>VZRL01002373.1:149406-295324 GCA_013397895.1 Origma solitaria | reverse complement strand
GGGCCCGGGCCCGCCGACCCCCGGCGCGGCAATGGGCCCGTCCGCCGCCGCCGCGCGTTAAGGTGGAGCGGGGCGGCCGCGGCGGCGGCACCTTAAACCGCTCCGGCCGGCTCTCCCCGCCCGGCACCCCGGGCCCCACGGAGCTGTGGCTGAAGGGCAGCACATCGACCCTCCGGGCCGCGGGCTTTGTGCAGCCGCCAGCAGACGAGGAGTAGGAGGGGAGTAAACCGCCGGTTCTGTCTGATGGACGGGGCAGCAGCCGGAGGGCACGGACTGGTACAAGCGCCGCTCATGCCACATGAACACGGCACACACCGAGCCTTTGAGAGCCAGCTACTATGCGCTCACAACCCCCCTTCTCCCCCTCCCTCCCGTATATGTGTGTGTATATATACATATACATATACATCTATATATACACGCATAAACATGAGCACACGTGTATATATATACATACACACACGTATATATATCTATACACACATACTTTATATGAGGAAGCCTCATCAACTTTTATCCCAATAATGGAATTGGTGTTTAATACACCAAAGCTCATCTTAGGTAGCACTTGGAGCAGTGGTTACTTTTCTTACCTCTCATTTGTGCCGTTGGCTGGCACAGAATGGGAGACAGCACCAAAGCAGCGCTTCCCGTGTCACCCATGAACTCCTTTGCCACCTCACACCTTGCGCCTGACACCAGCAAATGCTCTGCCCCTGCACCTACACACACTTAGTGGCATATGCTGCCCTCACAGAGGATGCTGGCAATGGCTGTGTGAGAATAATCCATGACAGGAAGGAAGTGTCCTACCACAGGAGCACCATGGGCACAACCCTGCAGGGTGCTGAGGGACAGACTGGGTGCCCAGAGCATCTCAGGGGGCTACATTTAGGCATCTGCTGATTTACCTTCCCGGGTCAGGGCTTACCTCCCCGGTGGTGTGCAAAACAGGGGTACAGGAACTCGAAATGGTTCTTAAAAACAGGTGAACAGCCCCAGTTCTCCTCCTGTGCCAAATTACGTACACTCCAGTACTCCCCAGAAAGATTTGAAGGAGTTTGGCACAGTGCTGTGGCATGCACAGAACAAGACAGCCTCCATGCTGTCTTTCCCACATGTGTAAGAGGCAGAGAGACATGTACTGCCATTTTACAAACAATATACATAAGTGTCTGCCTCAAAATATGCATCAGTCCAGCAGCATGGAGGAGCTGAGACAGAGCAGACCAGGAGGATCCCCACAGACTTTCCTCACCAAACCGCAGGATAGATGTATTTTGTTCACATGAATCAACAGCTGGGTTTGTAAGACATGCATTTGTCAACAGGACTCACATGTGTGCACCTGAATTTGGTGCGAAACTCAGGTTCTCTGTTGGCTACGAATTTTTTCCTGCTAGGACAAAACAGTTTCCTCAGATTCCCAGGGCAGACTGCAGTGCAGTGATGGTGGTGACTGGCTACAAGGAATCTGGTTTTTGCTATCAGCATATCTTGCCACCTGCGAGGGCAGAATTGGCAAAACTGCACACAGCTGGTAATTTATACACCCTCAGAGGTGTGGGAATGTTGTCGCTAAATGCTGGGGACACAACAGTCCTGGGACTGGTAGGCCAAAGATTTCAGGTTTAGATCTTTAAATCTGAGCACCCAGCTTTGTATTTAGGCACCCTTCAGAGCTGCACTTTTCTGCTTCTGTGGAGATAGCTGTATTTGCTAACCAAGCCCAATATTCAGACACCCAAACCTGAAAATCTCTGACCCATTTCATACCAAAGTCAGTAACATTTGAGAGGAAAAGCTTGTGCCCTGGCTCCTGTATGTCAGGTAGCTGGGCTATTCCTCAGTTCTCAGTAGCCTTCCTACCCGTAACAAATACTAAAATGATGGACAGAGGAAAGCTAAAAAGTCCTCTTTCAATTCCAGCCAGTATCTGGAGCAGCATTAAATTTCTTGTAGTGCGTATTAGTTAACAACATTGCTAAAGGGGAATTGCTGCTGTGGTTGAGCGCTTATACAATACAACTCCTATTTAAGTGCTCTTTTGTATCCTGCTGAGTCACCCCAAGGAGCCCTCAAACAAAACATCACGTTCAGCTTGACAGCAGAGGCAGTGGCACGAAGAGCCTCCCCTCTACCAGCCATCCCTGGGGGGATGTGAATGCAGGACGGGCGACACTTCAAACCCTGGAATGAAGTACAAAGCTAAAAGAAAAGAGTGCCTTAAAATTTCAGCCAACATTTCGCCCTATACAGATCCAAGCACATGACATTTCCAGTCTGTTTCAGCTTCAGTGAATAGATTAAAGTGACCGTGCAGCCTCTGTACTACTCAAGTCAGATTATACTTCAGGCAAGCTCTCACTAAATCAGAGGATGCATTATATATATAGCATAATATTTCACTATTAGGTCTAGATGAATGTGGCTGTTTATTATCCCATATTAAAGCTGAGTGGGTTAGTGCAGCATGAGCCTCTTGGCTAGTTTTGTTGGCAACTGCTTTTGGGCTGCTGGGGACACTTCCCCTGTCCAAGCTCTGCAGCAGGCGGTTGCGAACACAAGGGTTTGCACAGCACCACAGCAAGGCAGGGACTGTTTGCACAAAAAAAGTAATGTTTTCCCTGCAGAAGCAGTGCAATGAGTAAGATTTTTGTCAGTACAAGTTCCTGCTGGTGCCACATAGCCAGGGATAAGAGGTCACTGCAGGGAAGTCAGAGGATGGAGCTGGGGTTTGAGGGGATGCAATGGCCCTCCAAAAAGCTAATCCAAGGTGCTGCTGGCATCACTGTCTGGAGGACAGGCAGGTTGTGCTGGAGTAGGGAGCTGTATCTGCCTGAACCCTGCAGAGATAAACGCACCATCCTGCACCAGATCAGATCTCACTAGAGCAGAGCCCTGCAGGCTTGACCCTTGGTGTTGAATTTGGAGAAGAGCGCAAGGGGACCACGGCCTGAACTCTGTCTGATGGCTCAAACTCAAATGAGCAGCAAAGGAAAAAGTTGAGGTGCTCCTACCCGGCCAGTTGGCTTCAAATCTGCATGACAGCCATATTAGCTTTGCTGCCACTGTAAGTCCAGTTGGTCAGAGATAGCAAATCACTCCTTCGGGCTATGGATGAGCAATATTGCTGTGCTTCTATGGGCTAGGAACAGTGAAGCAATAACATAGCTTAAACAACTGAAATTGATTGCACTGAGTTTCTCTAGTGCTTGGCACAGACCACAGCGAAGCCACTTATCAGTAGAGGACATCTAGTGATACTCACATGCAACTACATAAACGTGATAGAAGTTCACGTGTGACTGCTGCAGAGTCAGTGTGGCTGGAGATGGGACACGGCGTGGCTGTGGCAGTTGCAGGGGGGCTGGGACAGGCTGACCATGAGCACCCCCTACAAATGGGTCATGAAGAGAAAAACCTCCTGAGAGGCTTGGAGAACATACAGTGAGGGCACAGGTAGGAAGCTCAGGGGAGCTGGTGGTGCTGCACCTTTTAAGAAGGAGACATTACAGGGGAGTGCAGCACTTTTATTTCTACAGCAAAGACCATGTAAGCTGGGGAAGAAGAGATTAAAATCAGTCGTTTTCTTTCAGGAGTCTTTGCTCTTATCTCAATTTGCCTTTCATGTGACTCATCCTGAGCGCAGGCTGCAAACATCAGCCTCAAGATTAAGATTTTTTTGTCTAGTACAAGAGATCAGCCCTTTCTCCATACCCTTTTACAGCCTACTGCTCTTTGTTCTAGGAAGGATACAAAGAATACTTCCCTCCCTCCAGGTTATTTATAACTGGGGATTCTCTAGAAATATTTTTCCAGACATATTCCAGGCCTAGGATGAGGAATTTGGCTGTGAAACAAAGAGACTGCCAATTTGGTTTCTAAAAAGGCAAGGATTGGCAGAGCTTTATAAAAGAACAGGCTTCCCTAAGGAAATAGACTCATTTTATCTGACACTTCCTTTGAATTATTCCCATTAAGATCACCATTAATTTAGGAGTAAGGGCTTCACATTTGAGGTGTCACCATCTTGCACTTATTTCCATGTCAGATGCACTCAGTTTACAAGTGTTGAGGAAAGGTGGGACTTTTATTGCTCCTAATAAAACACAAGGAAAGTAAGTTTCTGCTGGCCAGATTAAATCCTTGGAAATAGCTGTGCAAAGCTACAATACCTACCCAAAATGCAAAGGGTGATGTCGAAAGGCCTCAGTGACATGGGCAAAAGAGCAGAGGAAAAGGCTGCATTAGCAACTGCAACAACTGTTGATTCTTGTGCCCTTCATGCATTTATGTTATTTATCAATGGACTATATTTAGCAATCATAAGACCAGAGCATGGAGCAGCCCCAGGTCTTTGCTCTCCAGAAGGCAGCTGGTGGCTAGCAGAGACTGGCACAGCTCTGAGAGATCCACAGTAGCTGCTCGTACAAGGCAGGAGTAATTTCCCCAGCACACTGAGTCATTGTAGGAAGGAGACTGAATCTTACCCAATTTCCGAAAGCAGAAGAGCTCTAAGCTCACTCGTGATGAAACAAAAGCTGGCAGAGCGCATGTTGTTATGTGGCAGGCGGGGAGGCCACTTGAGACACATTCGGGAGGTCTTCATGTGAGCAGCAGTGAAGGACCCTTCAGAGGCTGAAAGCTGCTGGTGTTGAGCGGCAAAGGCACAGTGCAGCTGCTTCAGCGCTGGAGAACCACAAATTAATGTATGATGCGAGTTTAAAGGCAGAGGAGATGAAATCAATGACCCAGACAGAAGGGAAGATAGTGCCAGATGAAGCCCGATGACGACATTTCCAGGCAATTTGTTCACACTGCTGGGTGAGCTGCTTGGGGAGACATGGAGCAGATTAGAGATGACTCCGTATACTTTGCCCAAGAGCAAGACTGTGAGATTCACAGATGCAAGGGCCTTGGTGGCTGTGCTGCTTCCATGCAGAAGTATTAATAACTGCTTCTCTTAACTATCAGAGCATTAGCTCCAGCTGATTTTACCATTTGTGCATATAAAAAAGCAATTACTTCTCCTCTTAGGGATTTCATCCGAGGGATGTACAATGTTAGTCAATTATGTGTTCACTCACAAATATAGTTTGGTGAAAAAGGCAGGCTCTCAGGGGAATTTGAACCTGACAGAATACATGTCAATCAGAACTCTAGCAAAATTTAGCTATGAAAATCATATTCTAAGGAATGTTGTAAATTCCATTTTACTGGGAAAGAAGTGACAAGAGCATCCTGTGTTGCACTGGCGGTTCCAGGGCATTAAACTGCAGAAATCTGACCTGGAACAGGAAGAAAAATTAGCTAATCTGTCCAATGAATATATTTGATTATTGCTCAGTTTCTGGCTGGACGTTCACCACACATCAGGAGTTCAGGCAACAGAGCTAAGCACAGGAGAAAGACAAATGGTCTGTAGACTGGCTGTGTGCTGCGAGGCATGAAGACAGGACACAGCAAGTGGAAAGTGAGGTAACTTTTAGCATTGTTTCCATTTTAATGGTCTCAGTTCCATACACAGAAGAGAGTTTATCTTCTGGGGCTGCTTGAGCTTGGGGCAGGTCAGTTCATCACCACATCTGAAATGCAGCACTCTGGTGCTCTGGAACGCACTGTCTGAACCTGCAACTCCAAATACAAAGCAGGGAACACACCCTGACAAATATTATACTGGGAGAGCTGCAGTTGGTGGTGGCTCTGTCCTGCTGTTCTCGAGAAGCCCCCTACAAGTTATTTATTATTCCTAAGCTCATTTCAGTCATGTTATCTAGTGATCATATGCATCTTTTGGGCTGCTTCCATATGGTTAGAACATAGGACAGATGATCCCCCAGGAGAAGACACAAAACGGGCTTAGCATGGAGTTTAAGAAACACAGGCCCAGGATTTCCCAGATCTCCATCCTTGCACCTAGAGCTAATTTCTGCACCTAGACCATAACTGCATGCGCAAGTGCTGTGTGTGGGTGACTCTCTGCCCATGTGCTCTGGAATTGGCAGGGCTAATCTGCCCTGCCAGTTACTGAGGGCAATACCTTAATAAAGCACTTGAGCTTGTAGTGGTTGTCAAACCTACACTGGGACAGAGAACCTGCTCTTTGCTTGTCCCTGTTCTCTTGTATACAGAGCAGAATGCTGTAAACAGAGCTATAAATACTCCTGTGCCCACTGCATGCTCGAGGTCAGAACAGATCAGCACAGCAATTCCTTCTGGCTTTGAAAATAAGCTATGAATCAATGCATTCATTGCAGGCTGAGTATCCCTGGAATGAAGCTGATAGCGCTGCTCCAAAACATTGGCATTCTGGGCAAAAGCACTGCAGAGAACAAGGTACATGGTGGTGAAAAACACAAAGAGCACAAAGTAGCCAGCTCCCGAAAACCTACATTTAGCAGGAAGTAATTTATCAGGACACCTGGATGCCAAACCTGGAAATACCTGGTGGCTCAAGGAAATATTTATAGCCCTCTGAATGGCAATGATTTTTATTTATAAATTATATATTTATAACCCTCTGAATGGTAGTCAGGTTACATTTTGGATCTCCCTGCTGTATCTCAGCCTCCATGCCCTCCATGTGAAACTCACTTTATCAGCTTGTAGTTGAGGAAGCAGGACAGGTGAGAGGATGGGAATTGACCCGGAGCTGGAAAGCCAAACCTCAGCCCTAGGGAGGAGCGCACATCAGTTACCACTCTGCAAGCCCAGAGAATATGGACATGAAGGCAGGACACATCCTACTCAATACTGCCAAGAGCAAAACCTAATGCTCTTCAAATTCCTTCAAGCTCAAACTGCCTACAAATGGAAAAGGTTTTAGATCCAGAATCCAGCTTCAGATTCATCCAGCTTGAGCCAAGCATGCGAATGAAGGTCCAACCTTGCTACAGCCTTTATAGGAAATCCCTGCAGCTATAGCTAGAAGTGATGCACCCTTTGAATCCACCTTGGGTGTCTCCTGCAGGAAGACAGTTCTCTGATTTCTGAAAGACAGTTTTACGTGGAAAGAACAACCATCTGTGCTAAATTCTTCATGCTACTGACCCAAAGACAGTAGTTGAGGATGCTGGTGAAGGGTTTGAAGCACGATTCCTATGAGAGGCATTTGAGGGAGCTGGGGGTTTTTAACCTCGAGAAAAGGAGGCTTGGGGGGGACCCTACTGCTCTCTATAACTCCCTGAAAGGAGGTTGTAGCCAGGTAGGGCTTGGTCTCTTCTCCCAGGCAGCCAGGGACAGGATGAGAGAAAATGCCTTCATGTTGCACCAGGGAAGGTTAAGATTGAATGTTTGTTAGAAAGAAATTACTCAGGTTAGGGTGATCAGGCCTTGGAACTGGCTGCCCATGAAGTGGAGTCATCAGCCCTGGAGGTATTTAAAAGGGATATAGATGTGGCACTTAGGAACATGGTTTAGTGGTGGCCTTGGCAGTGCTGGATTCATGGTTGGATTTGATGATCTTAGAGATATTTTCCAGTGTAAATGCTTCTATGATTTTTGTAGAAAAAACATTTCAGAGAGACTCTCCCTTGAATTCTCTTTGCAATTAATATTGTTCTTCTTCCCCTCCTTGCCAACTTAACAAACATTTCTGTGTCTAAATAGCATTTTTGGTCCACTGCCTGTTGCAATCAAAAGAACCTTCTTATTGACTTCTGGGACAGCCAGGCCCAGCTATTAGTGAAACATAAAAGCATTCGAACCCCACACTACTGGGACTGTGTGTGTAAATGGCATTACTTGCCTCCTCCCGCGATTGTTCATGAGATCAGGATACAAAGCCTGTCTTTTGGGAATCTTCTTTCCTTCAGAAGCCTGTTTGCCTTTCTATCTCATAATGACAGTGAGAAATCCTTAAGGGTTTTCTAACTCCCATTCCCCAGCAGAGAGCCCCAGCAGGCAAAGGCTTTGTCAGGCAGCATATTAATGAAACAGAAAACATGACCTGAATTTTTATAGCTTGTACTTAGCAGGTCATTTGCTTGTCATGAAAAGGGACATTTTGCATTGGTTGCCAATAATAGCTTCAGAAAAGCGAGCACTTAGCTCTCATGTTTAATTCCCATGAGGATGAAGGGTGAGAGGAGGAGCCCCTGAGCTGCTTCCTTACCCCCACCCCACACTGGGATATTCAAACTATGCTGAGCACTCTTCTAAAATTTAGTTGCAAGAATAGGGGTCTTGTGTGACCCTGCTAGTGACGCCCACACACAGGGCCAAGCTGTGTCCCAGACCTCATCCCAGAAGGGTTTCTCATCCTCACATCCCATGCAGCAGCAGCCCAGTTGAGCAGCTCTTTGCAGAACTGAGCTTGCCAATTTTCTGTCAGCCCAGCACTGTTCTGGCTGGTCAAGTCATCTCTCCCAGTCAGGGCTGGATTACTAGACTCAGGCAAAAATTTTGATGCAAAAGCGGGGTAATTTTCACAAGCTGGAGGGTCAGGCTTTCCTCATTATGCAAGCGGAACAGCGAGGCATGCAAATACACTCATAGATAAGGAAGATGTTCTATAATGGTCTCTGAATCCAAACTAGAATATGCATCAGCTACAAGATACATGAACTGGGTACAAGAGCAGTCTAGACCTGTGCCAGATTTGAATTATTAGCTGAATTATTGGTAAGTGCCTTTAGTCTCTACAGAAGTGACACAAAGGCCCATTTCTCTCCTCACCCCTCCCAGGTAACAAGTGACAGGACAGAGGAAATGGCCTCAAATTCTAACAGGGGAAGTTTAGTTTGGATATTAGGAAAAATTTCTTCACTGGAAGGATTGTCAAGCGTTGGAACAGGCTGCCCAAGAAAGTGGTTGAGTCACCACCCCTGGGGATTTTTAAAAGATGTGTAGGGGCAACAGCAATGTCCAAGAGCTGACACTTTCACAGTGATTTCACATACTGCATTTTGAGCTATGCGATATTTGTTATGTCTCATGGAGAAACCTTAAATCTGAGGCCAAAAATCTTTGTGGTTTCCACTCTTTAAATGGAAAAAACTTCAGATTTCCATAGAAAGATCTGCGGACTGGGTAATATCTGTGGCTGGTACGGATTGCTTTGCTCTCCACCCAGTATCTCAGTGTTTTGTCTCAGCCTTGCACTGATTGTTGCCCCTGTTGCCATAAGCCTCTTCAGCCCCTCCTTGATGCCTTCAATTAGCTGTGTCCCTTTCAAAGAAGAATACTAAAGACTGCTGAAGAAAAAGAAACCCACACCATAATATTGTTTCCAGCTCTCTAATCATTCCCTGTGTGCATATCCAACAGCTTCTCCCATCCTTACAACCCTTTCGTTCTCACTAGGGTGTGAAAATTGTGTGCTGTGAAACAGGATAGGTCTCTGGGCAGGGGCACAGGCTCCTGGAAAGGCTTGCTGGGATGGACCTGTGGAGGTCTGCAGTCCAATCCCCTGCTCAGACTGGAAGTTACTGGCAGCACTGGGCCAGCCAGCTGTGGTTTTGAGCCTGCAAACTGTTAATTGCTGACTCCTGCACTCTCGCATACATGAGCTCTGTGACTGTTGGGCAACGGAATTGGGTCACGGTATTATTCCGTTCATTCCTTCCATTCCTACAGCTTACTTCTAAGTCTTGCTGTCATCTATACTATCAACGAACTAAGATCACGTGCCCATTTTTCAGGAGGGCAATGAAGCTAAAGGCTGGTGATTTCATGCCCTGATCAATTAGTAGCACTAGTCACTGATTAGTGGTTCATCACTGATTGGTGAGTAGCCCTTCACTCTGAAAGAGCCAGGTGTCGGGGAAACCATCCTTGCCAAGAGGTGGACCCTTGAGCTGAAGCTGACCAACCTTTGGTGAGGAGATGTGGCTGCATGAGGTAGGAGCCAGGAGTGCTGACACTGCTCGAACTCATGTAGTTCCACACACTTCATCACGCACTTATGTGTCTGAGGAACAAATCCACAAATCTGTAAGGCTGGTCTGACTGATTCCTTCCACACACGAGCCATCAAACTGCCAAACTCGCCCCTGTGCAGGGTCTCTGGTGTCCAACTCTGTTCACCAGGCAGAATCATTGAATTACTGAATGCACTCAGTACAGGAGATTTAATAAGGGCATGAAAAAGCTACTGAGAAACAGAGATCATGATCCTGCTTCTGCTAAGCCAGTTTAATTTTAAAATAAAAATCTCTAAAAAAAATTTGAAGGGACTTGCAAACGAGGCTAGCATGGCTCATCAGATTAATTACAGGACAGAGTGCATTTCAGATATTGATCTGGGTCTGGAAAGGATTTAATAAGATTAGTTAGGAGTTACTAGCACAAGATGGAGATATTCATCTAGTTCATAGCTTTGCTGAAGTCAGGGTACTTAGACTAGGCAGAAGGGGAGATCTTTGAAATCCCCAAGCAGAAACTACCACATGCTTTACAAACAGCAGTAAATCAAGCCTCACTGAGAAATGGAAAAACAGGCTCTTTGCCCCACTGTTTTACAGGCAGTTGATAGAAAACCTTCAAGCAAAGCAAATTTGAGGAGACAACCTTGCAGCTTAGTGAATGTGGCTGGCATCAGATCAGGTCACAAACAAACTGAAACTCCGTACTCAAAAAAGGGCTGTCTCAAAACTGAAAGTCACTAAAATTGCCATCTTAGTTGGCACAATTTTGCTCTTTTTCAGTGCTTTCTGAAGGGTAGTTGAGTTTGGAACAGCTTCAAAGGCAGACTGATGATTTCAGCCTGAAGAGTCATCACTGCTTGCCCAGTATCCATGCCCCACATGGAGACCTTATGGGGATGCTGCTGGGATTGTGCTACTCTTCAGACTTGTGCTTGCTGCCAAGTTTTAATAAAAGCAAATTATTTCTTTTCAGAAGGAAATTAATGATATGTTGCCTGAGTGAAGAAGTACTAAGCCCTTCGCCCCCCCATCCCCTCACTCACCAGGACTGGGTGGTGTTTATGGAGGGCCAGACGTTTCCATCGATATTTCTTTGCAAGAAACAAAGCTATCTCAGGCTTTCAGTGGAAGTCTCCTGATGAAGGCCTCTAATGTTCTAAGAGCCTCTGCTTGAACAGAGTTGGATGGACAGATGCAAAGTTGCTTGCAGTGTTGAGGTTCCACCTCACCCTCAGTGTATTGCCCCTTCAAAGTCCGTTTGGATAAAGGATGCTTGCATGGGTCTTTGTATCCAAGGGCATAATCTTTTGGATTCTGCAACAGTCCAGGTGGCAAAGGAATAATCCAAACAGTTTGAATATATGGGGGTGGTTTTCACTGACAAGAAGTTAATTTGATCTAAAGAGATGTTTTATCATGCTGCAGTAATTCAGATTGCACACTAATTCCATCCTTGGCCTCTTCTCTGTTAAGAGTGTGTCACCAAAATTTCCAGTATTCCATATCAGCCATGTACCTTTAGAAAATTGAAACTGCCAGTTCATTTCAAAACCAGCTGCCAAGTAATGTCAGTTTTTACTCAGACCTCAGCCAAGATCCAAATCAGCAAGATTAGGGATAAAAGGTCCTAAAGTGGGCTACTAGCTGGGAACCATCCGTTCTCCCTCAGCTGTGCAAAGATCATGAACAGTTACATTACTTGAGTGCCTGAGCACTGTTTCTCAAGCCGAGAAGCCCCAGAGGAGTCCAAGTGCCATGACTTGAGACACTCAAGGAATTATCATAAAAGCATATGAGGACAATTCAGTGACTTTCAGAAAGAAAATAAATTCCAGGCCACAGGGGCAGGAAGACGACCTAGCTCAACCACGGATTGTGGAAAGTGGTCTGGGCCATTCATGAGAGATTTTTCTTTCTTCCACCACTGGTAGATGGCATGAACAATCAACTGCATTGATCATTGCCTAGAACTAGAGTAGAAAATCTAAAACTTAAGAGAAAATGGTGTGGTTGTGTGATGGTATGTGGGTACTGAGCATTAAATTCTGCAATTAAAAGGAGAACCACTGAGGAAAGTGGGAAACAACACAGCAGACTGAAAATAAAATACTTGGAAGAGTGCAGACTCAGACACAGAATAAAGGGATTTAAGTAGCTGTCATATCACATGCACTTCAGTGATCAGAAAAAAGCTACAAATAAAAGTAAGCATTCCTTTGTAACTTTTACTTTTCTTTGGGAGAAAACACAAAAGAAGCCTGACTCTCAATTGCACTGGGGGAAAAAATCATCTGATTTTCTTCCCCTCTTAAGAAATTAAGCTAACAAGGGATTTAGATTTGAAAGGAAGAAAGATGATCCTCTTTACTTTCAGATTAAATACCTAACAATGGCACTTCTGCCCATAGTGCTTAAAATTTATGGAAGTGCTCACATGTCCACTAAATCCAAAGGAGTTAGATATTGGAAGGTGAGACTGCACAGGCCTGGTAAACACCAGCAGTCAAGTTCCCCCTCCTCCTCCAAATCTCTCTCCTCCCACTTGCCTTTTCATCTTTGATGTGAAATCACCATTTTCAGGATGTGTTCTTGGAAGCTCACAATCTGATTTTGGGGGAAATCCTCTATTCGTGATAAGCTGTTTCCATGGGAATTAAATATTTCATTTTCAGTTTTGTGCTAGGAGCTTCTATAGAAGATTTACTTGCCAGTTTTTTTGCTGCTAAATAGATAAGGAAAATATCACCATGACAGAAGTCAATCTATACTGCCTCTATGTAGAAGATACTGGCTGGGGTAAGGTATGACACATCAAAGCTGCCTGATTCTGTATGAAAAAGCCAAACATTTTCTCATTATGGAATGATCTCAATACATAAATGAATGAGAAATATCAAGAGATCAATTTGAATAGGTTCAAGTTTCTCAGGCCCTATTAGCATTCCAGAAGAGCCAGTGGAAAAAACAACCCCCTAGACCAATCAGTCTGTAGAACAATCTGGGAAAACAGACACTAATAACATACCTAAACAGGGATTTCTCATTTGATTTTTATTGTATTAATGATAATTGGCCCCAGCATGAATTCTGCAGGTATGCAAGCTCCCCAGTGAAGCCACCAAGAGTTTGCCAGGGCAGTGGGAATGAAGCCTCTTGGTTGCACCTTTGATATCTGGAGTCACTCCACCTCTGCCCAGGAAGGCTGAAGAGTCTGGGCCATATCCTTTTTACTGAAAGAAAAACCCTTGAGCTGTACATAACTTTGCAGTGTCTCTTTACTGTTAAAAAATACATCTTTGATACAGTTTTTCTTCTGCTTACTAGAATACAAGACCACTTATAAAAGCAGTGTGTCCCATGGACTACTCAGTCCGCCCACAAAAGTTGACAACAAAAACATCTGAAGAGAACCCCCTGGCTGTCTTTCTCCCTGCTTTGACATTAAGAATGGGAAAATATTGAAAGGCAATTCCAGACAGCTGCGATGGTGAGAAACATGCAAGGAATATGGAACTTGAAGAGAGAAAAGACTTGTAGTCTTATCCTCTCCCTACATCTGCCTCTCTGGGGAGCCAATTGCAGTGCTTGTACACCTTTCTGTCGTCAGATAACACAGGCTCTAAGGTAGTCAGTGAGATGCTAGGACTGGACACTGAAGAATAAATAAGTGCTGCATGAGCTAATTGGAGTGTCGAGGAGAACGGAGGGGAAGTTCCTTGCTTCCAGCTGTTTTGTTTTGTGTTGTCTCTTTCATTTAGTGATTTATCATTTGTTGCTGGTGAAGCAAACCAGAGCTGCTGGCCATTGCTGCCACATGAAGAGCAATGGGGAAAAACTCCCTCTATAGTCTGACTGTGACACAGACCTCGCCATTGCTTCTTCTTGGGTCCAAGAACATTTGCAACACACTGCTTAAAAGCTGAATTTTACACTGTCTTTTCTTTTAAAGAAGACTTAAAGGCACTTCTTTCTATTTAGCAAGTAGTACTACTTTGAAGAATTTGGTTCTCAAATACAGCTTGTAAAATAAATCTCACAATTTCCCTCAATCCCTGTTACCAGCTGGAGTAAAATATCCACACTGTTTTCTTGATTAAAAGATTGTTGCAATCAGCAATGAATGAACAACTGTTCATGAGGGTAAAACTGAAATGATCCCTGATGTGAGCACATGAGCTGTTACAAATTTTTCCATGCTGAGCTTTCAAAATAATTATAGTAACCCTGCATAATTTGGCCTAGTTTTTATTGTATTCCACATCAAACTAAAACCAATAACAGTTATTTTTAAAATAGCAGTATTCCTTCAGTACAACTCACCCAAATAGAATCAGTTCTCTGCAAAGAAAGTGCATTTTCTGCAAACAAATACAGTGTGATTTACAGTTACACAGAAGATTGGATGCAGTTCTCTCTGGTGCCATGAATAACAGGCTCTGCTGCCAGAGATTCACCTTATTAAAGATGGTGGGTATTTCACACCTAAAACACCAGTGACAGCCCAAACCTTCCAGCTGCTCTAGGTCTACACCCTGGAGAAATAAAGGCTTCTGTTTTTTCACCTCTGTTCTTGATCTTGCAAACAAAACCAGCTCTGCCATCCAGCTCTCAATAGCCTAAAGGTGGATCCTAACAATTCGCAAAAAAATAGGATCAGATTAGAGGCCCGTGTCCTGCTATTTGTCAGGACAAAGAAAAGGAATCAAGAATTACATAGCAAAGGAGAAAGATTGAATTATGCTGGATTTAAATACATAAAACATTGCCAGATAAAATTGTTCAAGTTAATGCTCAATTGGACAAATGTCAGAAGCCCTGGAAAATAATTAAAATACTTTGGGCTGATGAACATTGAGTTTGGGGAACAGGAATGTGAACTGAAGGAGATAATCCTCCTATTAGGCTACTAAACTGTTGGTGGAATTATTGGGTGAAAGTCCAACTCATGAATTGATGCCATGGATATTTACCGTTAACAGGAAATTTCATCCCTCTGAAGTTTATGCTAGCAGCGAGTGGCAGTACTTGAACAACCTGCTGCAAACTTTAGCTAGAAATGTTTCACAAAAGAAATAGGGCGAGATAGTTTTTATCATTGGAGCAAATCTCTGGTGGAAAGGCTGGATCTGAAAAAACTCCACAGGTTTTGACCTTAAAATAGGAGAACGTGGTAAAAGGAGGATAATATGAAATACAGTGTTGTTCCTTCATGAAGGACTTCAGTTTTGAAATAGGTTATTGTGTTCTACCAGCTACAGAATTAAAGCTTTCAGGGCTCCAGACTAACAAGTAAAGAAAGATTCCTGAGGCAATTATTATGGCAAAGCCCAGGGCTGCTCAGCAACATAGTTCAATCCTCCTCTGTCCAAGCTGGTGAAAACTTTTGGAACAGGTGCATTGTTCTGTGCTCTCCTTGGTTGTGTTATATAAAAGCTGCAAAGATATTTCTTTAAGATGAGTAATAGTTATCATACTAAAGTTAACAAATTAGTAATAAATCCTTTCACTCCATTTACTAAAATAATTTCCATTATGAAGAGATCCATTTCAGGTTTGAGGAATCGGGCAAAGAGGAAGTGTGAAGAGATTCCCCTGCAATTCTGTATGTCCTGTGATGTGCAGGTGTTTGGAACATATTGAGCTAATTTTCACAGACCTTGTTCTTCCCAACTTTAGACATCCAGGGAATATGATTTTATCAATGAGCTGGCTGAACTTTAAAAGTAGTAGTATGAACTTAACAGGGACAGTTGTGAAAACTCAGTCCAGCTTTTTTCCTCCAGGCTGAAATATTCACAGAGATCTATGGGAGGTTTCCCAGCTGGACTGTGTAGTTATCAGTGAGCATGTGAAGGAAGAATCGCCTTCAGCAAGAAGCACCCACTGATGCTCTACAGAGTCAGGACTCAAAATGAGACCAATACAGTCTGTCCAGTAATTCATTAGCAGACATGGTGTGAAAGCATTCACACTTGCTTATCCATGATATGCTCCTTGGATCAGAAGGGATTCCCGGGGGTTTTCAGCTCTATATCAGACCCTACAGGTCAGTCTGCCATACTCCACAGGCTTTGCGGAGCTAAGACAAGCCCCTGAATTTGACTTATAATGTCTACACAGTCGGTCCCATGCTGAAGCCATTCAAACCCGAGTCAGCAGGAGAGATGCTGCAACCTCAAGGTGCCCGGTCAGAGCCTGGAGAGCACTGAATTTTTCAGATTAATTCTTGTAAAAAATGCGGGTAACTCAGGTCTTCCTGCTTTTTAGCCTCTGTTCTTCCTGAAACGAGAGCCCTCCCTTTTCTTAATTGATCCAAAAGCAGGCGAGCGAGGACACGAAGTGGGGAGTCCTGTAACAGCAGCTGCTGCTGGCAGCAGCTTCCAGCCAGCTCCCGGAGCAGCACAGCTCCCCCTGCCAGGAGGCCAGGACAAAACCGAGGTTTTGGTGGTCACTGGAGCTGCCTGGGTCCAGACCGAATAGCAAACTGTTCACACACGGAGCAGTGGCACCACTGACCTCCAGATGCTCACACTGAGATACTGCTCGAGTTCTGTACAGAAAAAATGACAGTCTGCTCCCTGGGCCAGGCAGTGTGAGCATCACAACCCTTGTTCTTCCATGCTCCCAGACTTGTTTCTTCATGCTGACTTGGTGCTCTGGCCAGCTTAATATTTTATTCAGTGTGACATGTTGAGACTGCTGGATTTGGCTGAGGCAGAGTTAATTTTGTTCGTAGTAGCTGATATGGGGCTATAGTTTGGATTTGTGCTGCAAGCAGTGTTGATGATTTAGGGATCTTTCAAAGAATTGTAGAATCGTCAAGGCTGGAAGAGACTTTTAGGCCATCAAGTCCAACCATCAACCCAGCACTATCACTAACCCCTACACCACTAAACCACATCTCCCAGGATCAGGTCCAGATTCCTCTCAAACACCTCTGGGCACCTCTTTCATTGCTCTTGAGCAGTGCTTACACAGAGTCAATGCCTTTTCTGCTTCCCACCCCACCAGTGAGGAGGCTGGGGTGGGTACAAGAAGTTGGAAAGGGACACTGCTGGGACAGAGGACACCGACTGGCCACAGGGATATCCTGTATGGCAACATGCTCAGCATAAACCCAGGGGCAAGAAGGAAAGGGGGATGTTCAGCATGATGGTGTTTGTTTTCTTCAATCATCATTTTTGAATGGTGAGGATCATTGTGCTGTTGTCAGGAGAAAGATTTTTTTTCGACACCTTCTTGTGGTGGGACTATGAAAGTACCTCGGGACTTAAAACAGTTGGGGGGGAAAAGATGCCTTATTGTTCCCTGGTAACTGGAGCAAAGGGATTTTGTAGAAGAATGTGGAGTAATTTACTTAGTTACTCTGAGAAAAACCCACCTGACATCTATATGTGATACAAGAAAGCTGATGCTTGACATTTTTTAAAGAACTGGCCAAAGTACCTTAGATAATAATATATACATAATCTAATCTAATAACATAATCTATTTTATTATCCCTGTTTTTTGACTCCTTTGTTGCACCACCTGTTTTCACTGCAAGCTGTAACAAATTCCCTGCAATCTGTCTTTCTGCCATAGAACAGAGGTAGCATAAGAGATAGAATAATAACAACCTCAGACTAAACCAAAGGTTCTCTCACAGAAACAATTTTTCCCAAGGCTATTATCATGTTTGCAAACTCTGCTAACCATGTTGAAATTAAATTGCAGATGACTTTTTTTTTGCAGAAAGAGATCTCTGTAGCACATAGGGCATTTGCAACAATGCTACTAAAAATAAGAGCATGGTCTGACAGAGCATTCAATTATTCATGTGCTCACAAGTACAGGGCAGGCAGGCTCACAGCCTTCAGAGCTGCATCAAACACATCTGCAGTACTGCCTGGCTCTGATGTCCAGTGCAGTGTGCACTGGAAGCATGGCACACTTCTGCTAAGAAAGGGCCCAAGTTTTATTTAATGAAAAGCAATGGGAGTCCAAGGGGGAAGATCCTCTAAGAAAGCTGCCTCAGCTACCAGAGACTTCATGGCTTGCTCCTGAGGCTGCCACCACCTTGCCAGCTCCTTCCTCTCTGGGAGGAGTCTCTTAGGAGACTCATGAAACATTTATTCTGCATCCATGCCATAAGGTGCATTTTTCTGTCCCAAGCTATAAAAAATGCAGCATGCCTCCCTGCTTTCAGTTAAAGGGAATGGTTTTGCAGTCAGCTGGTTAACCTTTTCTTCCCCACCCTTCATTTGGAGATGTCTCCCTGCAACTTTACCTTAGCTCAGAAGGAACCCAAGTGTTTAAGGCAACTCGCAGCATGAAAGCACTTCTGTTGAGTGAACTTCCTTCAGAAATGACTGGGATAGTAGGGATTTCTGTGAGCACCGAAGCAGTGGCAGGGGCATTAAAATCTTCAACTGAAGCCTATGGCATACCTGGGTCTTTTGAAATGTGTTTGGGAGAATCTGAGGGAAGATGGAGATGCCTTCTCTTGGGCCTCTGAAATGCCATTCATCCTGAGTCTCTCTTGCCATTAGTAAGATGAGTTCTGTCATTCTGCATTTCTCCTCTTAAAGGGAGATTAATTGAAGGAGCCAACAGGACCTACAGGGAGCTGCCAGGTGGGATGTGGATAGGTCTCCTGGGGCCAGCTATGTGAGCAGCATGAGCCATTGCAGACAGAAAGGCCCTGGTGGTTTGACAGGCTGTACTTCACCAACTGAAGGCTGAGCAATTGTGCAGTAAGGTGCAAGAAGAGGTTATAGACCATCCAGTGTTACCAAGGTAATTTTTATGGTTAAGGAAGCTTACATAAATTCTGCTTTGCCATGTACTTATCTGTCTGGAAGTTGCTATCCTAATGTTTTAGGTCTCATCTTTGAATGGGGTAAAATATTAATTAGTGAGCCTCAATGGAAAGGAAATCACCACGTGCTGCAAACATGCAGAGCATAGAAGCCATCCTTGTCAGGCTACTTTTGAAATAGAACCACCCTGGTCAAGGACAATCTTGTATTGCATGACTGCATGCTAATAAAGACCACTCATATCTCTGTCACGGTTACTAACTCATAATGGCAGCAAAGAATAAGAAGCATCATAAGATTAAAATATAATAGTCTCTGGAGAACCATAACCAGGTACTTCCATTGGTGCCCTGCCATCGAGCACTTCTGAAACTGCAGAAGAGAAACTAAGTGTCTGCAAAGGAGGAGCCAAGTAGTGAGCAAACATACCCTGGCTGCCAGAATCAGCAAGGACAAAGTGGTGCTGTCCTTCAGGTATGAGCTAGAAAGTCAAGAGATCCAAATTCACTGTATTATATGTTTAAAAGGTAAAAGTAATATTGATATGATTTGTAGCACTCAGACTTGTTCATCTTTAGGAATTACATGTTTTTTTTGTCCAACCACTTTTAAACCAATAGTTCATTAACTGTTTGGAACTACCAAGTGCTTATTTATATGTTAATGTAACATTTAATTTACTGTTAATATTATAGTACTTTTGCAGCTCTCTTGTTCATGTGACACATGAACACAAACTAAAGGCAAAAGCCAAAATGCTAAATAGCTTAGGACTGCTTGAGAATCATCCTCCCCCTACCCTGGCCAATAATATATTACATCTTTAAAATAGCCAGAGTAAAACTTCCTGAGAGCTGTGATGGTGAAACAGCAGATTCAACTCCTATTTTGAAAAGCAAAGTCTGCAGTAGAGACTACACCTGGTTGAACTCATTTGGTGGAGTGGTGCTCAGGAGGGCTGAGTGCTAGGGTGGAATGAGAGCTTAGACTCCCCTGCTGGATTTGCTGAGGTGGAAGTGATCCAGGCATGTTTTGTGTTAAGGAATCTGCAATTCAAACAGGAAGGAATATTCTCTTTCATCACAAACTTCAAAGTAATTTCCAGTAGTCTCATTGACTGGCTTATTGATTCTGCCTTTTGTTCTCAGAGAGGAAAAGAAGTCCAGGAGATGTAGTTTGCCTTAAGAAACAAAAGGCTGTACGGAGTCTCATTTAAGTTCCCTGTGATTATTCAGTACTTGGCAGCTTGTTTCAAAGCACCTCTTCAGCTATTTTGCATGCCTTCATTTCTAATATTGTCCATGATTATCCTGTAAGGTCCTGATCTCCTAATTCAAAGCTTCCCCCATGCAACAGAACTCAAAGGAACATTTCTGTGTGTCTTAAACACTGTACAAGCAAACTCTGATCAGTGTCTGCAAGTTCCATGTACCCATGCCAGCTCTCTCTGCATTCCACAACCCTCCATGCAGCCCAGAGGTGTGTGCAGAGCATGAAAAGATTGTGCTCAGCAGTGTACAGGGAAGACCAGACATCCTCCTCACCTCATACACTGCAGAACGTCTCAAGCTCTACCGGATACCCAACTGCAGGTTCACTATTCTGTTGCACCTCAAATGCAACAGAGAGGTAGCTAGGAGCAGAAAAGTCCCAAAACATTAATTTCAGGTTCTTAAGCTTGGCAATATTTGGTATAATTTTTGAAAAAAAAACAATCAAACAAACAACTACTCAGGAAACTTTTAATCTCAAATTATTTGATGGCAAGTTTAGCTGCAAACTGACAAGCTTCTGAACTGGCAATCCATTCTGTGCAGGGCAGCATTCAGAGCACGAGGAGTGCAGATCCTTGCCAAGTGGCAGCAAGTGAGATGGGGAACAGCTCCAGAAACCATTTTGCCTGCATTTATTAGAGTTTAGCACCACCTAATGTACGAGTGGCCTCATGCTCAAGCACTTCCCAGCACGGCCAGGATGAAATAGCCTAAGTGGAGCTAGAGAAAGCCTCTGGCATCAGAAGGAATTAAAATTTAATCCCTTGTCTACTTGGTTCCTTGTTGTTCCCTTACTAGGCAAGAAAAAATTAGGAGCAGAGGCAGGTCTGCTGTGAGCACACCTGGGACAGCCGAGAGGCAGAAGAGCCAGGGGAACAGGGAGACCAAGCACACCAATGGTGACAGTCCACAGATGAGATAAGCAGGGAAAAGTCATTTTTCACTCAGATGACAAATACAGCTGGGAAGAGTTAGCAGCCTTCTCCTGGTTGTTTTCATCCTGGCTATTTGACATTCGTAGGCTTAAAATTGACAGATGGCGACTCTAGCCATTTTGGGAACAGCAGATGTCAAGGGGACCTGTAAAGGATTTCAGGACTGCTGTGACCCTGGGATCCATTTGGACTGTCCAAAAGTGGCAGGAATTGCCTTAGAAACAGCTTTGCAGGGCTTGAGAGATGAAAAAAGTACTTACACTTATAAATTAAAGCTGCAAGTGTAATGATTCACAACGCCCTGCAGGAGCACGGGGCTATTTTAGCACAAGCAATTCAGTTGAGCTCTAGTGATATTTCTATGCTTCTAACTTCTTTAGACTCCTAAGAGCTATGATTGGGAGAATATTGTCTACAGTAATACTCTGGGGAAATCAAAATGAATGAGCCGATAAACTGTTTCCTCCTTCCTCCAATTTAAAAAAAATTGCTGTTACAATTAGGACACACAGACTATGAGACTAAATGATAAATTCAGCAAAAGAAGGTAAAAGAAGGGGTTTGGGCTTCTGACACATTTGGATCTAAATAAACAGAAGAGAATGACTGAACTGCTGCCAGGTTTGCCAAGGATCCCTGTGGAGTACGTGGGGAGAAGTAAGCACTGAAGAGCCACTCACAGCAGCCACCTCCTGTTACACACAGCGCATACCTGCAGCTGGAACGCCTCTTCACACCTGTCTTACAGAGCACAGACAAACTCTTCATATACTCAGACTTCAAGCTGTTGCACATTTCTTAAAGTTTAGCACTTGGGCCACATATGGCACAAACAAATGTTTTGTCCTCTGGCCTGGCTGGGGGCCACTCTTGGCTACAGAAGCCATTATGTTCTTAACATACTATGTCTAAAAAGAGAAGAAGCCCAGAGCTTCCATCTGCTTCTCCCCTGCCACTGACAGAGGGCACAAAATAGGCCAAGATGACAGCTGCTTTTCAAAATACTCCACAAGGAGTGATGTCAGGATCAAGAAATAAGTCCTTCAGGTGAAAATCCACCAGGCTGTCAGGAAAATGGTGAGACCACATTCTGTTCAGCCTACATTGATTTTTCAGAACAACCCATTCAGAAGGCAAGTCTAGTAATACCCAGGCACATTCTCAGTTTTACCCTGGTTTGGCGTCCTTCAGGACATTAGAATGCTATTTTCAGTTGCAAAAACCACATTATGAAAGCACACAAACCTGAGCATCCTCCCTGCCCAGAGTCATTTGTCTTCACTCACTGCCTGTGTTTCACACAGGAGCTTGGGCAGCTCGGCACAGCCAAGTGCATATCTGGAGCAGCCTGAGATGGTGCCCTACCCAGAGCCTCTTCCAGAAAGACAGATTCCCCAGCTCCACTGAAAAAGTGATCTGCTTTTGCCTCCCCACAGTGACACATCAGCCTTGTTATGAACTACTAAGACATAGGCTCTGGGTTTAGTGGGGGTTGAGATAAAGAATGGGATTTCAAATAAATATTGAAAGTCTCAGCCATACCAGGGTCATTTTAAGTCAGCTTAACAAACAGAGCCTGAATAACGCCCCTGAGAGCACCTTCCTCCCTCCACCAAGTGCACTTGCTTAGCAAGGTGACTCAGACATAAAATGTGTGCTTCAAAGAATTGTAAATTAAGGGCTTACAAGACTGTGACTTGAAGCATCTGCATTACTTGGTAGACTCGGTGACTCAAGCTTGAGAGATTTTTCTCCCCAGAATAATTAAGTTTGGAGTAGTCAGAAACTTTAAAATTAGATTACTTCCTAGAGTATATGCTGAAAAAAACCCCCCATATCTATTATATTAGTGCTAACACTGCAGAATATATGATGTGGTAAAAAATGAAAGGGAAGTTTCATCTCTGTTATGTCCAAAGTCAAGTGATTTTTAGCAGACAGAAATTAATTAACATCTCTAAAGATAATTATCTGTGTGCAGTTACAGTTCTCTATATTCCTACCTCTTAAAAAAGTTTGATCCAATCTCAGAGTAGACAATTCAGAAGTCCCTCAGCCCTTTAGATCTGACAGCTCATGATTTTCAGCTAGATTCTTATAAATATTTTGGTGTTTAAAGCAGCTAATCAATTATGATTCACAGCAAGATCGTAAGAGACTTTGTAAATCACTTTCAGGGACAGGGCTCTCCTGAGATACAATGCTCTGGGCATTTTAAGTCATTGATTTTGATCACCTTACCAAAGCACATGAGAAAAATGTCTGTGTCTATGTAGAGCTCATCCTAACCATAAATAATTTTGTTAAGGGACTAGTAATACATAGGAGAATGCTTCAGCATTTCTTGTTTATGTGACAGAGAAAGCATTATGTGACAGGGAAACCATCATGAAGTTTCATCCTGGCTGATTTTTCTCCCCATTCGTAAAACAAAAAACAAACTACAAGTGATTCTACTTACTGAAAAACACCCTTTTAAAGGCTACATCCTTTATAGAAGCTTGGTTGCCCATAAACAAACCACTGTAGTTTTTTCAGTCTTCTCAATAAGCTCTTAAACTACTATTCTTAAAAGCCAGGACTGTAGAACACCACTCATCAAGTCAGTACTACAGCCAGAACCAAATAAATTAATGGATTTATAATACAGTACTAGAAAAGCAGTTAATAAAACTACCAGACTGAAAAACACTGGGAAAATTCAGGGAGCACAAGACTAGTTTTTACAAATCACCGGAGCATCTCAGAGCACATTCTGCTCACCAGACTGAGACAGCAGATGAGTCTTTCTGAAACTTACTGAAGCTTCACCTTGTCAAAGCCTTTAGTGAAATATTAAACCAGCTCTCAAGAAGTACATTAGAACTAAGGTGTTACAGGGTGCATCAATAATTTGGGGCTCAGGGTTTGCATACCAACTCTGCCTGCATTTCCTGGCTGGCAGGGTCCAAACCAGCTCTGGTTCAAAGTCCTGTAAAACACCTCACTCTGTGCATCATTCCCTGGTAGCACAGTCTACAAGTGTTTTAATCTTACTATGAAAGGGTATAGTGCAGGAGTATGTGCACCCCCTGCAGGTGCCATTATAAGTCTCTTTTTCTCTTTTTTACTTCAACCGTCACAATCCCAACAGCACTATCACAGTGATCAACACCACTTGCTTCAACAGCATCCTCTGCAGCCCAGGACCTTCCAACATGTTCTGCCAACATCCTCTCCCAATAAAGCTAAGAACAAAGAGGGAATAACTGTAAGTAATAAGAGAAGTATAATTGACATACTGAGTAGCATGTAACACACATCTTTTCCCTCCAACACTGTCTCCTCCTACAGACACTCAGGACCATTTGTCTCCAGAAGCTTGTTTGCCCCCATCGAGCTCCTTCCTGTTCAGTCCTCCCTGTGTATGACACCTTCCAAGAGGAACACAAGGTGATGTTAATGGAGATGCAATGGTCTATTAAGCCCTCTTTAATTAGTGTGGGGTTACACAACTCGTGAAAAGAATTTCATTAAATAGTGCAAATGAGAAGATCATTATGGAGAAGCATATGACCTCACTATATTTCTGCTTTGAGAAAGAAAAAAAAAAGAAATAATGGAATATCATAAGAACTGGATTAATATCTCCTTGACCCAGAGCATATTGTCAGTTCTCCTTCGGAATGAGAAAGAGCACTCCAAAGCCCAGAGTGAAGGGGAAACTCATGCCAGATATAAGACACCTGTACAGGAACAGGACTATCACTGAATATCTTCTCCTCCAATTTAAATGTACTCCAGACCAACTTTCCAAAAGTTTAAAATTCTGGCTCCAACACACTAAAACCCAAGTATTCTCCTTAAATAAAATACTAATATGATCATTTTTGGTAAGGCTTTTATTCTCGACTTGCATCAAAATACAGCCTGGATTGGAGATGGCTCAAAGAGACACTTTCCGTTTAAGCTACGACTGTACATACATTTGGAGATGGAATTATCCAGGACAAAACTGTGCTCATTTCAGTCTCTGTACAAGAGAATGGGATGTAAAATTAGGTTAACAACACGTAAGACCAGCCACTGTGAATGCTGTTCAACTCAACTGATTTTTGAAATAGGAGATTTTACTGCAGCAACTATCAAATCAGAAGGAATTGAAACTTCAGAATAATCCTAAGGAAATTGCAGCAGTGTGCTGCAGAACACCATTGCCTTTAATAACAGCTTGGTGGGTTTGCTTATTGCTGGCAGTGGCTGGAAATCTTGTTAGTTCTCTGCATGGCTACAGCCTGATCAGGTAGAAAGCAAATGCTGATGGCTCTGGCAATTATTTCCTTGGCATTATGGCAAACATTACCCGTAATTGTTATGGTTAATATATTTGGCATATGGAAAATGGTACCAGACTAAACCTATCCTATGACTGCCTTCAGACAAACCTTGTATCAGTTTGATTTTTGGGGCTGGAAGGCTGAACTGCAGGCAGAAGCTGGTTTTGTTTTTGTGTAAGTGAAATGGTTTAAAGGTGTATTTTTTCCTCCAATGCTTTTTTTTCCCCTTTTGCTTGTATTTCTATCTTTAAATAAATCAGTTAATGGAGGGGTTTTTTGGTAGTTAATTCTGTATTCAAAACTCATAATTCCAATAAAATGTAAACTTCCCCTGCTTAGGAAGATCATGAACTCAAATCCTATATAAACACAAGACATTTTAAGTCGTTGATATCCAACGGTTTTTTTTCTTTTTAATGCTCTTCTCATGTAACACACTTCTAAATTCTGATTTAGTAACTCCATTGCTGCACCTCCAGTAATGAGGCAGAACCACACTATACCAGATGCTGTGTAAAGAGAAAATAATTCCTAGTTTAAATAAGTATGAAGTGCAGTTTAGGTAGAATATTTCATGTCCCCTTCCCTGATAGTGGCCATAAGATGCCAGGAGTCGGCAGCAGAGCCTGGAGCAGCCCCAGCAGCCCCTGCTTCCCCTCTGCCAACTGCTGCAGCAAATGCTCCTTTTGCCTGAAAGGGCTCTTGTCTTTCAGGGCTGCTGCTCGCTCACTGCTGAGCAGTGACAGCCACGGTGCATTTTACAGCATAAACCAGAGGATTGTTCTGTGCTGAATATTGACAGATGATGATGGTGCATTTTAAAGCGTAAACCAGAGGATTGTTCTGTGCTGAATATTGACAGATGATGATGGTGCATTTTAAAGCGTAAACCAGAGGATTGTTCTGTGCTGAGTATTAGCATATGGCTTTTGACATCTGGTCCTCTAAGAGCAATAAACTGCCAATCAGGAGGCACATTGGGTACAAGCATATTTTTTATCACTACCCTTACTAATCACCAAGATTAGTCCCGGCTTGGCAATTGTGACTGACAAACACACTGAACCTATTCAAATATCCTCATCCATATTCATTTCCTTTTAAACAAATTAAATTCTCATGTAAAATAATCCTCAAATTCTCAAAAAAGCTGTTTGTTTTTTATGTAGGTGGCATGAGTTCAAAGACATCTGGTTAAATATGCATAATTTCTTAAGAGCAAAAATTACAGCTTTTAATGGTGTTTGCCTTTCACTTCATGAAAATCTCTTTTAATGTCACTAGAGATCTTTGGAGCCTGGACAGAAGTTTCCTTTTCTAGCCCAGGGGGGTAGAAATGTCATCATTTTCAGAGCACAGCTGCTTTGTCAAGACAGTGGCACAGACGATTTGAATAACAAACACTGAATTCATGTAAGCATTTCTAAATCTCCTTTGACTGAAAAAAACCCCAAACCCTCAAATCTAAACCAACAAGCTATTAAGGAAGAGGACAGGCTATGGATTATCATCCATCCATACTGAATCTTTAGACTTTTGGGGAAGGAAATGGGTTTTTCAGAAAGTGACCTTCAACAACCAGTAAATACACATTAGAGGAAGTCGCTTCTCAGTGGTTGTCTCTCAGAGGTGAGAGAGAAGGACATGAATTTTAAGCAGAGATTAATCCAATGAGCTATTGTATTAATAATAAGAAAAATCTTCAAGCTAAACGGAACTATTTCAGGAAGTTAAAGGCAGATGAAATTAAGCCAAAAGTAAAAAGTAGTTAAGGTAGATTTGACTGAATTGCTTTTTTTGTCACGGACTCCTTAGTCCCTCATCACATGGAAAAAATAAAGAGAGAACAGAGACTCTAAGAAAAACTTCATGAAGACAATTAGTGCATGAAGGAAGAGTTGAAAGGAGCCAAGGGGAACAGGTATAACTGTATAGATGCAACTTATTTTGGCTTGCATATAGCATGGGCATGTTCTTCCTGTTATACCATGAGTCTCAAACCCATGATTCAAAAAGAGCTAAGTATAAAAAAAAGAGTAATCAAAGCAATGCAGAATGATTTGATACAGTTGGCTCATTATCCTGCTTCTGGTAATAGGTCACCTCTTTCTGGTATGTGGTTTTGTTCATATCCTTTTTTGGAACACTTTCTTCTGAATTGATTAAAAGAGTTCCCTACTATAGGTAATAGGTATTTTTATTCTAAAATTGTTTTGGTGGTTTGACTGTGACAACTGACTCAGAAGACTATACTTCATTAGAAACATGGGTATCTGTATTTGGCCTTACATAAATAATTTGTACAATAAAATTATTTCATCTGGAAGAGTTCTTTCTTTGTATATTTATAAGAATATAAATATTCCTGAGAAACAAATACTGGATTATGGATTTTCAGGGCCTGTGCTTTCTTGCTACAATAAACTGTAAAAAAGGAATGATAATGGAATCCTCTAGATCAAAAGGCAGCCTAGATGCCATTTTAACAATTTCAGAGTATTGCCATGACCTTATAAAATGATTCGTTAGGAAATTGCAGCAGTGTGAGAACCACTTGTGATGTTCACTTTATGTTGCTTTGTCTCTGTGTGCATAGGGGAGAATAACATGTCATTTTGCAAGCGGCACATCAAAAGGAGACGATGATTCTGTGGACTTATGTCTTCCAGCTGCTCTCCCAAGTTTATACTTTGATGTCTAATCAAAGGTCAGTTTATGCTCCACTCTTTATGCTGGGTAAAATCTCTACTAGAGTCTCTCTGATCTTTCCTTATTTTTGCAAAATGTATGGGAGTGTCAAACAAATTCATAGTGAAGGAAAGAACGGAAGAGATACTTGCAGTCCTGCAAACTTTGCTCCTACAGAAAATCAGGATAAACTGTGCCAGTTCAAGTCTATGAGACAGATTATTCCCTGTCAGAAACTACTGGAAAACGTAATGCAATTTAGAAAATGTACTAGAATGCCATTAGACACGTATTTTCTACAGTCTCTAACCTCACTAATGTTGCCTTTACTTACAGAGCAAGAAGCACTAGATGAAGGATTTCAGACTTTAGCACAAGCCAGCAAAGTCAGAGTGCAGGAGACATTGGTATCCCCTACAACCCTGATGTTGTCAATGGACCTGACAAGGGCTAATCACTTGATAGTGGTAAAAAATGCTTAAAAACCAATACAGTTTCCTTGTACCTTTCCCAAATCCAAGTGAAGACAGCTCTGTAGAGCAAAACCAAATCCCCATTTAGGGTTTTTGCTTCCTCTGGGAGTCAGAACAGGCACAAGTCCTCCTTTAAGCAGATCCCATCACCTTCCTTGGCCACGTACTAATTTCTCTGCAGGACCTTTTAATGCCCTGGTCTGTGGGAAGCTTTGGAGCAGCAGCCGCTCCCAGGGATGAAGGCAGGCTCCAGGCAGCCCTGCTGAGGGATGATCCGTGTGGCCGGGCTGGGCTCAGGGCAGGTCCCAGCGATGCAGATGGCAGTGCAGCAGCAGCACCGCGCGATGGCACAACACACACGCGAATGCGACTGCAGCCTCCTGCAGAGCAGCAGAGGCGAGAAAGGAAAACCGCCTGCTCCCTCCCCTGCTGCAGCTGCGCACTTGATCAGGCTGCTGAGGGGGTAAGACTAACGAAAACCAGAAAGAAATTCAATCTCCTTAACTGGGAAAGGAAGAATACCACTAAGCCTGTTGGAGAGGGGGGGAACATCGGCTGCCATGTACTGTGCATCACAAATGGCCAACAGGGATAGTCTGGATTTAAAAAAAAACCCTGAAATCAGAAGCAGCAATTTTGTCCCCTCCTTCATAAGGACAAATCTTGGGAGGCTAAATTGAGCCCTCTCTCCATTATATCTCCTGATTATGAGAGAATTTGCTACCCAAATGGCTGTTGGGTTGTTAAGGCAGAGAGGCTTGATTGACAACAAGCAGTCAATCAAGCATTACACTAATCCTGTCAGTCTATTAATAGGTAGACAGACAAAAAGACAGAAGGAAGAAGGGAGCAAAGTGCGGGTATTTGTCATGGTTTAAGCCCTGTCAGCAATTAAGCACCACATTTGGGTGGGGGACTGAACGGGAAGAATAAAAGTGAGAAAACTCCAGGGTCGAAGTAGAGATACCTTCACAGATAAAGCAAAAGTGTGCATACAAGCACACCACACCAAGGAGTTCATTCACCACTTGCCACGGGCAGGCAGGGGTTCAGCCATCCCCAGGACGGCCGGGCTCCATCACACATAGTGATGACTCAGGAATACAGACTCCACTCCCTGTTCTCCTTCCCCCATTTTTATGTGCTGAGCGTGATGCCATATGGGATGGGATATGCCTGGAGTCAGCTGGGGTCAGCTGTCCTGGCTGTGGACCCTCCCAGCTTGTGCACCCCCAGCCTGCTCACTGGTGGGGTGCGGTGCGGAGCAGAAAAGGCCTTGACTCTGTGCAAGCGCTGCTCAGCAAGAACAAAAACATCCCTGAAATACCAACACTGTTACCAGCACAGATCAAAAAGGCCCAGACTAGTCACTATGAGGAAAATTGAATCTATCCCAGCAAAATCCTCCACATTTTTATGGAAAGCTAAAAGTCAGTGGCTCTGCAAGTTAGTGATTGCAAAATAACTAGAAAGAGATGTAGGGCATTCAACCAGGAAGTCTTGAATTACTCTTGCTTTTACTCTCGGATTTTTTTTTTTTACCTTGCGGAGAGCAAGGGCAGAGGGCATCTGCCATCAACTAGATTTCTCTCTGGACACCAGGCAAAAACATGAGAAGAGTAATTTCACCTACCTCCCCACTAATCCTAAAATGATCAAATCATCTTCAATGTTCCTGGCTTCTTAGTGACAAGTTCTGCACATTGAAGATGGCCTTGCTAATTGTTGGCAAGTTACCAACTATTGTAAGATGCTCAAGGTGAAATATCTAATACTAAGTTGTTTGTTCTGCATAGTGTAACAATTCCTGGAGCATCTAAAGATTTAATGAAGTGTCTCTTCTTCACACTTTAATTTTTGTGAAGGACTCATCTTCCATTAGGAAGTTAAATTGGGATTCAGAATCAATTGTTTCTTGATAATTTCAATCTAATTAAGAAGGTACAAGGGGTTGAGGCAAATTCTGAAGAAAACTGGAGATCTTATGACCACACCTTATGACTTCAGCAGCTCTCCTAACCCCCAAGCAAAGCTAATACTATTTTTGATCCCATAGCCTACTATTTTTTGCATGATCAAAGCACCACAAAGCAACACAGCAAGGGTTCCTGTTTGTAGGGTGCATAATTTTTCACAGTGTAGTTTTCCTTCCATGTTCCTGAAGATTTACTGAGAGATCAGTTAAGAACAGCATGAAACTTCTGCAGCTGGCACTGTGACAGCAGGGAAGTCAGCTCTGTTGTTGCTGCTAATCTCGAAGCCTGTGTGTGTACCCAGCTCGCTGCTCCACTACCACTTTCCATATGTGAGGAGCTGTGGTGCTGCATGCTCTCTTCCTGGGAAATGAGACTTGTTACTCATGGTAACCTTTATCTCTGTGTGACATTTGAGCTGTGAGGAGAGGCTGGCAACCCTTTCATTCCTGCGCCTGCGCCTTTCCTTGGCAGAGTGTCAATCAGTTCTGGATTGTGCTGCTTCTGCTGCAGTTCTGGCATACTTCACAGGAGGCACAGAATCACAAGGTTTACAGGATGCTTTATCACTGCAGACAGTCTTTTCCTATGCTGCCTCCTGTTTTCTTCTCCAGTTAGAATAAAAGAGAGCAGAAGTTCCTATCTGCTTCTGCTGGGCACACAACTGATCCACTCATCTTGCCCTCCTTAAATTCTTCAGTGACCTTGGTTTCACACAGAAGATCACTAAGGCTGTTGTTTCTTGCTTTAAGGTTTGTCTACCTATCTGTGCCAGGACTGAAAAACTTTCAGTCCTTTCCTTTTTACTAAGCACCCATCTATTTTTTTTAATAAAAGTCCCTTTAAAGTAAATCCTTTTTTTTTTTCTTTTTTTTTTTTTTTTAGGGATTATATCTTGCAGGTATTAGCAGGGGACAAAACTTTGTCATCCAGGAAGTTCTTTTACTCTTACATTTCTGTTAAGATGATAAATCTTTGTCAAGCTGTATTGGAATTGTGCCTTTCTCCTGAATGTGAAATTTGCATCATCCAAAGTACAATGAACTAATTTTAAGTTCTTGAGCCCCTAACATCATACTCAGGTTTTCATTCTATTAAACAGGATGAAAACTCATCTGAAGCTGTCTGAAAGTTAATGCGGCTGGCTCAGATTCAGAAATGGGAAAACATCCTAAAATTTTGTGTTGATAAGAAAGCTTTAAATAAAGTTACAGGAAATGGATAGCATGCTTCTTTTGCACTGCATCCCTCTAATGTGTGTCTATACACAGAGTGAAAACTACTTTTGGTAGGAAAGGCAAGGATTTTCTTCCTTCCCAGAAAGTCCTGAGAACAGTAAATGTGGTAAAAATATACACATTTTGGTTTGTCCTTCCTGACACATGCCTGACTAGGGACCTGTCCCAGGAAATTGTATTTAATTAAGAGATTCATATTTCCTTCAAATGCAAGTAGCTGATACAATGAATGCTCCTGAGCAAATCCATAGTGAGAGAAAAAGAGCATTAGAGATCCAGCTCAGCTGGTATTGGTACTCACATTCTGGATTTTGAGTCTTGAAATACTTTTATTTTAAAGTCCCCACTCTTGAGCCCAGTGAGCTTCAGTATTCATTTGTTTTTAAAGTTCATTTTTACAGCTATAAAGAGGAAGCTGTTCGAATGTGATCAAATACAACCTAAAAGTTACAAATCAAAGTAAAATGCAGTCCTGGAGACTGTGAGATGTGGCAAAGGTCTGCAAAGTCAGCCTTAAAAGTTTAAATGAGCAGGTATCTCCATTGCAGCATCCGACAGTCCAGCACCTATGCAGAGCAGGAGCAAGGTGTGCAAGTAGGGCTGGAAACAGCCACCAGACACTGGTGCACATTGAATCTCTGAGTCATTGTACCTGGAAAACTTTCAGACTTTAACAATCTGCCTCCTTCCCACCTCCTACAGTGTGAAATATCTCTGCAGAGCTGTACTGGCAATGAATATTGCCATGTTGTTCTGAGCCTCAGGCCAGTGTTGTAAAGGTCAGTGTAAATAGCTCCTTAGTTACCCCTCAAAGACTTCAATAAAGCACTGCAATAATGAAGTTGCTTCATGTAGCCTCTTGCCTTAGAAATTCAGGCCAATACCAGACTTCCCTAGAAGAGAAATGCCACTGACACCTGGCAAAACTGATGACCTTCATAATTTGAAACCAATTCTAGGTCATTCCAGTGACCTGCACTCATAGCCTCAGCCTTACTCCCACTTCCTTCCAATGAGAAGGGAAATAGAATTTGGCTTAAGATATTATAACATCTGGATTTCTTGAGGAAATAACCACCCTTTTCAGCATAGGGGAAGTGCAGCAAGGTCAGGAAAGGCTCTCTCAGTAAGGGAATGCCAACAGTTACATATCATGCTGTGTTGCTGTGCTGAGTTTTACTTTCCTCTTGAATAGCTGTGAGGTTTTTTTTAAGCTTCAGTGGTGGGATTTCTGTATTCATGATCCAGTAACTATGACCCATTAAACTAATATCCAGCATTAGTCACTGAAATAAATCTGGGAAGTTAACCACAGAGCAGTTAAAGGGAACTGATGGAAAGGCTCAGACAGTTCACCAGTAAGAGCTCTAAAGTGTCATTTCCCCCTCTTTTTTTTCCTGAATCCTTCTGCCTGGTAATTATGTAGGAATAAAAATGTCTTATTTTACAAAGCATGAGGAGTGGGGAAAGGATTTAAGGTTGCCTGACTGAGGGAATGCCACACTGGAGATGCTTCAGGCTTCGGTTCTTAAAAAATTCAAACTGATTGACCTCAAGCCCAACATAGACATTTAACGTTTTATAACTGGGGACTGAAATACAGAAACTATGTTTATTTAGGATTAGCACTTTTGAAGTGAGCAACTGATCTGCTTTCATGCTGTGGGAATAGGAAAAACTCTAAGGAAATGCTGTTATGCTTGAGAAAGATTTGGGTACCTCATACAGAAGGCTGGTATGTATTAATGTGAATAGATGCTTATCAAGTCTAACTGCAAAACTGGCTCTTTTATATCACTGGTTATTCCTACTTTCAACTGCAAAGATTTATTGGAAGACATATTTTTCAAGGTATTTTAGATACTGCCAATTCTAATCCATGCCAGAAAACAGCATGGAAGATACATGGAAAATAAAAAAATAGCATCAAAAGTAGAAAATAGTATTCGTGTAACTTTAGAGGTGTTGCTTTAAATTTTAAAATGCTCAGGAAATGTTATATGTTGGTTTTGTCAACATTTCACCAAAAAAAGGAAAAACATTTTAATGAAAATAAAATCATCTTTTCTGTGGCTCTATGAGGATTTAACTGTATCATGTCAGGCCTGTACAATGCAGTATCTGCTAAATAAAACTGTTTAAGTGCAGCCTATAGATAGACTAATACATTAATCTGATGAGACCCTCCTACAGCCCCCCAGACTTGGAGATCCTAGTCCATAAATGTATTCAAGATAACCTGTGAGGGAATAGTGAGGTAAAGCCCATGTGCATTGGAGACCATTGGAACGGCCTTTATACCTCTAAGTCAGTATCTTCATGTCAGACTTGGCTCCTGAGAGACTGAATCCTGTTTGGGGTTTGGGCCACCGCTCTTCAGGTGGCACCTCTGTCACTTGGAGTGTGGAGTTTAATTGTGTGTAGTTTCCCTTTCAATTTTCAGTCCTCCCCACTTCCTAATTCATGGGCCCTTTTGGCATAAAACTTAAAACTTTTCAAAATGCTTCCAAAATAAATGTTTTTCATTGAATTTATATTTCAAAATCTCACAGGAAAATGTTGACCTCACATAAAATTTGATAGTACTGAGGGATAAATTTGAAGAGGATTGTAATTCCACAAAATTAATAAAGAGATCAATTAGTCCTTAATCTCTGACAGTGATGCTAAAATAGGCTTCATTAACATTATTAACTGTGATTAATGGAGTTAATAAATCTAATGAGTTTTATTTACTTCAATGCATATAGTATTATTTGTAGGCATCACAAACAGAAGTATGATGGTGGTATCTAACAGCATTTGATATGTGCAAAGTGATTAAAAAAACTTTTGAAATATCTTTTAAGGAAAGACGGGAAGATGAATGATCTAGTTTAAGTAAAAAAGAAGTAAATGAGAACAAGTAAGTGGAGCTGAGTAAATAATTCAGAATTAATACTTCATTTCATATATATAGCCCTATTCTTTTTGCTCATGGGATGTACTGAAATGAAGAGATTTCCTCAAACCTATTTATCATCTGAACTTGATAGTTTAAAGAAAGCCTACACAGCAATGGGAGCAGGAGCGTTAGAAGCTCCGGCTTCATTGTGAAGGTGTGAATGGCTGGGGAAATCAGATTGTGTTACTTCTGTTCTCTCCTTAACTAAACAGACAAAGATTCCAGCACCAGTAATTCTCAATTTGGCAGGTAAACGGCCAGGTATTATCAATGTGCCTTGTCAACCCTAAAAAACCCTCTGGCTGTGACTGGAGCCTCCTGCTCCAGGGTATTTGCAAATCTATGGCAGAAATACCGTGTTTGTCTTCAGGGCTGTCTACAGTGTTGGGGTCAATCCTAGGATGCCATCAAATCCTATATCCTGGTCCACTGAAATACATCCAGTAAATCCCTTTTCTCTCTAGCTCAATCCCTCTTTTGAATTAGCTGTTGCCTGATGTATGTAGCAGCATATCTACAGCTTTCACCGGTTCTTCAAGCCTCCAGCTCAAGCAAGACACTGCCAGCAATGCCAGAACTCCCTGTTTTGATTTTGGTTTTACAACTCATTCTCTAAATCTGCTACAACTGAGTTATGGGCTTCTAGAAGAAAAATCAAATAAATATGCAGGGTGATCCTTTGAATAGCTCTTCAAGCCAACCTGAGATACACTTTGCAGTACCTAAGGGAAGGAAAAAAAAGCCCTAAAACCCTACAGAGAATAACCTCTAAATCAACCCTAAATATGAATACAAATTCAGAGTCTACATGCTAAAGTGCTAACCCTCTGCTTTAGGATGACCCTACTGATAATCCTTATGACTGTGTCAGTTTTCTTGAATGAAATATGTTACAGGAACAAAACTTTAGGGGAAAAAAAGCAATGCTGAGCATTTTTAATTGCTACTGATGTTTGTTTGGGCACCAGGCTCAATGGATTTACAAAGAATGAGGGCAAACAAGGAAGCTCCTGTAAATACTCATCCACACAAACTTCGGAAATTCACTTGTTAAAAAGCATAATATTGGGCAGATATGGCATGAGGATATAAAAGGTACACAGGGAGAGTGAAAGTGAGCAATGGAAAAGAAATGCTATGTTTGCTGCAGGGACTACACTTATAGCTAATTTGTGATTACCAGCGAAGGGTGAAGTGGTCTGTTTGGACAAAAGGTTGTAGAACAAATGCAAATTGAAAATAACAATAACAACAATCACCAAGGCTTAGTTGTATCAAAAATTTGCCTGTTCCAGCTCACTCCATTCTAAACTATTATCTTTGAAACAAATATTAAAGCAGTCAGAGATGTTTTGTTTTGGTCTGAATTCAGCAACTGCACTCAGCTTCCTGAGATGGGTACTTTATAATATAAATCAGAACACATTGAAAACAATTCCCCTGGCTTCAAAGAAAACAGGGCTCTTTCCCTGTTATTAAAGAAACTGCTTCATTTGCTCCACACCCTATCTCTGCACTGTGGGATCACTGGTCAATTGACCTCAGATGCCTGGCTGCTTCTTTCCTTGTACATGACATATCTTCCTTGTCAAGGGATAGTGCAAATCAATCAATTCTTCAGGTCATGTCACAAACTTCTGAAATTACCCTGGTAGCTACCAGTTCCCTCTAAATCCTATTAGTTCTTGCCCGGAGCACAATCAGCCTTATAACAAAGGAGGTGGGAAAATTTGAATTTCTATTCCCTATGGACAATAGAGTTTTGAATCAAATTCAGTCATAGCCAAAAGTGTTTCCTTTTTGTGTGAAAATCTAAAAAATTCCTGCAGGGAATGCAAAACATCTCCATCCCCAGCTACAGCCTGTGATTCTCAGACCAACAAGGGTGGTGGAAGTGTTTGGGAAGAAGAATCCACATGTCTGGGGTCTTGCTGTGAGATTTCTGCAATAACCCGGGGCTGCACTCGTCCAGTCTGTGATAAACCAATTACAATAAGGTGGTACACAGAGAAAAGAAAGACAAAAACCCCAAAGCACAGTGACTCTAAGTCATGGTTTTCTTTCCTTTTTGGAACCCTTTGGGGTGCATTTCCTGCTAATCCACCCAAAGCATTATTAGATCTCCATTAACATGGATTTTTGATGCAGTCCTGGGCCACTCTGATGGCTCTTGCACTGTCTGGAGGCCCTGCCATCCTCTATAGCAAGGCATTTTTTAAGGGTCCCTGGCCCTGTGCCCATTCTCCTTTTATAGCTTCTCCAGCAAAACAATGTTGGAGGTCATTGTGAAAGGAACTGGTCAGAACAGGGCATGCTTAATAACAGATTTCAGAAAACCAGGCTGAAGTTTTTAAAAAGCAATCCAAGATCTGATTGATTTATCAGAGCCTGTCAGCGAGCTTCTGCCTTCCATGAATCTCTGCTAAAACAGGCCTCCCACAATTTAAGGGACATAGGCTCTAGGCAGCTCTTGAGATAGTAATGAGAAATTTCTTGCTCAGTATGGGGAGGGTTATTGTTTGTTTGGTGGGGTTTGTTTTGTCTTTGTTTTCCCTTGGTTTGTTTTTTTTTTTCTTTTTTTTGTTGTTTGAGGCTGAATTAGGAGTTTCCCTCTCTCTGCTGATGACAAAGACCTATAGCAAAACCACTCATGGCCCACCCTCACAGAATACCCATGCCATGGGCACTAAGGCTTCCCACCATAATTCCCCAATAGGAAACCTGGTGCTCCCAGCACTGTCAGCTCTGCTGTTTTCATGGGTACTTGAATGAGGTTTACCTGAAATGCAGCATTTTATCTGCTGAAACATGCAGCAAAACCAACCTCATTGTGGGCTGTGCAGATACTCCTCAAGCAATTTACATTAACTTAATCTTACTAAACTCTTAGAAGATCCTACAAACTGCACCATGGGGGACTTCTCTTCTGTCAGCCTTTTATATTAAAAATGTATCTTTACAGAAAGCCTTTCATTTGAATCCTTAATCCCATTTTAATTCTTTTTCTTTAGCAGCACTGTGAGACAGTATAGAAGCCTCTTGTTCATACCTAGCCTTGCAGCTCAACAGAGGCACAGTGTAGCCTGTGTGTCTGTGTGGTTCTTGTTGGAAGATGGGTTTCATGCCATGGCAGTTCATTGTTTTGTTTTTACCTGCTATAGTTGAACAGAAAGATAAAAAATGTCCTAGTATTTGTGGTAAAAAGTGTTTCTAATTGAATAGGAAAATGATGTCTTACTATGTTAAGCCAATCTGGTTGGGTACGACCTTTTGCTGATTTTGGAAAGGGAGAAATGAATCCTCCAGGTGCATTTAAGTAGTACAGTGGAGCCTTGCAAGGTTTGGGACCTTCACCTGCAAGTGGATTTTCAGAGAGACTCTGATAAGCATCTCCCTTGTGATGCTTTTAGGCAAATACTCCAAAGAGCACAGTTTGCTGGGCTGGATCCAAACCATGTTAATTTGGCACTATGGATGTGGTTCATACATTTTGATCTGGATCTGATGGTTGATACTGAGCTTTGAATACTTGGCTTTTTTGTGACTTGCCCAAGGTCACAGTGGAGGTCAGTGCCAGAGTTGAAAAGCAGACTCAGGTTTTGAAACAATTTGATTCTGGCTATTAGCTCCAAAATACACTCTCTCTCATTAGGCACATAGTACTGAGGCCACAGTAGGCACCTAAGATAGAAAACCCTGTTTGGATCTGGTGATCTCTACTAGAAAATAAAATGGACACATATATAACACATCTCCTATTTCCTCTTAAGGTTTCAACTGATTAAATGAAAGCAATGTGAGAAAACCTGCCGTAGGCCACAACATCTTTTAGGGCTGTGGAAGGAAAAAACCCTTATAGCTTTTAATGAGCTCATGAGATTTTACCCTCTGTAACCACTAAATCCATCACTTTGCAACAATGAAGGTAATTTATGATTGCCTCAATTGTTTCTTTTATTTATGGGACATTTTTAGTATGGAATTTAATCAAAGAGATTAAATGTCACACTACCTATTACCTTGCTGTTAAGATATTAATCCTATAGAAAGACATATCAAACCCTGGATTAATCATAAAAGAAAAGTAGTATGATGGCAATGCAATTGCTTTAGGATTCATGATTTTTTAACTTATTTAATGGGGGCAGAAGTTGAGATGTCACTGCCTCTTGCAGCATACTTGTTTTTCAGTATTAGAAAGGGATATGAAAATAAACAGAGTTAGGCCTTGATTTAACAAAGTGCTTAGCACACACTTAGCTTTAATGTGCTTGCCTTGACTCCAGTGAGACTTATGCCTGTGTTTAAGAACTGTATAAGGCAGGATTAAATCACATGCTTAATTTTAAGTATCCACTTAAGTGCCTCTTGGTAGGTAGGGTGGGTAGTAAGTTAAGTTACATATTTGACAGGTTTGCCAGCTTAATAGGATAATTTGAAAACTAAGGAAAGGGAATGAATATGCTGCCTCTATTTATATTACAATTTCTGTACAAAATGGTTTCTCAAAGCCCTTTATGAACCATAAACTGAACCACATTTCAGCAATTGATTTCAAAGACTTTTCTACTGCATAAGCAGAGCACCAAGAAACCTGGTGAGAGAGCACAAAGACAAAAAGTTCAATATACTTGCAGGAGCTATTGTATATTGAAGGAGAAATCAGAGAAGACAGAAACATAGCAATACGCCGTTAATTCATAGTTTTAATCTGTTATGCACTTTTGAAAAGAGCTGTATCAAATTAGCACCATTCCTGCAGAAGCTGTTTACCATCACAGAAAGTAATGGTCATCAGGAATAAAAACCTCACTTCCATTACAAATACCATGCTCTCTTCAGTGAGTAAACACTATACTGTCCAAGACACTCATGAGTTAACCTAATTCACGGGCAATCACTCTTTATTGCATCAGTGATATACTTTCTGGGTGAGCCTAGTTTTCAGTACTCAGATCAGCCAACTTACTGCAGTTCCCCACAGCTGGCCAGACCTCCTTTAGAGAAGTTGTTGGGTAGGTTAGTTTTCACCAGCACTCTCTCAGTTCTATGCTTTGCTTCTCCCCACATCAGCCCTTTTCATCCATGCTGACCTAGACTCAGGCCAATGCGGCCTCTCAGGGACCATACACAAAGAGCTTTCAGCTGCACCGTCAGAAAACAAGCAACCTGACAATTACTGGAACTGTCACCTATGGCTTAACATTTGCCTGAAGGAATAGCTATCCAAAGTAAACTTTGTATATGTGTAAGTTGGATTGATAAAATCCATTTGTCACCCCTGACATCAGCTAGGTTGAACTTGGCTGGACTGGAAGCAAACAGGCAGTGAACAAGGGCTCTCTGTTTGCTGCTACCTTTGTTCCTCCCTGCACAGACTACAGAGAAAAGGTTTCTAGCACACAGCCCCAGTCACTGTCTGGCTTTACCTTGCCCTTCCAGCTTCATTAGGGCAAGGAGCACAGGGATTATATTGGTATGTCATCCAGAAAATACACAAAAAACCTCAACAAAAAGCATCCTCTGGTAACAATGAAATATTCAAACAGGTTTGCAGATGACAGTGCCTGTTTCTGACAGGAGAATATTGTCTGGGAGAAGTTGTTTGTACAAACCAGTGAATGATTGATGCAAGGCCAATGAAAGATTGATGTGTGAAAACACAAAACACATCTGCCCTAATTGAAAGTCCTGGGTCCCCCAGGATTATGGGAGGGGAAAAAAATTCCTGCCTATGAGATTCACCCTGTCATCCCATCCTCCAGAAATTTTCTAATCACTCATCCTACCTTTTTTTTTTTTAATGCCAATTTCTCCTTGATGCCTCCATCAAGATTATAATGGAGTGACAAACTGCATACATAGATGACTTGGTAGGAAGTCAGGTTGGAAGCAGAGTAGTTGTGGAGAAGGGAAGCAGCAAAGTGAGGGGAACTGACAGGGAAAACCAGAGCTGCTGGTCTGTCCTTTAGCACCCAGCTTACTAGACAGTGTCACTGATGTCATAAAAATCTATTCTGGCGCTTTGGTTTACAACCAACAATAAATTACATAGAGCCAGGAGAAACTTATTATAACCATGTATGGTCCTTGCTTCCTCTGTAGTTAATGCTTAGATAACATAGAAAAAAAAAAAAAAAAACCCTTGAAAATCATGTGTATGGATGTGCAATAAAGCCAAACCAAAATGGCATCAGAGCGTTTGTTCCAATGAAATACTTTGCAAGGACAAAGAGATATAATGCATGGACTTATCAAATAGTAAAAGGCCAGTCTGGGTATCCATTTGCAAATCAGAGGACTGAATGTTTTGGAGGTTTAGTTGTACAGAGCTTGTAAGATTCACAGCCAAATCTCACTGACAATATAGCCAGGACTTAGCAAATTGAGTCTCGCTCCGAATGTCATGTCCAGTATGTGCTTTCTGGTACACACTGGGACATAACAGAATATTAAACAATGGTATCTTTTCAGTCTCCTTCTCTTGCAGCAGTCTGAACTTCTCCCTTCAGTGCTTCTACTGTCTGACGTCCTCAAACAGACACCGTCACTGCCCTTTTCAGTGCATGGATTATCCAGCACCTTCAAGGCCGGGAGCACCATTAGGAAACACCAGGGAACCTGCCCAAAAGCATGAAATGACAGGCATTAACTCTCAGCCAGGGTTCACTGGTAGTTCACAGCATTTCTTGCAGCCAGGAGCAAACTAAAGAGGGAAGAATGTATTTGATACATTTTAAAACTCATTGCTTTCCTGCTAACTCTGCTGGTGGCACTGAGCACCATACACTACGTGGGTAATGATACCTCAACAGTGGGCACCAGCTGAATTATTAGAAAGCTTCAGTCTCACCCAAGAATTTCCTTGCTAATATTACCAACATTGTCCTCTCCTCAGAGTTATAAGATGGTAGGTGGCAAGAGATGTAGTTCTGTCACCTGGAAAGGATCTATACAGTGACAAAGAGGTGGTGCAAGGAGATTGGTCTTCCCTCAGCCTTGCGGACTTTAAGACAGCAACAAAAAATAAAGACAGAAATAATCACATATGTGATTTTCTGTAGTCAGTAATCTCACATAATCAGTTTTTTGAAAATTACTGGGAGACATTTCTGATATCATTGTTTGATTTCCAGTACTGCCTGGGAGCTCTGTATTTGAACTCTCACTTCCCAGAGCAGAATCTACACAAGCACAGAACAAATAGTTATCTGGTCCCAGTGTTCTTTCACAGGACAAGCTCTGCCGGACTGGATCAAAACTTTAATGTTTACCAGTTTTCCCCAAAGAACAACATCCAAGGTTCAAAACAAAGTGTTTTTATAGCTATTAAATGCCTTAAAGCAGCTGCTCATTTCTGTTCTATTAGCAAAGTAAAAAGAAAGTGGGAGGGGGATCACAAGGGGACAAGAGAAGGCTTAAACATTTCTAGTTTATCTGTTACATTCGCGTTGTTCTGTGATCCAGGGAGGAAGTTTCTATTCAGGTAGCATTAGGGTGACAGATCTGACACTGAACTGGTTGATTTGGGCACTGAGTAAGCACTGCAACATTCTTGCAGTTCAACAGAGGTATAAATTGTTCCCATGGACCATTAGTAAAAAGTGAATTTATTTTTTCTGCTGGCCCTGCTTTGAGCAGGTGTTGGCCAGAGTGCTCCCTTTCCATCCTTAATGATTCCACCCATGGCAAATGCCCTGTGTCTCATCTTTAAAATAGGCTTCCCTTTCCCAACACTTTCTGAAGCCCCCACAGCTTGATCTCTGTCTCCTTTGATTTTCCTGTGCTTTTAGTCTCTCATTTCAGAGGTCAAAACCAGAGGTTTTATCTTCAATGCCCCTGTATCTGAAGGGGCTTGGGGGTATCTGAGGTGTTGCTGTTGCAAAGGTCATGCTTCTAAAAATACTTCTGGGAAGCATGAGCTACTCTGCTCTCCCATTAAAAAAACAGCAGTTCTGTTTTAGGACTATATTGTGTTGCTTTTATACAGCAACAAAAAAAAGGACTGTCATTGTAACATCTGCTCCTGATATTGTACTGTGATGAAGCATAAATCCAAGCTGAATAGTCTATAAATTGCATTATACCATTGCTCCTCCTGACCCTCTAGTCAGACCAGTTTTCTGTTACAAAGACCCTATATTCAGGAGTTTATATCCTGGCTATAAAAGTTTAGTTTAAGCCAAAAGTTGGCATAAAATACCATAACTCTAGAGTGAATCTCTTTTGTAAACTTGATAGCAGCTTGTAGTACACTTCAATAGCATCTTGCACAGAAAAAGGATGGAGTATTTAAAATTCACTGCACCCCCCATGGAAGCATTTATCAGTGGAATCACCTTTGGAATTGGCAGAGTAAAATATTGCTTCTAGTTTAACCTGCAGAAGGAAAGGCTGAGTTTTGATGATGCCTGTTTTGGTAAACTGTGAGGAAAGCAGCAGATAATTATTTTCTTTGTTAAAGACTAGCACAGTCATTATAAACCACTTTTAAAGAATTTTAAAATCCTAAGCTAGTTCTAACTTTAGTTATCAATACTATAAAAACTAGAAGCTTCAAAACTAGAAAAAAATCTGTTTCTATTTAAAAACACACTGGGTAAGAAATAAGGATTGTACTTGAGTATTTTCCCTTCTTACTTTCTTGCAAGTTTTCAGCCTTTGAGTTTTAGTTCAAACATTTAAGTCAAATCTGTTTCTCCACAATCTTGATTTTTACTTCGGTTGATTTGATCCCTTAAATCTCATATTATTGTCCCTGCTCTCTGCACAGATTAGCATCTCTTGAAGCACCAGCAGATGAATACAAGAATTCAACTGTTAACCCATGAAGAGGAGACACAACCCATCTCTTTTGGACAGAAATAGATTATCAGGAGTGTTGGCTACTACAAAGGATCAAAGTCTGATCAATATATGACTGAGGGTGAATCACAGCTGTTGCTTTGCATGGGAAAGTCCAGTCCTCAACAGTTTCACAATAAATAACTCCAGGCACAAAGTGGGCTCAGATTGGAGTAAATTCAATCCAGGCCAACCTCAGGGGCTTTGCATTTGAGTGAGACATTATTTCAGCACTAAACAGCTCAGTTTTGATTAACTCCTTTTGAAATTCTCAGCCCAAAGCTCCTGTGATGGAAATCCTCCTTGAAGGAAGCATAACGCTGTGTTCACTTATGTGAGAGGGATACCAAGGGACGCAGTTTTCCCTGTCTCCTGCTTATACAGGTAGAAGCTTTTGTGGAAGGAAGGAAGAGCTGTATGTGCAGTTGTCAAGGTAATCCCCCATAAAAGCCTCCTAACTTGATAAATATCCTCCTCTCCCTGTAGGATGCATTGTTTCTTTCCTGTTTTGGACTAATGAGTGTTGATTGTGATACAGATCTGAACATGACCTAGTCACCAGTCAGGTGAAACTCTTGTCAATTTTTCCATGTACACACAGAATTAAAACCTTCCTGAGACCTAATGATCCACGAGGTAAGTGGGAGGAAAGGGGAGGAGGAGTGATTAATCTCCCACTGTTTAGCACCGCTTCATTCTTTAAAGAGAAACACCTCTTTACATGAGAGTTTTATAGATTATATCATCATCCAACACCTCAGTATGCACATCCCTGGTCCCTCTGGGGAAATCTAAGGTTTCTTGCTCAGTTAAAATCTCCTAAAGTTTTCCTCCCCACAGCATGCAGAGCTGTTTCACACAGTATTCCACCCGGGCTGACGCAGCTCCGTGCAGGCTCTGGGATGGCAGCACAGCAAAATGAGCTTAAGAAACCTCCACAAGGGGTTTGAATTCCCTTCTCTGAGCTTTGCTGGGGGACTCCAGCTTGGCTTTCACCAACCTGCTATTCATGTTGGGGATGTAGATGGCTCAGCAGCACTGAAGAGAGGCACTGCCTTATGGGGCAGCCCAGCTGGCTCTCCTTATGTCTGAAACACACAGTCTGCTACACTCCCTGATACTCTGCAAGGCTGACAAGCACTGGTAGCCATTTGGCTTACAAAGTATGGAAAAGGAGGAGATCTCACTGTTTCCTGATTCTTCACTGTCTGTAGATACTTATTTTACTGAGTACTTCTTTCTTTAGTCCCTTCCCAGAATAAAAAAATAAACAAAGTTTGCAGCAAGTGGCTGCACTGTCTGCTGCATAAGATTTTATCTTCCAAAGATTAGAGTATTTTGTTATTTGCTTAGAAAGAGCTCTTTGCTCTGGTGTTTTTCCACCTCCATTAATCAGAATTCTTTTGTATGTCATCACAAACTTAAGGGCATACCTATACTGCTAAAGAGAACATGTTGCAGCCTTATACCAGGTAGGAACGAGTAAGGAAACCAGGAGCATGTACTTAGTCTCTCAGGCTGGGCAGAGGGAGAGATGAAATCAGCAAAAGCACTGTTAACATCCCCACTGCAGGGGTGGCTCTGGATACCCCCAGAGATGCGCCCCAGCCAGAGCTCCTGCCCGCGATTCCCCTGGATCTTTAGACAAGAATCAAAGATTGATCCACAGCAAGCACAACCCACTGCTGCCCTCGGCTACCTGCCCTGAGTGGATCCACTGACTGCCAGAGACACCCTTTCTCCTCCTTGAATGCTTACCTGAGGGATAAGGAAGACACATAGTCCCACGATTTCCTTCTGTCCATCCTGCGGGATGAAGACTACCCAACGCATCTCTTCCTCACTGCAGGCACACGAGGACAGGTTTGCTTCCTTGCCCCTCACTCTTTAGTGGCAGCTCCTCTGGCGATCGCTGTGCTTCTTCCCCACTGCTCTCTGTCTTGGTGCGAGGGAGCAGCAAGAGCAGAAAGCAGCAGAAGACAAGCTGGGAGCCGAGGAAGGCCACAGCATTGTTGGTAAATCAATATTGTTGGTAAGTGGCTCTATCAACAGTCCCAGATAAAGAATGTGACACATCAAGTCCAGAGGCCAAGCAAGGAATGTACACAGGAGCAAAAGATGGCAGAGACAAGGCCGCAGCCTTGGTCTGAGCACCATCCCTGACATGGGGCTGGAAACAAATTATCTACAGGCCTGGGCCAAGTCTGCAAACAGCTTCTGCAGCAGGGCTGAGAGTGGATACATCCACAGCATAGCTTGGGGAAGGGTCAAACCCCGTGGCATTCGTTTAAATGGACTCCTCAGACCCAGGGGAAGAGTGTGGATGTAGGTCCCGGATGAGGCTGGTCAGGGTCATTAGAGGCCTATTAGTGCCCTCACACCTAATTACATTTTCCACACTGCTGGGAGTGCATCTCCCTCTAATGTGGGCTGGGGTCCCAGCCCTACCTGGCACCTGATGGTGTTTTTGCAATGCAAATAACAAAGCAGTTAATCCGTGATGAGAATTAAATTCATGTCAAGTGCTACTTGAAGGGTGCCCACACAACCTGCCAAGAGGAGTGTAGCTGCTAATTAGCACCCGTGTTGGCTGTCGGGGTAAGGACATGAAATGTGTGAATGGAATACAGAGAATAAACTACCCACACTGGGAAACTGCAAGTTGACACAGTCTTTTCTATGCCAGATTTTCTGTGCTCTAATAACAGGTATCATCAAAAGAGAAGGGAACTCATAGGACTGTAGCATTTCAGATAGAGGAGACTGTGAACCAACACTTTGGATACAGATAACATTAAATTTTACAGGCAAAGGTACCTTAAGAGGTAGGTGCAAACTACAGTGAAACAACTAGAATTGCTAAAAAAGGTAATATAAGCAAAAAAAAAAAAAAGGAAACCAAACTGTTCTGGTCATTCATGTTGGGTTCTCTGGGGCTGTGCAACCTCTTTCTGTTGGCAATGTGAGTAGTTTCCCAGCTTCCAACTGTATTGATTTTCTTAGCAGAAAAAGCCTAAGGTTATCTAAACAGTTTAGTTTCTTGCTTCTTTGTGTTGAATTCATTATTTTCTTTCTGCCTGAATATAATACTCTGTGTTGCACTTGATGCGCCGATCTATAACCTGAGCAGAAGTTGTCCACAGAACTGGCCAACAATCGAGACTGGTATGTGTTCTGGTGATTAACACATCAACTTTCCCATCACCATCGAAGATTTCCATTAGAACTCCTCAAAGGGACAACGGGCCAGTTACTGGTGGTGTCAGTGGGTGCAATTCCCAAATTCAGCCAAGTTTCCTCATTTCCTGAGCTGTGTTCAGCCTTGCAGCACCAGCAAAAGGGACCCTTTGAAGGTATTTCCCACCAGGGCAGCTGATACTGACTTTGCTGAAATGCTTTCATTGCTTTCATCCCAAATGCAGAACAAAGGAGAAACAAGAGGAGTTTCCAGGTCAGGAACATAATCATTTGCATACTAGGTCATCCCATCCCTGTCGAATCCCTCTTGTACATAAGATTTCAGAGGCAGGTGAAAATCTCTTACTAGGACTGGTACACACAGGAAACCTGGCACATAACACAGGCATGAGATGTGATTCCTCTACAGCTCAAAGCTGCCATAAATCATCCGCCCAACTCCTGCCTGGGAGAGATCACTCAGGGAAGAGCAAATCTCTTTCTCTGGGGAGGAGTTGTGCTGGAACAGCAGAGGATGGGACACTCCTGCTGGTAGAAGTGTTTAAAACTCCTTGAACTCTGCACAACAGCTCCCTCCCTGCATCCCCATTTTTGTAGAGGCTGGAGCCAAAACCTCTGGTAAAGCAGGTTTTGGAGCTGAAGGCCTCGTGGTACAGAGCACAAGTGGGATTTGACTGCTGAGAAAGGCACATAGCCATGAGATGTTCCACTTCCTTACCTAAGGAGAAAGCTGAAACCTTTTCATGTCACTCTCAATACTCCATCCAGCTTTCCTGTCCACTGTTAACCCCTCTGCTTCTCCCACTGACCACCCAGACTGTTGTACGGCTTGTGCCAAGGTATAAATGGAGGGGATTGAGCATACTTGGGCACTGCTTGTCACCCCACTTCATGACCTGTGACCTGTGCCTGATTAAACACCACCAAGCAGCCCCTCCGTCTGGACATGCCTCAGCCACCTCTCTAGTGCTGTTGTAATTGTCATGGAAAAGGCCCTTGGAAGCAGCTTTTTATGGACTGACAAACAGATTCTAGATTAATGGCCAGAGTCCTGCAAGGCTGGGGAAGTTTCACCACAGGTTGTACACGGCGTGCTCGGACAGGCTGTACTCTGGCTGCTGGTGGGCAGGTGACTCTGCTCTTTTTGAGTGTTATATTCAAGGAGATATTAAACCAGCTCTCTTCCAGCATTGTCACGGATGCTACTCTGATCTGCTGCATTAAGTAATTTGTGCCTCTCCCCCAGAAAGGAATTTATTTCCTCTCTGTGCTGGTGTCAATGCTAATATTAGCGAGTGTTACTGAAGCGTTTTACATCTGCTCCAGCAGCAGCTGCTCTGCAGGAGGGTGACTTGACAAGAGGACAGGGCAGAGGAGAAAAGTCACGCTAGGTGCTCAGTGGAAGGGGCAGGAGAGAAGGGCTGGAGACTGTGGGCAGATGGAGAGGGGCATGTAGCCCTCAGAAGCACAGGGATGCAAAGAAGGATATAAATACAATATAAACAGACATCTTCCCATATGCATATTTCAGTGGTGTGAAATGCCCCACATGAGAAGTGTCTGTTGCATAATTGTCACTGGAGAGGCCTGTGGGGATGCACCAAATTAACTCTGCTCAAAACTTGCCTGGGAAGCAGTCTGGCAAAGAAAAGAACAATTTGGGTACTATTGTGTTAGTAAAAAACAAGCTCAGACCATCCTAATTCTGAGGCAAATATGTCGAAGTTCATGTTTGCACTTCAGCAAAATAAAGGGTCTCATTGGCATCCAACAGCTCTGCAATCAGGTGGTCCTTCTCTAGAGTGGCACAAACCAAACTGAGGAGTATCTCTGATGGGCAGCAGGGTGAGACAGCCCTGGTGGTACAAAGCAGTGCAGCTCTGTAGTCTCAGTGGGTTATAGATTTTGCTGCTGGGACAGTCCCTACACTGATGTTTCCCTGCACAGTGTACCTGGTGCAGTGTGCCTGACTGTGGAGCTCAGCTTCAAACTTATTTCAGTGAATTTAAAGGTACAAGATCCCTGTTTTATGTCCTTACTGCACTTCAATAGGCAAGCAGGTGGGTGCTGGATCCCTGGAGATGAAACGGAAAGCCATTTGGTCAACATGTCAAGGATTAAATTGGAAAATTCAAGAACTTAAGAGCGTAACTATAGTTTTTTGGTCCACCCTATAGAGCCAGTCAGGGTTGGGGGCTGGAATGTGTCTCCAGTGCAGGGAGAAGGCAGACCAGTGGAAAGCAATGTGGCAGTCTGCATTCAGTCTCGAGCTTCAGGTTTCTCAAAAAATCTAGATTTTTTTTCTTCCCAAATATTAGGGATTCGCAAACCTTCTGTCTCCCTGCAGAGTTATGGCCCCTTCCACAGGCCACTCACGCCGGGAGCAGAACTGCCCCACCGGGAACACGAGCTCCCACAGAAAGCGCATTTCCCACTCCACAAACCTCCGTGATTTCAGAACAAGTTTTCCTCCTGCGCAGGGCTGACACCAAGAAACAGTGAGCAGCAGATAGTATTAAACCCTGCATGTAAGCGCATTTTAGCCTTTCAGATCTCGGAAGGACTCCAGCCCCGAGCTGGATGGCAGCCCCTCGGGATGCCGGCTCCAGCCCGTCCTTTGGCCCTGCTGCTGCAGGGGGTGCTGCAGATCGCGCTTTGCCGCACGCCCAGCGCGGCTCCGTCGCTGAGCGCTGCAGACTTGTTTACATCTGAAAAGATTTATTTATGTTGTAAAACTATCTGCTGCTGAATAGATGAAAAGAAATATGTGAGGGAAACTATAATCATTTAATACTTATTCCGTTTATTTTCTATTCATTTAGCAATGGTGGCATTCTCATTATAATTAAAGGGAGCTGGGTGGCCTTCTAATGCTTTCCCACATGTGTTTCTTCCTTCCCTTTGAAGGGGCTTGGCAGATTTAGGTCATATATTTTCTTCCTATCGTGCAGCAAGGGGAAGAGGGGAAAAAATTCCCAGCACCAATCTTTTCTAATACTTCTACATTATTTCAATCCAGCAGAGGTTTGCTCTGCCTCAAGCTAAAGAAAATCTATTAGGCTCTTTAAAGAAGTAAGTCAAAGGGGATGCATCCAGGATAAGGTCAGGCAAAGATGTGTACAGCAGAGAATGATAGTGCTCAATATCACTGCTTTGGCTGCCAGGAAAAGTTCACCCCACAGGATGCCAAACTCCATTTCAACTTGTGTCTTGTCTTCAAATGCCTCTGCAAGCTGGAGACAAGCACTTTACACTTTTTCCTGGCACTTGCCTGAGGTAGGTGGGAAACAAAAATTCAGAGGGCAGGACCAGATGCCCTTGTCCCAGCAGTGCAAACTGAGAAGGGGTTGAAGTTGGAGCATTCCAAAAGTTGTGTAGCTGCTGTCTCCTGGGCATTTTAAAGCATGCTTAATAATGCTCATATTTAACAGCTAGAGCTTGTTAAAATTATTACAGGTAGCTTTCTACTTAAAAAGCGGCACATGCAGCTCTTCAGGGCATGTATTTAAGCAGATGATTTATGGTTAAGGTAGGTGGCTAAACCTGTATCTTTGCACCCACTGCTACAGATTTTTTTGTTCAGAGTCTGAGATAGGGACAGAGTCGCTGGAGGTTTCTGCTACTCTTCCAGACAGTTGCATCCAGAGCAGGTTCAGAAATTAGGACCCTTTGGAGTGTGACTCAGCCTGTACAAGACACCATTGCTCTGTGGAAGGTCCCATCTGTGCTGCTGATCGTAGCAGGGCGCATGAGAGTGACAGCTCGGTTAGACACCTCATGTCAGAGGGAATGAATGCAGAAAGTGCTGCTGAACTGTATCTTCCCTGCTTTTTTTGGGGTTTGGCAGTTGATGCAGGTTCAGCATCAACCTCGGCCCATTTCTGATGCTATGACAATCAGGTACGAGTAGCTGCTCCTGCCTCAGATCTTGGGTAGATCCCCAAGCAGAGAAACAGCTTTTTTGCCTATCTGGAGAATGAAGGCAAAGAGAACAGGGAGATGGGAAGGTGTATCTTTCTGCCATTTCTCTCTGGTGTGCTCTGTTCCAGCTCCACAGTAGTTTCAAAACACCCTCAGCTTTGGCAAGCAGTGCCTTTGCTCCTACTCCTTTCCTTTGGCTGTCCCTTCCCTCTCTAAATCCTGGAACCCTCACAGAGTTGTCTTGTTGAACCTTTAACCTCCTCTGTATTGCAGGTGTTGTTCACGCAAAAAACACCACAGCCAGAGAGGAAAGGGGAAATCTAGTTCCATTTTGAAATCCTGGTCTGTAAAACCTTATATAGCAATGTGCCAGGAGAGAAAATATAAATCTGAAGAGGCAGGATATGTTTTAGAAGCAATTTTGCTTTCCCCACTTCAGCAGCTCTGGAATGCTGGAGCAAGAGGATGCTGCAGAAAGGAGGATAACCCTGGGCGCCATGGTGCTGTCTGGCATTTTACTATCAGCATCCATCTGGTTGAACACAAGCTTGGAGTGTGCGCTGAATTCTTCATGGCCATTATGGACCAACAAACTAAAGGCAGTGTCCAAGAATAAGATAAGCAGTGGTGAATGAGGGGTCTGGCACCAGTAATTTAAAATGTCGCATGTTGGAATTTCCAAAACCTTAATCCCTGAAGTACTGAAGTTGCCAGGAAGGGTTAGCAGTGGCTTTTGGTGGGGCAGCCCTGAGATCTGCCTCTAAACACCCTGCCAAGCCCCTGCCAGCAGTGTCCCCAGCCATGGCTAGGGGAGCTGTGCAGAGCAGCTCTGAGATGTCCACAGGGTCTGTTCCTCTGCAGCCTGAGTGTGGCCCCGCTGCCAGTGCCCTGCTGTCATTATTGCCACTGCTAGTAGTTCTCCAGAAGCAATGGGGTGTGCTCTGCTAAGATAACAGCCCTTACACTGCCTGGGAGCAAGCGGCAGGGGCTATCAGTCCTCATGCTTCAGGGCTCAAACTGAACACCATTTCAGGCCAGGGACGAGCCTGTGAGAACTGTTCTCTACAAAAACAAGGCGTGCAAAATTCACTTGCTTGCTTACAAATTCTCAAGCCCAGATTTGGCCTGTTAAGATGTTTGCAGTTTTGGGGCAGAGGAAGGAGGTTAAGCCAAATCCCTACACAGCAGACACCCCAGAGACCTCAGCTTCCCTGTGTTTCCTGTGCTGGGGCTTCAGGAATGATTGCAGAGTTGAATGGGTTTTGGTTTGCAACACTGGCCTTGTCTGGAAGTGAAATGGATGTGAGGGAGGAGTTCTCTGCAGACAGAAATGGAAGAGTCAAAGTGTTGACTGGCAACACTTCTGCCCCTCTCACCTCTCCAGCTTGGCTCATAAAATAAAAAATTTCCATTGAATCATGTCAACAGCAGAGGGTATTCTAATTGCCTCTGCTTCCACCCAGCAGTTCTTATTCCAACCTGACATCTCCCAGCAGCTAATTCCAGTGTTGCTTTATCTAATAAACTACAGAGAAATCCCAGTACCTTTTAAAAATCCTTTCTTCGGAGATAGCTGTATCTGATTCTCTAATAAGGATTCTATTAAGAGAAGCCTCTGCTGTGCTTTGTTAAGGAATTGATGCAATTTGATTTTTATTACATGAACAGACTAACATGGATACTAGCTGTCTCTGATACAGAGTCACTGCAAAAGGTATTGTGCTTCCTCATGCAAACCAAGATAAAGTAATTAACTTTATATTAAAAAAAAATCTCTGTTGAGATCTGTTCTGCATAATTCAACACCTTGTGCCAATTAAAGAGAACTTCTTTGGAAAATGGTTTAGGCTGTAATTTTATAAGTCTTTAGATTTGTGTGCAAATATGCATGGCTTTATGAATGTTTTGATGAGTGTAATTTTTCTAGTAGAGTTTACACATTTGTTTCCTTTATTCACAAAGTGAGACTTTGTAGAAAAGCTCTGGGATCAGGCCTAAATCTCAAACTTGATGCCCCTGTCAGGGACAGAAGAATTCCTGCCCATGATAACTCACACAAGCATCCCCTCTTCCACCCCCCTCCCACCCCTCCTGCCCTTCCCACTGTCTGGCCAACCTGCTCTCCGCCCCTGTGGGAAAGAGTCTGAGTGAATGAGAAAAGTCCTGAGAGAAATGTTCAGGGTAGGTAGAAGTTGCCTGTCACCACTGAAAGCCCATTCGAAAACTGTGAACCGCTCATGCTGCTCCCCCATGACACAGAGAACCATCTCAGTTAGTGCTGCTCTGACTTTAATTTGTGGGAGGGCTCAAAGTAGCTTAAAAATATACAGTCAGAACAAAGCATTTCTTGTTACCCTGGGATGTAGCAAATCAGAATGGTTACTTGATTGATATGGCTTTCTCAGAAGAAGTAGTGAGAGTGACTGTGATAAATAAAGACAGTCCAGTATTGGCAACAGAAACAAAAATCCATGGCATGGATGGATTAGGCCAACATCAAGAGATGAGGCGGTGTGCAGTCAGCTATTGAATACGATAAATACCATAAACATTAGGGCTAAGTTTTAAAGAAGAAACTGCTAAATGAAGGTCAGAGTGAGATGTAGAGTTTCTTCTCTCAACAGCCTGTCTACTTACCTGGACTGATAAGCTCCACACGAGGGTGACTCAGTTAAGAGGATAATAATTAACAATCCCCCAAAGCCCACAAACTCTGTCACTGAGCCAGTCAAGAGTCTCATTCCCCCTTTCACATTCTCAGCTATGCAAGTGCTGTAAGTCACTTATGCCAGCGTTAGGAAGGTAAGGCAGAACAGCAAGCAAGTGTTTTAGCTGACATTTCTTGAACCAGCTTGAATTGACTCAACATCTGGAGGCTGCCCTGCTGGATTTCAGTGTGATGGTTCCCTGTGCCAAAGATGGAGACTCTGAGACTCGGAATGTTATCCCAGCATTTGGGCTTCCAGTACATAGAAAAGTGCCCCCCATTCTGTCATCATCTACATCTAAACTCCGTCTATATCCACATATTTTTGCCGCTCTATCTGTCCAGATACAGCTAGTCTATAGTTAAGGTTTTTCCTAGTATTAATTTTTCTATTACCATAGTATTTCTAAGCAGCCCTAATTAAATAAGATCCAAATAATACACTAGTTTCCATTAGAGTTATCTACTGTTTCATTGGGCGTTTATCAGATATTCATGTCTTTCTTTGTAAAATTTGCTTTGAACCACTGATTCATCCAGGGTACATCTTTTTAGTTTACTTCCAAGCTGCTCTAAAAATGTTAAATGGGGTGGAGGCCAGTACATCCTTTCACCAGCTTTTCCCAAGCAATTATCACTGTACCCAGCTTGCTCAGCACAGAGGATATGTAGATACACACATACTCACTTTAAGTAAAAGACTCTGACCTAAAGAAATTATATATTTAGACAAGTAAGACATAGAGTGGGCAGAAGAATATTAAACTCTTCTTCCCTCTGAGTGGGAGAAAAGAGGGAAAGATCTGAAGCACAAGTATTAAATAATATTAGATAATCCTTTTATAGCACAAAATGTGAAGTTGCTTTCAAAATTCTGGTATAAATATGGCATAGCACCATAAGAGTAGAGTCATGTATATCTGTATTAAGGGACCTGTAGTCATAGATCTTGTATCTGTCCAGAAAGGGCAGTATACTACCCAGCTACTAAGAACTTTTACACTGATACAATTTATAAAATGCTATTGATTTACTCTTGCAGTAGAAAAGCATGTTCCCTGAAAGTGAAACAATGTACTGGTAAAAATATTCTGGGTAGTGGTCTGTAGGAGAGCTTTAAACTACATTCAGCTCTTTGACAGATACAAGAAAGACATAATTTGGCTCTTTCATTTTTTTTTTTTCTCTAGATTTTAATATTTAGGAAGGAATTTGCAGAAAAATCAACCCACCAGTGAGCTCATTTGGGAAAAATTTGGATTGCTAAAATTAATTTATGTTATTTTGAGACATCTATATGATTCAAATACAACTGTAAATCTCATGCACAGAGGTTTCTTACCAGAATGTCATTATGTTCTCTTCCTCTTATTCAGTTTAGTAATCCCACAAACCCGGCATGTTTAGTAATCCCACAAACCCGGCATGTTTAGTTAGGCCAGCATCAACAAAGGAAAAATCATCACCTGTAAAACACATGCAACTCCTCCTCTACCCCACCGGGTTGTGTGGTTCCTTTCATCCAATATGTGCTATTTGTATTGGCCCCAATAGTTTTGTTAAAGTTTTCCCCCCTATTTTCCAAACCAGCCTGTCTTGTCCCCTTTAGACAAGAGGGTGAAATTCTGATTACAGCTACAGCTTGCAAGTAAATAAAACTATGTGCTCCCTCTGACTCTGCAACAGTCTATTTGCACCTCAAATTTTTATTATATTTGTTAAATACCTTTTTCCCCCCTCCCCTTAATATAGAATAATACATGTGCTACAGCCTCTAGTCAGAATTAAGATAAAGGTACAATCACTTCAATGTTACTGTACTATTAGTCCTACATATTTCTCCATGTCTCTGTTGGAATTTGAATTGCTTTGTCTGTCCCAGTATAATAGCCTGGTCCATGAGCATCCTGGCTAATGAAGAGAGTCCGTTGTGGATTTGTGTCTTATATCCCTAGAGCTCTACCACAGTAATAGATTGAATGCTGAGACCTGTAATTTTTTTCCCATAAAATTCATTGGACCATCTGTGAGTTCTCTTTTGCTACGTTAGAATTGTTTAGAATTTTTCATAGATTGAGAGTTGTGGATTGCAAGGACACACTATGGACTGTATAGACAGTACAATCACATTGCCTTTTCCCCGTCTGAGATCTGAGCAAAGACAAAGCACCATCTGCATACAAATGAATGCAGAAAGGCTGAATCTTGGGGCCATATCCATGGGATTAAGAGCTTAGAGATTCACTGGGCACAATCCTTCACTGTTGTGAAGGTCAGCCAGTGTGCCCAGGGAAGGTCCCTCAGCCCTAACAATACCGAACAATCTATCAAATCCATCTGTAATCTATCAAAAAACCCTTCACATGAGTAGGAATTCAAGCTCTGAATTGATTGCCTTTGGATGCCAGCTTTGTGACCTCTTCTTGAGAGAACATGGTGTAAAGAGTTCTGTACTGCAGAGGAATGCTTCTACAGATACCTATTGGAGTTATGTTAATTATCCAAAGCACCTGGAGTTCCTGGGAGAGAAACTGCTGAAGAAACGTAAAGCATAATTTTTATACTGAGAATTAGGAAACTGCCAAGGTTTTCTTGTCAAACAGGAATAGCAAGGTTTTGATTCTGAACTTTTTAAAGTAGTCTTTAATAAGCAAATACTTTAAAATGTGGAGGCTATTGACTTAGGAACATTTGTAATCCGCTCTCTGTCTGGGGAGAGCTGTAAGCCTCTTCATGCAAATGATATGATGAATAGTCTAAAGCCATCGATGGAATGCACCAGGGTAAGCTTTTTAATGCAAGAAGCACCAATGAGCTTTTGAAACACATCTTCAATCTTTTTTTTTTTTTTTTCAAAAAATGGATTAGTTGTCTTTTGTTATTTTTAAGCCTTTTCTAGAGATCAGCTGGTGGCACTGATAAATTATCCATGGAGCTAGACAATCTCTGCTTATTCAAAGCACCCTTTTCCATCAGGGAGATTGGTCTGAATGGAATGTGTTACTTTCCATTGACATGATTTTATGAAAGATTTCCTTATGGCAACACTTACTTCACTTACAATGCATTACTTTAACCCAGCATGTCATGGTGATGGAAAAGAGCATATCTAGGGATGTCAGACCAGGGAGGTAATGCAGTGAAAAACACCCCCAAAACCATGTGACTTCCCACCTAATGTGCACCCCTCTATGGTGCACTCTCCATACTCCTATAAATATGAGAACTGGTGTATTTTGAATGCTAATACTGAGACAGAACTGAGTCTACCTTCTGTCCTGTTACAAAAGTCAGCTGGATTACCTAACTATTGCACTTTAGCAAGCAAACCCAGCATAAAATATTAAGAGAGTTATCAAACCATCACGATTATTTTAAGCATATTAGAATTAATTTTGACATCTCAATTAAAGTGTACCTCTACTTTTATGAAAGGTGTCGATTCCTACTGTAAAAATTAGTACTGCCAGAGCAGACTGTAATCCCAATTTGTTCATGAATTCTGTCTCTAACGATGGCTGATACAACCTGCAAACACAGTGCATGAAACCCCACAGTATTTGATTATGGAGGAGGTTGCCCACAAAATCTAATTTAACCTCTGGTAGTTAGAGGCTGTTTTAAAGCCTGAGGCATGTGGGTTTGTGGGCTCTTATCCCTTTCAAGAAATCTGTATTTAGTAAAATACTTCTCAGAGGATTTTCTGGGGACTGATAATTTTGTTAATGAATGCCCATTCTATCCCCAATACATTGGCATTGTTGACTTCTTGGAAGAAGCCTCCCAGGATACCTATGCATTAGTAAGAAAACTCCTTCCTTTGGGTAAATAGTTAAAACTATCTTGCTTCCTGAGGAAAAAAACATGAATATATATATGGTATGTATGTATAGCACTCATAAAATGTTTATTTTTAAGTTGAGAGAACATTAAAGATAACTTGCTTTCATTTAATTTTGCATGTGTCAGAAAATGTGATATATTATGTGGTGATCAATGAAATAATTTTTTTGATGGTAAAAGGTCCTAGATTATTTTGTTTGATGCTGTTATTATCTGATATCCTCCTCAGGGAAAGTCATGAGCTCTGAGCAACCTTGGATTTTTGTTCTCCTCTTAGGGAGTTCAGCTGAGCTGAAGCAGTAAAGATGAGTACTGACTCAAGAAGTGATTTTGCAGCGTTGTACAGCAGAAAAGGTAAGCCATATTTCCAAAGGCTATACTCAGATAACACCAATTCAGCCTTGGATTTGCATCAGGCACTTCATAGCCCAGGTGTATCTTGCTTTAATTAGCCCTGAAATCAGTTGCATATCAGCATTTTTGTCACTATAACCAAATTTTGAACTAAATGTCCTGCCATCACAAAAGGAGATGATTCATGACAAGTTGTGGGGCTGCACCTCTGCATCTTAGCTTTCCTAGTAGGGAAAGGTTGAAATAAGAATCTGTGCAAAAAGTAGAGGTGCAAGCATGTCCCCATGAACATGCCGTGATCCCTCTGCCTATGGGCTTCTAAGCAAAAAATGGCATTTTAAAAATGGGAAAAGAAATCTAGATAGATTCCTACTACCACTTTCTTGATCTGTATTCCCACTTTTTTTCATACTTAACACTGCCCACAGTCCTTGAAAAAAGCAAAAAATTGCATAGGTGCTGCAGATGATCTCATGCCAACTTGAAATTGCAAACACGTAGGGAACCTAGCAAGCAGAGGAAAGAGTTAATCCTGCAAGGATTTGATATTACAGCAAAACAGCAGCAGGAAATTGCACCTGGATTTTCTTTCATTATTCTGAACCCTTTAACCTGAAGGGCTATAATACACCAGTCTGATAAAGCACAACACGCATGACTTTAACACCACTGTTATTCTCTTATCCACAAAGTTCATTGCCAATGTAAAACAAGGTATGAGTGCTAATTACTTTTGTTAAGGCTTATATTTTCATGGTAACTTAATACAGCTAATATCCAGGGTAATTCACCATGGTTCCAAATACTTAGGGCCAGATTTGACATTTTCCTTTATAGTGCTAAAGCTACTGGAATTATGTAAGGACAAACAATACCCACTGTGGCATTTAGATTATTTCTCAAATGACTTATGCAATGTTTCTTTGAAGTCCATAATGCAGTGTTTGAGTGAGCTGCAAGTTTTGCTCCCTGGTGCACACAGCTCTTGCACCACTCTAAGAGCTGGCACAATGTCCACTTTTTCTGTTTTTTCCTGATTTTTTACAATTGTGATGACTCTAAAATAGGGTTTTTCCTCCACTTTATGGTAAAATTATTGGCATTTCAGGGAACAATGAAGCAACATATCTCAAATCATGAAACATCAACATTTTGCTTTGCAGGACAGGGGTTAGGAGTTGCAATTGACACCCATCATGTTCCTCCTTGTGTCTCGTGGCCAGGCTCCCAAGTGGGATTTCATTTCCCAGGGTGACTGGACCCACTGTGGGAGGTAGCTCACCATGAGAGCCACAGTGCTGTGATAATGTGGCTTCAGCTCCCTCCACAAATATCAGCTAAAGGGAGCCCAGGAAAGCAGACAGAGAACGACCTGAGCTTTTAGGGGTATCAGCGATGAGGATGTAACCTGACTTGGGTAATCAGAAGGAAAAGAGAGTTAAGATGAAGGCACAAGGCTTGCTGTGGTATTTAATTTAGGTTTTTTCTTCTACATGTGCATAAAGCAAAAAGTATCAGGCTGACAAGGCCATCAGGGATCTATTTCAGTTAGATCTCAAGGGACAAAAAATTATTATAGTAATAACAAGTAGGGGAGGTCTCATAGTCTTTATTGCTGGGGTCTCTTAAGAACAGCTTATCTGAATATCTGGTTCAAAGTGAAAATGTACTGAAACTGCATTAGGGTGCATGAACAGACCTCTTGGGCCCCCTTAATATTAATCTTTTGAGAAAAATGGACAATTTAACATGCAACTACCTTGGAGATACCTGGGCCAAGAGACTTAAAAAAAAAAGTAAAAAAAAAAAGCAAAAATAAAAGAAAAGGAAAAAAAAAGCAAAAAAAAAAGAGGAGTGGGCTTCTGACCTGTTTGGGTGGCAGGAGTCCCATTATATAGCCTGCCTGAGCAATCAGACTTCTTTATGAAATCTACGTACATTTGTACCACTTTATAGTTAGTTTAATAATTTATCAATGGTTAATATTTCAAAAGAGTAAAGTAGAAAATCAGATAAAATTTTTATACCTGCTATTAAAAGTCGAATGGCGCATTGAGAGACAATCCAAGCAATCATTCCCTGAATCTACCCACTGAATCAGCCTGGCTTGGAGGAAAAGGGAACCCTGACACTTTATTTTGTGCTGGGCACGTGTGTGTTTGTGTGTGTGCTGTCCTCACAGAGGTGATGACCTCTCTCAGACATACACATTCAGCTGGTCACCAGCTCCTGCCAGGTCACTGTTAAAAAGACCCCAAAACCTGTTCCCTGATTACTTGCTGGCTTTTTCCTGCTGTGGTGCCTGATACATCCAAGGTGTGATTTTTCAGCTAGTGCAATGCTGACTCATGCATTTAAAGTCTCTGCTGCTACTAATGTCAATGGCACTGAACTGATCTGTAATATTTTGTTTCTTTGATGTGTCATGGCATAACTGACTGAAAAACCAACAAGCTATGTGGCCATCACCTTGTATGGAAACTGTTGGTCCTAACATATAACACAGTAATACAAAATATATATTAAAAAGAAAGGAAGAAAAATAGATAGAAAACAAAAAAACCTGCTTAAATGTTAACTCAGACAGTATTAAAATAGATTTTAAGAAGTTTTAGAGGCTTTTTGTTTGGGGTATTTTTTTGCTTATTCAATAAAAATGGCAGGAGTGATATAATAAGCTGTATGGTATTTTATAGCAGGTTTAATGCAGTCTGAGTCCATTAAGAGACCTTTCCTCTGCTTTTTTGAAAAAGGTCTTTCAATTTTCTTTTTCAAGGGAAATACAGTTCACTTTTTTTCACTTTTACAGCTTAATGCACTGAGCCAAGCACAAGGTGGGGAGTACCTTTCTTGGGAAGTCAATAGGCTCTTACTACAATAAGTCAAAGCAAATTTGTCGATTTTGGTGGTAACAGAAGCTGGGCAAAGATAAATCTACTGCTGCATGTGGCTGTGGCTGTAGAGGAGCACAGATCTGTGAACTGATAAACAACCCACAGTGATGGTCAAATATTTCAGACTAGGAAGCAACAAAATGTAGAGTAGCCAAAGAAGATAATTGAGGGAATTGTATCTAAGAAACTGCACCAAAGCTAAAAGGTGTTTGGGTTTTATTCTCAGAAGTGAGTGCTTTTTCACTGTGCAAGACTTTTGAAAAACTTTTTGTGGTGTGCTGAAGCAAACTTAGAGTAATGTGGATGGATGTCTGTGTAAGTGGCAATTCACACTCTCTAACTTCAGGCGTGTTTGCTGTGTCACACATGAAGCCTGGCACTGTACGACTCAGCACACCCAAATTAGCTTTCTCCAGGAGCAACAGGAGGAGATGTGATCTTGTACATGCACATGAAATTTAGATGGTGTAGCTGTGACCTGCTCTCTCATACAGCGTGTGCATGCTGGACAAACATTACCTTTTCTTCCATCCAAAGAAATTTTTGACATGTTAATTTCTGGAGCTAAAACTGCCATTTCAGGCTTTTCCTAAAATGCATGCAAGAAAACACATGGCCTTGTTATATCACAGGAAATTATCCTCATTAATTTTCATGGGAAGGAAAAGAGAAGAAAGCAAAAATTGCCTGTCCTGAGTCTTAGAGAAGCCATTGTGCCTCTCAAAACCCATAGAGCCAAAGGCAACGCATCCTGCAGGAATAACAAAGGAGATGGCTGAACTACTGTCCTAGTAACAACTAATTCTCTTTGTCCCTACCCATTCTGATAATACAAACACTTATTCAGTACAGAGATAACCTAAACCCCTTTGATGTTAATAGGTCTGTTTCTATTGACTGCAGCAAGTTTTGCAATAGGCCATGAAGATTTTATTTCTGCTTGCTTAACTGGTCAAACAGGGTTTCTTATTACACACCTGTGAGGGAAAATGTGCCATCTTCTCACTAGAGCATTTACTAAATTCAATTTTTCATGTTTAATTATTTGCTAGTGATATGTTTAAATAGTCAAAAAACAAGGTTATCAAAAAGCTCCATCTGAAATATTATATCAGTTGGAGAACATTTCCTTGAAAGAATCAGGTTCTGTAAACTTTAGAATAGCAACCAAAACTTATAGCTATCAGAAAGAAAACAAGAATTAGAATGACACCAAATTTGTAGTGATTTAACGTTCATCATTATTTTGTATTGTTAACATCTCTAAAATTATATGAAAAAGAAATCGAGTTTATTTATTGCAAATGCCCATTATGCCATGTTTGCTATTTGAGAGAGCTATTTTTTTACGGAAGCTTTACATCTGTCTTCCTGTCTACTTACTTAAGATATTTATGCATTATAGACTATGGAGAAAAAGAGGTTCTCATATTCTTTTAGGATTAAGAAATTTTTCACAAATGGACAATAAGAAAGGCTTCATTTTTTCCTAGATTTAGCTAAGAATAATATAAAATGTTATAGTGTCAAATCCCCAAGTCATAAAGTAATATGAGGTTACAGTGGTGTCATTAAGAAATGGGATTAGTGCCTGGGATATTGTTTAGTTTGAACAACAAGATAGAGTAGCATTTCTTATTCCCCAGAAAGGAAAAGAGCATGTGTGCTGCCCACAGCATTTGGTATTTATTGATTCCACTGGACTCAATATCTTATCCCTGGGGTTAGAAACTCAGTGAGGTCTCATCTCACACTGATGTGCCAAAGGGTGGAAAGGTGAAATGGAAGGGCCCTGGAGATCTTATCAGCATTAAAAGGGGGCGTGCGTCTCCATCCCCCTGAAGATGAAAAGGTTCCCTTCACTGGGAAAAGCTACTCAAGAAAGGTGTCAGCCACAGCAGAGGACCCTGACACCCTGCCTGTGGAAATACCTCGAGACATGAGGTCCCCAAAGGTCTGATGAGGGTCCTTTACGGGAGGCTTTACAGCTATGGGTAAAAAGCATCATCAAAGTGAGCAGCTCTGCCTGAGGATGTAGCATCACTGTAGCTGGAGATGTTTGGGAACCATATAAGATTCTCTTCCTCAGCTGTGTCAGCAAGCAACTAAGGGTGGACTGACAGCCTTGGCAAAGGAACCAGGCAAAAATATAAAGCCAGGCCCAAAAGAGTCCTTCTCTCAGATATTCTTTTGCCTGTTGGGTGCATTTAACTTCTTGACATGCATAGTTTAACTTATTTGTAGTTAAAGATTAATTTTTTTTCTCTTGATAATACTCCCAGTTCAATTTTCCATTTAGACATTTTGTATAATTAATGTTTTTGCTGCTGAGTTTAAATTTTTTTCTGCAACTGTTGACATAATTTAGCAATGTACAAATTACATGTAACAAATTGTTGTAGGACAGATGTATGACAGAAAGACCTCTTTTGGAGGAATGACCTTTCTGCAGTAAATAACACTTTCTGTTCTAGCCTTAGCACTAATTTACAGTTTATGTAGCAACAAGTTGCAATTATAAATGTCTAGACATTTTAGGGAGCAGCTCTGGAATGATGAAAAGTCAGACTGTTGGCCATTGCTGTATGTATTGATCACTATTACTTGAGGTGTAGAGTACCATTTAATCATCCTATTTACAGTGATACCAAAGGCCAAGACTATTCAATGTGTAAATGTGTAACAAGCAAAACTTTGTGGTGTTCAGAGGATATGAAATCCCACAATTTTGGAAAGAGGAGAGCAGCAAACTTTCTCCCTTCCTGGTGTTTTTGTCTCGCGTTCTTTTGCCTATGGCATTTATTTCTCCCTAGTGAGACTAAGCCACAGCTAGAAACACTCACTTACAATACTGATTCTCAGGCAGGTGTATGAAATACTTGACTTTATTCTCATTTATATATTGAAGCTCTGTTGCACTGCCAGAAGCATGTAAATCACAGTGACCCATCTTTGACTACTGGTTTTGATATAAATTGCTGCACAATAAGCAAGAAATGAGCTAAAGGCTACAAAGCAGGTGCAAGGAAAGTCCTCTGAGAGACATTTTAAATTTTATGTTATCCAGAAAACACATGTCCCTTTTACCAAATCCCCAGCTGTGACAACTGATATAGTAATCTGGGAAAGAAGAAAGACAGCTTCTATGCCATTAATATCCTTAGGTATTTAGAAGCTGGCAAAAAAATTTTCATGTGGGGCTTTAAAAGGACATCATCTACACCTCAAGCTGTATGGCTGTATGAACATTTGATTTCACCACATTGCCAGGGCTGGAGATCGCAATGAGGGAGGTTGTGCTTGGACCGTGGAACCTAAATTTCTTCTCCTTTTGGTCACTGTTTTATTGGAGGAGAGTGGGGAAAGGCATTTCAGTAGATGTTGGAATCTCCAGAGCTCTGCGTACATGATTTCATCCTCTGCATACTGCACTGGTACCAATTTGTCTGTAGTTTCTTCCATTGTCGCCAGTAGAAAAAAAAAGAAAAATGACAGGCTTTCCACAAACCTGGGGTAGCTGTTAGTGCAGTTGGGAAGAGTTTGCTAGGACACACTGCTCAGAGCCAAATTTAGTCCTTGGTATCTTCACAGCACTGGCTGTGAAGAATAAGAAACCACATATATAGTGATTTCCTCACAAGGGAGAAGGAAAGGTTAGCTGTAAGCTAAAGGGAAAGACACAAAGTGATTCTTCCAAACAGTGAAAGAAAGCACAATAGCGTAAAGGAAAACTTGTCTGTTGGCTGCTCTGTGACAATGAGAGCAAGCAAAGATGAGGCCATAGAAATTCATCCACTACACAGAGAGAATCTTTGCTGCTGCCAACGTGCATTCAGGTAATTCCAGGTTCCCTATACACAAATGAAAACTTTTTCCTAGGCTCATGAATGCAGCATTCTCCTCCTCAGCTCCTAGTTGTGGTGCCTTCTCCCCTTATCCCTTTGCACAAGCTCCAAGTACTACTCATTAGCATCCTTCCCTCAGGCCTTATAATAGTGATTTCTTGCTGCTGGCCTCATGCCAGCTGGGTTTCTTTCTGGCTCTTCACAGCCCTCTGCACTTTATAAGAAGGGATTATTATCACTACGCATGATTAGAAGCTAATAGCAATATTCTTAACCTGTGTCACTGTCAAACATAAGGACGACTAAACCCCACAGGCTATACTGTCTGGCTAAGAGTAGACACAGTGTTTACTTTGTGAATGAAATCAGTTCTGAACAGTGGCAAAAATGTTAGGCATTAATGGTCTTACACTGTGCACATCCCAGCCAGCAAGCACAGGAAGGACAGAAGAAGTTCAGGGCATTGTTTTTTAGGAATGTGGGACTGCGCAATTTAGTGTCTTAAGCAATGTCTTTATCCCATTACCTAAAACTGTGACTACAAGTCTAGTGACATTAACAGAGCCAACATCCCCACTACCAGAATTTTCCTTGGGTAAAAAAGCTTCAGCCTTTCAATCCGAAGCTGCAGGAGCCCTAAGTGCCAGAGTAATCAGACCTGAATTCAGTATAAATCTCAGGTACAATTAAGTTTTGCATTTCATCTGAACTTTCTGAACTTTGTGCAACTAACCTGGCAGGTACCTTAGCTTGAATTTGTTCACCTTTCGTTTTTCTGGAGGTGTCAAAAGATTCATGTGAATATCCACTAAACCTTTTCTTGGTAAGACCCGGTTTGACAAGGTCCTAAATTGGGTTCCACTGCCAGCGTCTTCTCCTCCTACTCCATTTTCTGCAATGTTGAGTTGGTGCGGCTATTTAATATTAAACTTAAAGGCAAACAATTTGTATTCATCTCTCAAAGGAAAAGGAAGAATAAGCAAATGCTCTATTATGATTGTGTGCATTTATATTTGATAAAAATGGTTGCAATTTACATGCAAATTAAGCATGACTCAGCCTCCTGGCAGCTTATCAGTGGGACCCTCAGCATCACAAACCATTTATGTCCCTACCTAAGCAACCCTGGAGCTGTCTGGAGGCATTTTAGTGAAGAGAAGCCAAATCCTGCTTTAAGGGGTTGTAAACATGTTCAAACTATGTGTTTATACAGGTAAAAGCCTGGCTTACCAGCTCTACTCGAATCACTGAATCCTCTTTGCTCATTCCTAAAGATGTTTTCTTGTGTAGTGCTGCTTTTCATAACCTCTCCTTTTGCATAGAGGCTCAGTGGCAAACGTGTCTTGGCTTTAAAGCACAGATCTCCACAGCTTCTTTGGGATTCTCATACTGAGCTTGGGTTTGAAACCTCTTCTTGGTCCACATGCAAGAATACTTATTAGGACCTTTTTACTACCACATACTACTGCTACATGTTACTGTGTCCCTCAGTGCTTAACAGCCTTGGAAGATGGCACCCAAAGCACGAGCACCACTTCTCACATCCGTTGAAAAATGCACTTGGCTACCATTCTGACTTAACCTGCTCTTCCTTCACTTTTTCCTGATGGTTTCCTGACATTTACCCCATTACTTCCCTTACCTCTCCCATTTTCCTAGCTTCCTTCAACAACAGAAAATGAGGAGCACAGAATATGTCTTGTGTCTTTCCTCCCTGACCTTCCTGCCACATCAGCTGGACATTTCATATTTTTTCTGGGGAAAGAACCATTTTTTGTGTCTTCATGCTCTCCCTTAACCCTCACTTTGAAGAGGTACATTTAGGGATATAGAATTAGGTACATTTAGGGCTTCCACAGGCCTCTGTCTGGTGCTGATGTACACCAAGGTGTGGACACCATGAGGAGGAGCAGACCACCCCTATTGGCAAAACAGAGACTTGTACTAGACAGCTGACCCACACATGGGCTGAGGAAGGGCTCTCCAGAGGTATCACAGAGAAAAAAAGCTGTCATGGCAGCCAAAAAACGCAAGGAGGAAAGAAAGACAAGGCCAGCTCCAGGGAAGCCCCAGTGCGAGAGTCTGTAATGCAGAACTGCCAGTAACAAATAACACATCTAAGCATTCCAAGAAGCAGATGTACAAGGAGAAGTGATAACAGAGCTCTTCTCTGTACTAGATTTAATTTTGTTAAAGGATGGCTGGAATTAACTCTGGTTAGATAATGCATTTGTAAATGCTAGTATAGACAGTCTGCAAACATTTATTTCCAGAGATGAATGTTTGTGGCTTACTGAACTGGCTGGCTAGCACAAGTTAACTGGCAATCCATTACAGCAGTGACATACCATGACAGGGGAAGCTAAACCTCCCGTGACTTTGTTTGCTGTTTGTGATTGTTAATGGATTAAAAAGTGAGATCTTAAAGAGAAGATGAAAAAATATGCATGTGTTTTAGACCAGTTATTTGATGGCCTTTGCATTCCCAGTAGCTTTCAAGCACAGGCAGAAGCAATCTTTGTTTTGTACATATGAGGAAATCAGAGGAGGAAATTAGTTTTATTATTAGTATTGTGATGCCAAAAAAGCAGGGTCACTGAATAAGCCAGTGGGCATTTTTCAGATCACCTTATCTTGCCAAGGAAGAAAAAGGCTATTAATGAAAGAGAAATTAAAAAAAAAAAATCAACATATATAGAGAACCCTGTAAAAAATATAATTATGGCATGTCATTTATGATGGAAATGAAAGTTTGCAGCTGTAGAATTCAGTAGCGCCAGCGTGAACATTTCAAAGTCAGCTGCAAGGTATTATTTATTGGATTGTTTCATTTGAATTAAACTCATTTTAAAGTTCCAGAAAGAACGCTCACACCTACATTTTTCATCCAAGGTTTTGCAATTCTGGGTGACATTCTCCTTCTCCTCTCCCGTTCTCTCCACCCTCCCAGACATGAGAGACTAATCCTATATAGAGCTATTGTAGATATAATTGAACCCCAGGGTGCCAGAGCACTACTGCTTTGACATGAATTCCATATAAAGGTGCTTCTGTTACTCTACATTTGTGCTGTCTGTGGATTTTAGTAGTGATTTACAATATTGATTGATTACTGTCTATCTTCCTTGATATTCTGCTTTGCATTCCACTTCAGAGAGGCTGAATTAATCACTGACAAGGCTAGCAGTCTTAAAAGTATATCATGAAACCACATTGTTTTATTAGGCATATATTCTGGTAACACATTGTTTATAAAAATGACATTTCTCCCAGGATCCAAGCAGTAAAACCCATGGATTCCTGGACAAACTAAGAAGAAAAGAAAACAAAAAACCCAGAAAAAAAAATCCACATCAAAATTTAGTTGATCTGAACTGATTTTTTTCTCTCATAAATTAATTCTTTTTGGAAAAAATCCCTTTAAGTGTACTCTAAATGGAACTGCTTCTATTCTAAAACTCTCCTCTGTAATTTTACAGATGTCACACTTTTAAATTTTTTTTTCCATCTGAAAATATATATTATGATTTATGAATAGCTTCAGCCACACATGTGCATTTTAGGTGTATTTTGACAGTCTAGTTTGAAGGAACTCAACTATTAGAAATAATTTAAGAATTTTTTATAGATGACATGCTGGTTCTTTGAAAAGACACATCATGTGGATTTGCTCTGTCCTTGTGAAATCACCTTGTTTGATTAGTGACACTCACTTGTTCTGCAAAATCTGCATAAATTAAATAAATAGTGTGTTACAACTACACAACCTGGTGGTAACATACACCGTGGACTTGACCCAAAGCCCATGAGAATCGAAAGGTTCTAACAAACTCGGTGAGATTCAGATTTCATGCAGTGGTATCGAGAAAGATGAGTTTATGGACTGCTTGGCACCACTAATAACAAAACACTGAAGTGTCCTGCTCTTCATGTTTCTCTCACATTTTATCTGCTCTGAGTTAATTTCTTGTTGCATTGTGGAAAATTTCTGGTTTGGAGTGAATGGTGATAAACAAGCAGTCTGCTTCTCAGAGTAAGGAAACTCCCTTTTCTAACCTGTCCCATTACATTTCTCCCTGCATTTAATTTATACAGGCTGCAAGGGGTCAATGGGAAATGGTGCTTGATTTCAGCAAGAAGTGGGGCTTCACCCTTTGAGGCTGGGGCAGTTTTTTTCTGCTGATGCATTTCCATCACAAAGGCTGTGATTGTGAGACAGAGAAACCCAAATTTTGGAATAAAAGGTAATTTGTAATCAAAGCAGCTAATTAATCTTTACCAGGCCATGTCTGAGCTATCAAATTCTTTACAAGGTCTTGTTCTAGCACATCACTGTGCAAAAAAACAGGATACTCCAAATGAAGTTTAGAAGGGGCTGAAAAATGCAACTTGGGGAGGCAGAAGAGTTCTGAGTTATTGTCATTCATGTTGAATGATGTTTAGCTCTTAAACACCTCAAGTGTACTCCTGAAAAGAGTACTATAAACTATGACTTGCAATTCTGTTTGGCCAGTAGAATTCCATGGTGCACCTTACCCTGAAAAAGCAGGTAAGCATCTCTGAAGTGCACATTTCGCACCAATGAGTGGTTAAGAGGAAATGATGGGCGTAATTACAGTATGTGCTTTGTGCTATTAAGCCAGACAGCCAGTTAGTTGACTGTGTGCCCCAGGGCCAGTTTCTAAGTTATCTCTACCAAAGTGGAAACCAAACTTCAGCTTAATTTTATTTGACTTGTAGGATCTGGTGTGCACATAATTTGGAAAGAGCTAATTTGCTGGTAAGCGGCTTTTAACATTTCACATTAGATTAGAACAGGATATGCTCTAGAGGTTTTGGATGATTATTCACTAAACAAACAAGCAAACAAACAGAAATCTGTAGCATCTAGAGCTGAACTGCTGAAAGAAAATCAGATTTAAGAGAAAGACACAATTAGACAGAAGACGACTGCTGGGGGCTGTGTGTGAAACAAATACATGGGGCATATATAAGTAAGTTCAATTTCACCTATTTTCATATTGATTCTCTGGTCAGTTTGGCAGGCAAAGGTTTGTCAGATCTGTAATATTCCTGTCTCAGTTTGCACTATTTTTGTGATGTGCCTTAACATTTATCCCAAGAGTTGCAGACAGCTGGAACGGAATTTGGAAAACACTTACCCAGGAACACATTGCACTGACTTCAGTGAGACTGTGTTCCTGTCTTGTGTTAAAATTTAATATATCAAGGTAATTTATTATATAATCTGAAGTTATCAGAAGTGTCACAGACTCCAAAGTCACCTGTGGATTGGTCATTGAACCAGTCTATTATTTCTCCCATCCCCACTGTGTTCAACACATCCACTTGTGTTCTTAAATCCTTTTGATTGCTCTTTGTCATCTCACTGTAGGAAATATTTTGCTCAATGGCCATTCTCCACAAAGCCTCTTGTCAATCTCACCCCCAAACTGTCTCCAGCTCCTCTTGCCGCCTGATTTCTGCCTCAGTTATTTCCATGTAAGTGGTTTATTTTTGTAAATTCAATCTTTCCTTTTTTATTGTGCTGAAATGGCTATTCCCAAAGTCTCAAATGTCTTTTGGACCTCATTTCAGTCCTTCTGGTCATCTAAATCCTCTTTATCTTCTCGACTGTTTTTGCTAGTCCCTCCATAATGATATATTTTCAAGATGAGTAAGATCCCTCCAACCGCTCAGGGTGCCCCCACGCCCCCAGCATCAGAGTTCTCCCACTAACTCAAAGTTGTTCAATTGTCATTTTCATGGAAATTATTCTAGTCTCTTCTCACTCCTAGCCTGTCTGCAACCATATCTCCTTTTTTTTCCATTGCGGGTTTTCCCCTGTCAAATGGCTCAGGATCAAATGAAATGACCAAGCCCCAGCTTTTCATGGAAACCTCCTTTCACCCTCTGTGATCTTATGCAGTCAATGTTGCTCAGTTCCTATTTCCTACTTCAGTTTTCCAAAACCAAAACTGATCAAAGAGTATGTGCAGGTATATGCCCACCTGAGCTTCCTCTCACATGGGCAAGAGCTGGAGAACAATTTCCGTGTAGCAGCTGAGATACTCTTTTCTGCATCTGTTTTCAAATACTGATTTACCAATTCTGGAAAACACAAAAGAAAATTCTCAAAAGGAAGAGACAGATCAACTACTCAGGGGAGTATAACTGATTATATAAACAATTTAGACTTTTCTTTTCCCTTTGATTTTTGCAAGCTTATTTTTACCTGTGTTTTATTACAAAGCCTTCCACATTACCTGACTATTTGTAAAGCTTAGATTCAATATATGAAATCCACAGCCTCTCTTCATAGATAACATCACTGACAGCTCAATATATTTTCCCCCTTTGGTGGAAAAATGAAATGAGGCAAACCTTGGAGTTAATGAAGAAAACACAATGGATATTGAACAATGCACCGCTTTTATAAATTAAAAGTTTTTCTCGCAGGAAGGAGAATAGCATACACAGTTCTTGGCTCATTTTAAATGGTCATAGGACTTTCTTGAGGACTCCCATAAGTTGTTTTTCATAATACTAGCAGCAGTGATTTAATGTACTTTTATGAAGTCAGGCTGAGGCAGCCTCTGCTGAGGCAGTGATGCCTGATCAGATCACTAGTTTATTGTTACAGTAAGTAAAGGGCTTTTATATATATGTATATATATGTGTGTGTATATATATATATATATATATATATATATGTGTGTGTGTGTGTGTGTGTGTGTATGTATGTATGTATGTATGTATATAAGTGATTTTTTCCGCTGTGGAATAATACCACGTTATGTGTGTTGAGGAATTACAGTGACCTTTGGGTCAATGGGATCTCTAGTAAATCACAATAGCAGGATGATTATGTTACCCCTAAATTGTTTCCCATAGATGAGCATCATTTGGCTGCACCACTAGAATAGATAAACCCACAAAGCTGCCACCAAGTCTCTCAGTTGTTGCTGGTGTGGAAAATAGTGGTCCTAGGCATGCTGAGCATATTTTAAGACTTGGTTTTTCTCTCAATGTATGTTATCTCTGCTCCATTGCACACCTTCATTTAAGATCAACTCTGTTATGTTTTCATTTTTCCCTTTTGATTCATCCTATGTTGCTGCTCAGCCCTTGTGATTTTGACCAGGTGAGAAACACAAGATTCAGTGCAGGATCTGTGACAGCTTTTGGAGGACACTGTAAAGAGATGTGAATTGAGGTGCTGATGACATCATTTTCCAGTGTTATTAGTACAGTCTTCCAGGATCTGAGCTTTTGGCAAGTCTTGGACTAACTTGTCCAGTAAGCCATCTTGTAGAGTTGAGATTTTCTCCAGAGATTCCCTGGTGTTTGGAAATATCCTCTGGGAAATAATTATGTTGTGGAAATACTGGAATTACTGTGTTTGATTATAAGAAATGTTTCAAAGACTGGACATAGACTGCCATGTGTTTCCAGTCTGAGGTAACTACTCTCAGATGACTAAAATGAACTAAAATTTTGAGATCATGCTGAGTTTGTCACTTGAGCCTTGCAGCCAAAAATTCCTTCTCTTCTTGCCTCTTGGGTCTACATTTTTTGCACGAAGCCATGGCCACAGAAATTAGTGCATCTGTTGTTCAGATGCTGGATGTATTTGATGCTCTTGGTCCAACTAATTGTTAAAGAAACAGAAAGAAGCACATATCTCTGCAAGCCTTCCTCCATACTATAAGCAAAGGCTAATCTCTCTTTGCAGCAACACTGTTTTCTACTCCTTACCCAGCAAATTCACCACATTAAGTGGCTTTCCACTGACAGCCCTGTAAAGAGATGTTACAGTAAAAACAGTCAGTAGCAAAATATACTAAAAATTGGTGTGTCAAGCTGCCACAAGAAGCCCCTCACGATGAGAAACAAATATTGCCTCTCTGAAAAAAAGTCAAAGCCCTGAAATGTTATGACTTCTTGAGCATACTTGCTGTGATTTTATCCATTAACACATATCAAGTTTTACAGCATGGTGCAGCATTAACCAGGACATCTCTGATGCTTCTGTGTAGCTCTTCTCAAGATTATGGTCATGGATCAGTCTTTTGTTGGATGTTTATTCATGGTTATATCATCCTTAAATGTATTATCCCTTCCCAAACACTGACAGCAACATTAACCAGGGTTGAATGAAATGGGCTCTGTAAGTGCCCAAGTTTTGAGATGCTTTTTGGACCCTCCCGGTGCCACAAGGGGTGCCTTGGCCACCACCGTCTCCTGCTGTTGGGCTGTCTGGAAACATGGCTTTTCCAGCCATTTCTGCTTGTGCCTCTGCATGGACCCAAAAAATAACTGCATGGTCATTATCATTAGTGAACCTGGTATTGAGGGCGCATGGATTGTACAGTTCAGTTTAACCACTTATTCAGCAGAGATTATATTTTGTAAAAAAGATATGGGCAGAAACATGTGGTCCATCTGCACATGAAGTGGCTGAAATGGCTGTTTCCACTTCTTGTTTCTAGGACATAGCCATTTAGGAAAAGAATACTGAAGCTGAAACACTTAAGAGTGTAAAAAGCTTGGGGCTTTATGCCTGATTTTAACTTTGCTATAGGCAGAATTTTAGAGAAAAATTGCTAAGGGCTATTGGCCGTATAGGTATGGAGGGGGAGAGAGAGAAAGCAAGAAAGTGAGAAGCAGTGCAGTCAACCATGTACCCTTCCTCTACAGGAGAATTTTTGGGGTCAATTTATGAAGCAAAAGCTATGCTCTAAAAGTACTCTTGTTAGTCTTAAGTGACCCAGTACAGTGAGTGGCCGTCCCAGAGGCATTTATCTTTACTAATTCTGTCAAAATCTACACAGAAAGGAGTTTCTCTATTGACTGGTAATTCAAGATAAGTTTTTTCCCCCAAGATTTTCAGCCATTTTCATCTTTATGTGTTCTTATTTTCTGCTGGTGATTTTAATCAGAAAGACCAGTCCTGTGAGAGGATGCTTAATTGAGAACAGTAGTGGGATAATGAAGGAAGCCAATTGTCACATCTCTTGCTTGCTTGTGGCTTGCCTTGGTGAGCCTGCCTGAGGAACAGACAGGCTGCCCTTATTCCATGAGATTTCAGCTCTGCTCATGAGGAAAACTACAGTCTCCAAAACTGTAGGTTGTCCTGATAGCAGAATCTAAATGTTGCTGCTTTCCATGACACCAGAAGAAGGAGTATTCTTGGGTAGCAAAATAAGTTCAGGACTAAAGAAGGTCAAAGACAAACTTTGCATTGCATTATTTACATCAATGCTGGGAAAAAGCCTTGTGAGCTGAGAAAGCTAAGTGGAGATCAAAGGTGGGCATTAAAAACTCTTGAAATCAATGAATAGGATTCCATTGACTTCTGTGAGCTCCAGAGCAGATGTGAACAGCCATCACATAGCCACTTTGCCTCTATGGATTGTCTTTTTATTTTAAAAATCCCAGTGCCAAGTGTAGCACTTCTGGAAGAAATGTCAGAGATTTTACAATTCTTCTCCACACTTCTTGTACAGTTTTTTTTTTTTTCTCCCCTTGATAATAGATTTTTCTCAATGTGTCGAAAAGACTGTGGACTTCATCACAAGGTTTCATCAGATGGAAAAAATAACAGGCATCTAAAATGGGAAAGGTTTGTGAAATGCAGTCTTCTAATTAAGTGCTTGGTGGGACAGAAATACACAGAGTTATTTTGGGAACATATTATTAGGAGTACAGGAGACTTGAATATGGGTATCTTTATTTCCCTGTAAGCTCTCTATAGCTTAACTGTGCACTATCTGAGCAGTATCACTTACCCCTCCTCAGTTCAGCTGAAAGGGTTCATACCCAGGGTTAGGGATGAGTATAGCCACTAGAGGTGCCGAACTTTTGGTGATAAACTCAGTCCAATTCTCTTTCTACACAGGGTGTAGCAGAAAGTAGCAACAATAAGACCAATTCCCTGCTGTTAGACAGAACTTTTATCAGGTTTTGGGCCCCTCTGTACAAGAAAGCTGGCGAAGGGTATGGGTAAGTCATATGAGGAACAGTTGAGGGAGCTGGGGGTGTTAAGCCTGGAGAAACAAGGCTCAGGAAAGTTCCTACAACTCCCTGAAGGAAGGTTGTAGCCAAGTGGGAGTCAGTCTCCTCTCTCAGATAACAAGCAATAGGACTAGAGGAAATGGCCTCAAGTTGTGCCAGGGGAGGTTTAGATTGGATATTAGGAAAAAAGTCTCTGTGGAAAGGGTTGTCAAGCATTGGAACAGGCTGTCCAAAAAAGTGGTTCAGTCACTATCCCTGGAGATATTTTAAAATGTGTAGATGCAGCACTTGGGGTCCCAGCTTGGTGGTGGACTGGTCAGTGCTGGGTTAACAGCTGGACTTGATGATCTTAAAGGTCTCTTCCAACCTAAATGATTATATAATGAAATTCTTAAGTGTTTTGAAAAGAAATCTGATATATCAACAGGGAAGCCACTGCAGAGACTGATGATATGACACGTCTGAGTCCAGTCAGTGGTCTGACTCAGTGGGTCTGAGATTGTAAGTCAGACTTCTCCAGTTATAGGATAAGAAGCCTTTAGGTTGCTCTGCATAAAAATGAAACAATAGACAGCAAATATGTGGAGATGGAGAAATTATTTCTTGGTGTCTCTGGATTGCTTACATATATATGTAAAAGCTATCACCAATAAGTAACAAATGATCTTCAGACATATATTTTCCTTTAATGGAAGTGTGTCTACGTGAGTGGCATTGATGTTCTCACGAAAGATCCTGGGCCAGATCCCACTGAAGTCAGTAAGAGAAATCACATTCCGTTCTCACTTTAAAACCAGAGACTACCAGTTGGTGTCTCCAACAAAAGCAGCTGAGAGAAAGAACTGCATGTAAGTGCACACAAGGTATCTTTCCTTTTCCTGAAAAACTGAATATGGAAAAAGTAACAATGGGCAATGGGTTAATGAATCATAAACTAAATCTTGACACCTCCACTGAAAGAACAAATGAAGATTAAGTTCCTTTGGAGAATCATGATTTTCATTAAATTTATGAACTTCAGGATCAATAAATTCTAATCTCTAATGTCTCTACATTATTCCAAAGCTTCTTGATGGGATAAAGCTCTTATAGGAAGGCAGTGAGGTGATTACATTAGATAAATTGGGAATAGGACAATGATGTCTTGCAGACCAGCAATAGCAGGGCTCTTGTGGACTGGATTATCCTCTGGATGCACAAAAGGGGTCAGTAGCAGGTAAATTAAATGATGGGCTGCCAGAGAAGTTAATAACTATAACTCCCATATCAGATGCAAAGTTCTCTAACGGAGCTGCCTGGTGCATTCATTAGTTGCTTGACTTCTTTCCAAAATCCTCAACAGAGACAGTGTTGCCACATGGTCAAAAGAAGGACAAAAATGTGAGGGGGGGAAGATTGGCATAGATCACTTTAGCAGCTGGATTTCTCTGAAAATCCTGAAACACGGTAATTAACTGCAAACCTCTTGAGCATTTTCAAACTGAATTTTGCTGCACTGCTGTCTGCAGCAGGTCAGGAAACCCCCACACTTCCTAAAAACTGTGGACAGCTCCCTGTGCAGAGCCTGTCTCAGGATGGAACTACAGAAAGATATTTGCAAAGCTTCCCCAGAAACTCAAGGCAAAGGATGTGTAAATAAAGAGAAACAATGCATTGTTTTGCTAATCTGGGTGAAATGTGAGTTATTTGCTCATATCAACCCTCCCATCCTCTCTACTTTCTATAAAAATGACTGCTGAAACCCTGTTTTTTTTTCCCCTTCTTTTTGCCTTATTTCTACCTCAACAAAAAGAAGGGATTATTATACTTGCTTGGAGTGTGTATCCATTTATGCACTTTAGGAACTTGATCCTGCCTCCACTGAAGCCATTAAAAGACTTTATTTATAACTTAAAACTCTTGGACTGATAGCTGTAGCTTTTAATCATTTATTCTGTCATTTTCTTGGGCACTGCTGGTTTTGCATGTCCTTACCTTATAAAAAAGGCACACTTTGAGGGATCTCCCCCAAACTCCTTCAGAGCAGCTGAGCAGAGAGGTCTGCACAAAGCTGAGCTGTGCCTGAGTACCTGGAGAAGCAGTAACAGCAGGCAAGGGACAGGATGGAGCTGCAGAAACCTCTCTGCAAATGCGAAGAAGTAATGACTCTGCAATCAGTGCTACTTGAGAGGCTTGGAAATGGAGAGACAGTTTCTACTCCAGAGCCATAGGTGTGTCTTGTTCAGTCCTCAGATGATCTGGGGTGATAATGAAAACTTTCCATTTAAAGGCAGCTGGAGAAAACAGCAAATAATCAGGGGAAAAGGGTGAGAGTGGCAAAGAGAGCATCATGCTGTGGAGTAGCACACCACGTTCGGGGCATTAAACCACAAACACTCTGAAAGTCTTATCTTGGACGCAGCAATACAGTGAAGTAGTATGTCTGTATTGGCAAGGATATGAAAGTCTTTCTGCTCTTGTTACTGTTGCACAGCTTTTGAAGCAGGAAAATAATGTGAATTTGCTTGGGCATTGCTGATTCAGAAGGAAAGCCATTCTGTATCAAATAAGGCTTCCTGCAACACTTTGGATTTCCTCTAGCACTGCCTCATTTAATCACTGCCCAAAGCTAGCTTCAATTGCTTCAAGAGGGATTTGCCTGCTGGATCAAAGCAGGTCCACCTAATCCTGTGTTCTGTCTCTAATGGTGACTGGCTTCTTCAGAGAAGAGAGGGGAGATCTCCTCAAGGGGCAGTTACAGGAATACTTTCCCCAGGGAGCTGATAAGATCACAGCCAGAGGTTATGTGAACACTGATGAGGTGAAAATAAATATTAAAATGACATCAGGATTATCAAAATGAATGGAAGGATGTGAACTTAGAGATGGCATGAGGGTATGGAGGGAAAGAGCAATACCAGAGAAACACATGTCCTACCAGGGGGCATTTTAGTAGTGTGAATGCTCCCTTTAGCATAGTTCTCAGGGCAACAGATGGTAAACCATCAGCAGAATATGAAGAAATCAAATAACCTTCACAGCTCAATTGAGGCTGTGTCTGTAGTATTTGGCTTTTACCAAGTAGTGGAAATTAACAGTGCCACAGTGTTCTCATACATAATTTCCTTCTCCCCTTTCTCCTCTGTGTAGATTGTCATTACAGGTAAATTAATTTCACTCAAGAGGGTATTACTATCTAGAGGAGATGGAAAGATCAAGGCATCATGTTAAACTGGAATTACTGGAGAGGTCAAGGCAAAAACCAAACACGTGTTAATTTTTGTAGATAAATTACTGAGGCCTGAAAATATCTGCATTTTGTTTGGATAGCTCTTGAGCCCATCATCTGTGACTAGCAGTGGCTAAAGACTGGGAGCAGTCTTGGTTTCAGTGAGAAACTCATGGTTCAGTGCACACCCTTGATCACTGCACATGCACATTCCGTTCACATGTGGCAGGTGTGATCTCGTGTCTTTCCTTACCTGAGATCATGGCAGTCTCCCTATATTCCTATCATGTTGGTGCGTGGTTGAAGCAGGGTCCACAAAATAATCGTTGTTTATTTTTGGATGCTTGGCTCAACACCAGTTGAATTTTTAATGACTCTTCCTATATGCCATTAAAGTCTGAGACTAACCTATAAAACTCCCTAAATAATTAGCCATAGTATTTTTAGGTCTATTATATTTTTATAACAGGAATACCAAATCTACATGTACTTTAAATTGGGCTTGACAGGATTCATGTTTAGATCTGAATTCAATTTCTTCTGTATTGTGAGGTACTCTGAAGCAATTTTGACAGAAACCACCATGACTTTATAGGGATCACCACATATGGCTGGAAGGCAGATCAAAGATCCTGTAGGTCCTCCTTCTCCTTATGCCAGAATGTATACTGATGGTGTTCCTACCAGCTGCCTCTTAAACCTTCAATAATGAGCACTCCCTGCCCTTCCCTGGGGAATCCATTCCAACGCAGTGCACTCCCTATTTTTATAAACATTCCCCTAACATCTGAAAAGCCACTGCAGTACCCGTGCCTAATGATTCCTCCTGGCTAGACACCACTGAAGACACAGAGATGTAGATGGAATTAGGCTGTCTGGAGATGTCTCTGTACAGTCAAAATTATCTTACAAAACAGCTGAAAAACTCAAGTAGATGGATGTACTTTTTAATGGTAATTTACATGCATAGAGACTGTGCTGTCTGGACACAGAGGACATAAGTCCAGATTCAATATCTTGTTGTGAACTCTGGGAGCAGCTCAAATTGCATCTGATGTGACCACATAACAATATTTGGAGAATTCTATATGGAGTTTAATATATGAACAGCTCTGGCACAACACTTAATTAAAATAAAGTACATTTTAAAGCCATTATTTGCCCTACAATGAACATTTACTTCAGGCAGAGAAAAACACCCTGAAATTCAGCCCTTCTCAGTGTAGATTCTTTACAGTTGCTATTGCCATTCCACAGTTTTCTTTACTGGCTGTCAATGCTCTTAGATAACCTGGGTTCCAAAAGGTGTGGGAAATGCTGTATCCACACATTCTTTTTGGTGTTTCAGGAAAGTGTGTTAGTACCACTGCTACTGATAGTGAAAAGTCAGATGTAGTTGCAAGGAGCATGTCAGAAGCTGATTTGGAGATGCAAGGCGCCTCCTCCAACACATGGCCAGTTATGGGTACTGGAGGGGGAAAACCAGGGAGAGGAACATGGTTCAGTTGTGTTCTCCAGGCTCCAAAACCAATTTTTTGTATATTCATTTCATCCCAGCCCCATTTCTTCTCCTCTAAGCTTGAATAGTCCACACACATCTCAGGGTTATGCTACAAATTGAATTGGGGAAAGGTTTTTCCAAGCCAAATAGCCACTACACTTCAAGAGTTTAAAGAACAATGTCAGAATATGTGACTCTTTCTAGTCTAAGGTTTTCATGCTCTTTAAGCCAGGGATACTCAGACATTCCATTAAATAAGTGAAGGTCCCATCACGTCCTGTTCTATACTTTAAGCCCCGAATCTAACTGCCTCATTTCTGAATCTGACTGTGAACCTTTCAAATGCACCTACACCAGTGACTGCATCATTTGTTGGCATTATTAAAAGAATCTTCTCAAAATAGAAAAGCAAGCAATGGGGCATCGTGTTTCATAGAACTGATCTTTATCTCAGAGATTTTACAATCCAATTTTCTTCATGCATTCTCTGCTCCATTGGGGCCTTTTATGTGAGGCATTCACTAGAATAACAGTGCATTTCCATTTGTATCTCTTTTGTTGCACATAAAAGCTCAATTTGTATTCCAATTCACCATCAGCCTGTACCTATTTAATGAACTTTTATCCACTTCCATGTTCCTTAAGTTTAATTAACTAAAACAGAGCAAGTATCTTAGCATTATTAAATGCTTCTGGAATAAAAGTATTCTTTCCTTGAAAGTTTTTATCAAAAGTCAGGAGCAAAAATCTCTGAGTTCAGTTTGGATATATAGTAACTTTATCATTGCTTTGCAGTTTGGGGTGGGACTCAGTAAAACATTATACCATAGTTTTAAGTTGTTCTAAAACTGGATTTTAATCCATATAACATTTTCAATATTTGGTGTTGAATCTCAAAGGAAAATTCCATTCAAACATCTCGACTGTTTAACAAGAAAGATAATAGAAAAAATTATTCAGACATATCAGTGGGGGATTTGTAGGAACCACCTCCAAATGAAATGACTGAATTTTATGTCGCTATTCTGCCTTTGAGCTCAGAAAATGAGATGAACATTTTTCTCACTCTCAGCCTATGCATAACTTTATATTCAGCCAAGGGAAGTTTGTAAATTTTTCTGAAAGCATCTTGTGAGACAGGTTTCAGTGTGATGATGCTTTTTCTGAACATTTTGCCAAGGTCTCAGCATTTTTGCTCTGCTTCAACTTACCATGGCCTTCTGCAAAGCTCCAGCTTGTATGCAGAGACCGCAGGTGAGACACCATTTCTCTGAAGGCTCACTTCTGTCTGCTACAATGCAGTATTTTGACTGACACTGGTCCCTACTTTTTAGATGAATGAACTTATCTTCTGCTTTGATCTTCCTTAAGATCAAACTCTTTGCCCACTGCTGTTCAGTCAGAACATTCATGCTGAAGTGCCCCAGAAAATGTAAGTGCCTACCCCAAGAGGATAATTTCTATGAACTCCCTGTTACAATCGCTCTATATAGAAAGGTTTCTTCAGAGAGTTTTCCAGAGGAACAGGCTTGCTTAAACACTGTGACTTTTCTCATGGAGGAGGGGGCATTTCTCTTCACAGTTATTACAAGAAGGTTTGGCCACCTCATTGAAAGGCAGGATCTGTCTCTAGGTATGTGTTTAAGATGCATTGCAGCTCATATGGATTAGGACAGGAAAAAAAGGGCAGCTATTGAAGTTTTCTTGCGAGGTATTGGTGGAAATGTCCAAGCAACAGCTAATGATGGGAGAGTGGGACTGACAGGAGTGGTAGGAAAGCACAGCTGTTGTGTTGACTCTCTTATATGGCAATAACTTTCCATTTTGCATTTTATTTTTGCAACATGAGCTGTCCCAGGGCTTTCTGTTCTCTCTGCTCTAAATCCATTTCTTACAGTATAAGGCCATAATTGAACATGAAATAGGCTTGAAGCCACATGGATAGAGATATTTTTTGAATGTGCCCCTGGAAATTTTTATAATTTCTTTTGTCACTCACATACTTTATTTCTTCTCCTTCTACCCAAAACAACAACAATAACAGCAACAATAACAACAGGGGGAAAAAGAATAAAAAGGAAATTTTTAAAATAGAAGGTAGTAATAAGAAATGCCCAGCCACTACTTTCATAAATGAAAAGGTGATGTATCTATTGGATTCACTGCCTAGAATCAGTGGGATGTGTCCTGGAAAGATAATATGCTGCTTGTTTTGTGTCTGGTTTCTGCCCCAGTGGTAGCTGCAGATAATTGGCAGTTCTTTCCATAGATGGGTTGAGATTTTCAAAGCTGCTCAGTAGGAATTAGGTGCCTAAAACTTCCAGCAGTTTCCAGTTCTGTAAATAAACATACAAGTTGTTTTTAGATTTACTTGTTTTAGAAGCACATGACACTGTGCTTGTATTCTTTTACCCTGAAGAACCTCTGCAGCCAGCATGTTGCAGTTAAATCTGAGAAAAAAGCACCTCTGGCAGTGAAAGGGAAGATGCTTTTTGCTGTGATTTATAGAAACCGACTCTATTGCTTTATACTATACTTGCAATAAACAGCTTTGGAGATTGATTAAAGACTTTGTCTGCAGCTTTCACTCAATTTCAACAGCTCTTCTTGCTCCATAAACTCAAAAGGAATAGAGATTATGCCTTAAACAAAACCCATGATATCCATCTCTAGGAGCATTTACTATTTTCAGTGCTTTGAATTGAAAGTTATATACATGTCTATGTGCATGTGTTAATTTCAGACTTTTCTTACAGAGTTTCTTCGTCAACATGGAAAATCAAAATTGGCTAAATACATGGTTCTGGATCTCTCTTCTTTCCTTCTTTTTCCCTGTTCCTCTGCCCCAAGCTAGATTGCTGATAATGGACTTATTACCCCTCACATGTGTTTTAGGAAATCATATATGAAAGAAAAAACAACTCTCTCCAGCCTCAGCAGCATTTTCTTCACTTCCAAATGCAGCAGAGAATGGTTTTGTTACTTTGGTACTTACTATGTCAACATCACTAATTGCATTATAATTTTTAGAAGTTTTTGCCTCCATATCCTTTGTCTGTTCACTATTACTGACTCCATCCTTAACATCCCTCTTCTTTGTATTTAGCCCCTTTTAAAAAGGCAATTCTCTAATAATTTTGAGAATTATCTCACCTCATGTTTCCATTGTCTTCAGACACATAACCTGCTCCTGAGTCGGGCTCTCCATTCAATCCAACATCTGCCCTGTTCTCTTGTCTTCTCCTGGCCAAATTCAATTTATTTTTGGACTTCAGCACTTTTCCCTTTTTTATTATCACGAACTCTGTCTTCCAAGTTTCTACATTTCCAAGCTCTACATGACAATTGTTTTCAGCTTTAATCCTACCCATTTACCTCCTATCCAAACTTTTCAAAATCCCACTCTGCAGTTTTCCATCGCAAACTTGTCACATGTACCTGGATAACTTTAATCCCTTCTTTTCTGGCCTTTTACCTGCAGCTCTTTGATCCCTTTAATGACTAGTTACAATGATGAATATGCAATTCTTGGTTGGAATGTTAATCTATTCACATCCTCCTCTGCCTTCCTGTCACACTTCTCCTGACTCATCTCATCTCATTGGCTGTCTCTGTCCCAGCATCAGGAAGGTGCTCAGTGACTCTGCACCACTGATTCACAGATTTGTGACTGTATTTATCTGATGAGGTGCTCCCAGCTCAACCACGACTGTCATGCTAGGCTTCCAACAATCCCACAAGGCTCTTTAAACGCCCCTAGAGCCCCTGAGAGGAACATTCTTTCCTGAGCTGATATATGGCGATATCCATTTAATTTTTTCTCTTAAATCTGCTTCTGTCTTTTACCAACCCCAAATTAGCCAAGCTAGCTGGAGAAATTTGAGCCTGGTTACACAACTGCCCTCACTAAAGGACTATTAAAATGCTACCTTGTCACTGGTTTCATGGTACTGACTACTCTGCAAACTCTTGAGAGATAGTTATGGCTATCTGGACTTGCCTAGAATAGATTATAATGCTGATAAAAATAGCAAAAAAGCAGAACAAAACAGAATGAGTAAAATTCAAAGTTCAAGCAAAGGAAATCTAAAACTTTATTTCAAAACAGCCATAAGGTTTGAAGAAATATGAGTTTTAATCCACATTATCTCCATAAAATGAGTGGAAACTTAACATTTGAATAACCTTGACTGTTGGAGAAGTTGTCAGCAAATTGGCAAGTTTGAGGTTAGGATTTCTCTAGAACGAATCTCTAATAAGTAAAGTAAACCTGAGTTTTATATCTTGAATGTTTTCCTCCTAGTTTTTTATAAAGTGGAAGCTGTTGGAGTTAGGAATTTATGACTACTGTAAGAAAGTTCAGTGTGATGATGTCCCTTGAGCAGGGGTAAATTGAAAACATCTGCTTCTCTTTGAACTGACTTTTGTCCAAAGTGTCTATTGCTGTTCTTCCTCACCTGCCTTCTTTCTGACGGGCAGTATAAACAGAAAAATCTCTCCTGTTACACATCTGCTGACCAGCTCCCCTCTTACATGTATGGCACAGGTGGGGCTGATGCAGCTCTGAGCAGCTGCACCAACTCCTTCGATGTATAAGAAACCCAGAGAAGAACAGTTGTGTCACCACTATCAACTTCTGCTGCTAGATGGGTCCCTAGAGCAGCAAAGGGCATGATCATGCCTGTGAAGCTACATTAAGGTCATCAAGGACTAAGATGTTTCTATCTGTTAAATATTAAAGCCACAAGTAACTTAATAAGAAAAACCTAAATTTCGATTAGGCAGTTGTGAGATACGAAGATGCACTGTAGTTAGAAGTACCAGGAGGCAGCATTCCCAACACTACTTTGTGGACACATATTGGGGGAAAGCCTTTTCCACTGGGCTTTTCAAAGCAATCTGTTCTATTAGATGCAATCCGTGTTCTTGGACGTGAGCAAAAATATAACACTGTGCAGAAAGAGAATATGTGAATAAAAAAGGCAAGAGGGGTCCACCTTCTCTCCAGAGCAAACCCAGACAAAGGAAGCTGAAGGCAGTTTGCAGATGAGCTTTCCAGGGACATGAACGACAGCTTGCATGGATGAGCACAGTGCCTGTGTCCTGCTCATACCTGAAAAAGGACGTTTGTTAATTAAATAACCCCCCATTGAACACAGCTCTGTTTGATTATTATCAATGTGCTAATTTTGTCATTAGGAAAAATAAACAGCTCATCTTTGCCACCAGCCAGATTTTGCACATTCAGAGCAGTGCTTTCTAACTACACTGGCTGCCTGGCAGGTGGGCTTCCACTTGGCACTTCCTCCCCCAGCTTGCTCTATTCCAAAAGCGAACCAGGGTCACGCAGCTGCAGCAAATTGGGTTACAGTTATCCAATAAAGCCCTAGTTAAAGGGTAACCATCTAGAAAGATGCTGGCAAGGTTCATGAATTTGGATGAACTTGCATGTGTGGGGAAGAGCATGGAAGTTGTCCAGGTTTTGCAGTTTATTTACTATGAAAGTGTATGGACCAGATTCCTGAACTGGAATAAATCTGTCCTGCTTCATTATTTCAGTGGTGCTCTGTAAGAAACATGCCTTGGGGACTTCAGCCCTGCCACATGATGAAGTGTAGCTGAGTAGATAAAGCTTGAGCTTAGATCTCCAGAGATCTGGGCTTTGTTTCTGGGTCAAGCACTGAGCTCGTGCGTGGTCCCAGCCTGAGCGGTGCTTGTTTACTGGTTGTGCTGAGGCAATGTGGTACCAGCTCACAGCCTGCTTGGCTGGGTACTGTGTAAACATCTGATGAAAAGGGCCCCTTCCCAAATTTTCAGAGGGAAAATGAACTCGCAATGATCTCTGTGCCGCTGTGTGTGCAAGCTCTGTGAGTCAGACTTTGTGTGGTGCAGGAATCCTCCTGTGCTATTTGTGGTGTAGCACATCCTGTCCTACATTCAATCTGGATTTTCCTCAGGCACCAGACACTTGGCTCTTGAGGCAGCCGCATCTTTCCATTCGAGTGCACCTCTTGGAGTCACATGAAGGGCTAAAGTAACGTATTCCAAGTAGGCACCTGAAGTAATACACTTCTCCCCTTGGTGAATGCAAATAATTAACATTAATTCGAGCTGTGCACATGCATTAAGAGCAGACTTCAGCACTCTGGGGAAATTTTATTTTCAATTAAGTGAAAAAATACTTTAAAGTCTGATAGCTCTGAAAACAAAGGGCGCTTCTGTGCCAAGATACCTGACTTTGTTTTAACCAAGTCTACTCAGAAATTAAACGAAAGGGCATCACATCTAGATGCTGTTTCCCATTGCGGCAAATCTTTCAGCAGCATTAATTAGTCTTGCTAGAGCTTATAGCTATAGATAAATGGCCAAGCACACCAACGGTTTCAATGGCTGACAAAATGCTGGGAGATCGACTCTTCCAGGTATGGAAACTAAATTGTGTTACACTTGTGTTCCTAGAAGCTCTCCCTAGTGGGGCAGTATAAATTTCACATATTAGCCACCACACCTCAAACTCACAGTAATATTTTTTCATTACCAAGTCCTGCATTTACAGATTAGGAAATACTAGAGTATGGTAGGTTTGTAGCCTGAACTCAGCTCCTAGAGCTTTTGTAATCTGATAGGCTCTTCTTGTCCAAACTCACGTCCTTTTATTTCTCTAAGCACCTGCCTGTTTGGCAAGCAGGACGGGTGAGGTTCAGAGGACATTCAGACGTTTGATGTTTCTTATTCACTTTGTCATTCAGCATGTGGCCCTATGTATTATTTACTATGGCTTCAATGGAGCTCTTAAGGCAGAATCTTTTTCTTCCTTATGGACTCTTTCATGATGTTCATGCTGCACAAGCTTCTAGAATGTCTGGCATTCCCAAGACTGTGGGGAGGTACTTGGATTGCTTGTTTACATTGTATCCTGAACATCATTTATCTTCCTCATAAAGTGCTCAGTTGCATGACTTGGCTGTAGCCCATTTCAGCAGAGCCTGGGCCATCCCACATCCTGCTCCCGGCGCTGGTTTAACAGGGTCATATTGCTTGGCAGAGGGACAGATGTAGTGGCCAGGCAAACTATAAAAACTCTATTGGTCAGAAGTAAAGCAAATCCTTTTCCTATAGACACAAGGCTTGATTTTGGGAGTGGGATGGACTTGAAAACTAATTAAACAGAAATTGTGATCTGTCAACAGCATTGTTTTACATTAAGGCAGTGTTGGGAGAGAGGATTTCCAGATGCCTGGGTTAGTCTCTGCTTAAGGTGGTGCCCTTGCATCATCTGTCTTTGTCTTGTAGCAATTCATCTGTAGCACTCAGTCAAAGAGAGACTTCACAGAAAAAAGCACTTGTTGGTGCCAGGATGTGCTGTGAGCAAGGCTGGCCAGCTCAGGAGGGGAGCACCTCGTACAGAACATCTTAGCACAGATGGAGGGAAGGATTAGGTATTTTCTGCTTTCAGTTTACTCTAAATGGGAAGGAGTGTGTGGTGCCTGAGCGTGTCCGGCCTGGTTGCATATGCCAGGGCGGTGGTGCCAGGGGTGGCTGTCCTGCCTCCCTGGCTGGCAGTGGCTCCGCAGCACCAGTGCTCCCAGAGCTGTTCCGCCTTGGCACCGCATCCCACCAGAGCTGGCCATCTGCCTGGCCCGCCGGCAGCCAGCCACCAACACAGATGGGCAGGAGTGCTGGTGGCCAGGGCATGTCACATCAACTCCCTCCCGCCATGCTGCAAAACCTCAAAAACACCTCTGTCAGTAAAGAAAGCTGCTGCTGCTGAAGGTTTTCTCTCATTATTCGCAGTTCATGGTGGTGGTGAGGGTATTTTCAAGCCAAGCAGTTTTTCAACAATGTATGTTTATGTAGATCTCATTTAAAACAGTAGCTTGTCACATGCTTTATATTCATGGAAACTTCAGAGAACAGTTTTTAAAGCCCATGCAATCTGGATTTAATTTGCATTTTAATTAATATTTCAAATGAATTCCTTGGCCTCGTTCATTTATTTATTTGAGCCTTCAAGAGCGAAGACTATCAAAGTCTTGAAATTAGAAGGACTGGGATTTCTTTGAGCACAACTTTTATTTGGTCATACTGTCCAAGATACCTCTGACTAATTATTAATATTGAATGGAATCAACTACTCTGTTGCTTAAACTCAAGCTTGTTTGCTTTATGGCAGAGGCTGCAGCAAACTCACTTTGCAAGAAAGAGGAAAATGTATTTGTATTACCTGTTAAGAGGGACACAGTTTAAAATGAAGTTTTAGAAACATGAAATTAAAAAAAAATTGGAAAAAATCTCAGTCTTGCAGAAAGAATGAGGTTACACATAGATCTTGAGGAAAAATTGGATGCTGCATTTCAGGAAAGCATTTAAACACATGCTTAGTGTTTGGTTGGGCAAAGTGCTTAAACATATAACTCAGATTAGACACTGCTTATCTTTCAGGAGTTAAACAAAACACACCAAACTGAAAGTGAAGTTAAATTCTATTCAAGCAATGATTGTTTCAAGTATGTTCAAAATTAATTGCAAGAAAGTGGAATTTTTCACCTATCCCAAATTGATTTGCTAGATGTTAACAGCATCTAATAATAAATACTCTGAGTCAATTCTGGGTTTTTTATATAGGAGACATAAAAGTTATGTTGGTTGGTTCTGCACCTGTTATAGATGGTGAAACAGTGGATAAGATGATGCAGAGCAAAGGACTGCCTTCATGAATTCAGTGCAGAAATAATAGCACTGAACTCTAACAGTGCTTATTGCCTGAAAATTTCAAGGCAAATAAGCATGAAATTAGCAATTAGGGAAATTAACCTTATTACCTTCTTATCAGAGTCAAAGAAACTGAGGCAGGAGACAAAACATCAACTGTTTTAAAAGCAGCAGCCATCAGCAGTAAAGCTGGAAAGAAGGCACGCCTCAGTTCAGCACCAGTGAGCACATCCCTGGCAGAAAGTCAGTCCCTCTTCTTCATTGGGAGAGCTGCAAGGTGATGAGGAAACAGCTGAATCTTCACTGGTGTTGGGGTGGGCATCTCTGGGGGTGCAGTAGAGTCTTCTTTTCACACAGATGGATATTTCCAGCATTTATGGCTACTGCCAGATACACCAGGTGTCATGTAACATTTTTCTTGTGGTATTTGGGATTAGGATTTTAGTGAATTAATTTTGCATTGTTTGACTTTTTGACACCTTTGGCTTTCCAAACTTAAGTCTGTTTATGAAGGACACCATTCAAACTTTCTTCTGTTTTCCAATTTTCAAAATGAGTTCATAACCCTCTGCTTCAGTCTCGAGGTTTCATATTCCTGAGAATGCCACAATGCAGATGTGCAACCCCTAGGTGCAAATCTACCACAAATTAGACAGTAAGAAATACATTCATGTACCATAGACTTTATTTTTGCAAAGCTGGTAAAACTCAACTCAGCTTTAAACTCTTTTCCTGACCAAAACAAACAAAAATTCTTCTCCAAAAGATTTAATTTCTCCATCTCTTTTTCATAGTCAAAGGATCAAGCTTGCTGTTCAGTGTTCAGTATTCTCTGTTAAAATCTGCTGAGAACAGTGGCAGGTAGCTGACTCTGCCAAGCACATCCCATCAACACCCTCAAAGTGTGAATACTTTCAGGGATGGTGATGAAGAACAGGTCTCCAACTTATTTTTTAGAATCAATTCTACCAACAAATCACAAAATTCAGACTTCTGTTATTGAAAGAGATGCTGTATTATAAAGCAGTTTAGGAAGAGATTATGGCAACAGGAGATTACACCCTGAAATCAATTGAATTGGACTGTGTTCATCCATGGTTTCTTTCTCTCAGTGTTTTTTCTTTCCTCCACCTCCCCTAGTCATCATTGTAACTAATTCCAGCTAATACCCACCAGAATCTTAAAGAAATCTACCTTGAGAAAAAGCAGAATTAGTCAAAATGAGGAAATGTGAACTGCTGCCTTGGAACAATGGGCGAAATGTTTCCATTGGTTACCAGCAGCAAAACATTGGGCAGGACAGAGTGAAGGTGGGAATTGGTACAGTTTGTGCCTGGAGGCATTTCCAGCATGAAAACTGTTATTTTCAACCTTATACTAAATAACAAGAATTAGGAGGCAATGGATTGGGATTCAGAGAGCCTAGACAGAGGAGAATTACCTTTTTTCCCCAACTTCCCTTCTGATCCTGAAGCTTTCAACCTGTTTCACCTGTCTGCAGCTGTTAAATGGGAATTTGAAGGAACAGCCATTGCCTCTTACCACTTTACAGTCAGTTCTTTGGCATGTTTCATGTAGTTAAAAACTCCTAACATCTTCACCCTCCAACCATGTGGGGGTGGTGAAATTGGATCCAACCACAGACATCAGAAGACACTTCCAAGTTAGGACACATTTAAACTTTGTGAAAATCACAAACATGTTAAAGAACACATTCACATGCACAAAAATATTTCTGATTTCATTGACAATACAGAATGAAATGTGTTCAGATCTCTTCCTGTGTTCTGAAAATAATCAGATTATTATCTGATGCTGAAATTGCACTAATAGATTCTTGGCAGGCAATTATATTTTCCCATACAGATTTTTTTACCTCCATGTTTTTCCAACATGTCACTCATTTTTCATATTCATTTATAGTTAAATGTAAACAAAGTGTCATAAATTAGTTCCATGTGTAGTTAATTTTTCTGATAAAATATGGATGAATTAGCATGTTTTCTCCATTCATTTCAATTAAGAGCCTTTGATTAGTTTTAAAATCCCAGTAAAAAAAGTAACCACAAGACATGCTTTCATTCAGGTCACATGCACATGGAGGCATTGGATAACAACCTACAATGAACACTGCCTGAATGAAATCTGGGTTGCTCTAATATGTCTGGTGAATGTGACATAGAATGGTAGTTTGATTTGTTTTAGAAAATATGATCATCCCAAAAGACAGGGCAATAAGACACCAAAGCACAGCATTTACAGAAAGATGGTAAGGAGGTCATAATCGCCTCTTAAGGAAGGAAGAACCAGAAGACAAAGAACTTTTAAAGCTAGACTTAGGCAAGCAAGAGAAGGACTGGAATATGGTTGATTAGGTTGTGTGAATGACCGTGAGTTTCAAAGTGACACAGTGTCAAGGATGGGTTTTAAATAAAGGATAATGATGATCAAAAAGTAATTAATTGTAGAGAGTTTACACTGACCTTAACATGGGAGCAACATAGCTTGAGAGTCATTCTTTGCCTCTAGTTTTTGGATACATTTAAATAATTTTATTGTAGTGCAGTAAAAACCTTACTGACTTTTGTGTTTGGAAATCTGTTGTTACTGGAGCACAGTGGCCTCTAGACACCCTCAGTGAGTCCAGCCTCACTGTGATAGGCATAGTATAATTACTAAGCCTTGGCATTTCAGAGACCTGGCATTATTTTTTTGGAGAGTGTTGCAGTGAAGTTATTGTATGTCGTTGTCTTTTATTTTTTCACCTCTAGACTGGAGAAGGGCATTCATTCTATCTCTCCCTTTTCCCAGTTTTACTGGTATGTTCTGTAATGCCTTGGTATTTGTGGGTGCAATGTCACACAACTGAAATTTGACAACTACAGAGAGATCTGTGAAACAGTAAAACTGTGAAAATTAGGGGGTATAGTTAAAGACATCAGAAAGATCAGTGAGGCTGGAACAATTTCTATCTCATAAAGAGTAATAATCATAATCAACAAGGTAACATTGAGACAGGTAACATTAGGAGTTCTGAAAGAAAATGAGGAAAAGGGATTCTCAAGCTATCAGGCTAGAAAAGATGAAAGTGGAAGAGAAATGTCCTGCTTTTCTTTCTTTATCTTTGTTTCTATTCGACTGATGGATGCTTTCTGGTACAAACAAATAGGATGATGCACCCTGTGAAAAGCTGTAGAATGCAAGAATAATTAAAGGTAATTTAAATAGTAAAATAACTAATTAATGTCGTTTACAATGTGCTTAAGCAATGTGCCCACGCAAATCAGCCATCTTCTCAGCAAACAGCTCCTGCAATTGCAAATATTTCTCCCAGACTTTCACCAATTAATGCTTAGCTGTAATAGGTCCCCTTGGGTACATGTCTTCCTAGCACAGAGGGATCAAATGCTCTTCCTTTTGTGCTGCACCAGTTTTGAAGGATTATCATTGTGAGCTTTTTTCCTTTTAAATGCTCAAGTTCCCTCCAAAAGAAGACTGTCCAAATAATATAAATACGTTACTCACGTTAGTCTATTCAAGTTCTCTTCCAATTTAAGAAGTGCCTTATCTCTTACAAATGAAATTAAACAAATTTTCTAGCAGGCGACATTAACACTGCTGACCTGGTGCTGAGAAATGCTTGTTACGGTGGTATCTGAAATACATATTTGGGGAATTTTCTTAAAAAAAAATAAAAATAAAGAGTGTCCAAGGGACTTTCTCATCTGGGCTAAGCACTAAATGTCCTGAGGTCAGGGAGAGAGTGAAGAAGGAGTAATGAACTGAGGGGTAGTCCACAACTCAGTATTTTTCCTGCCTTCAGTCAGTGTTGTGGGGCAGAGAAACCCACCCAGTCCATAGTTACAACAATGGTTTTATGTCATTGATTCTATCTATATACATAGTTGCTTTATTTCTATTACAATGTTGTTATTATTAATGTGTTATTTTTAATTGTTATTATTAATTTAGGTGTGGCTGCTGTGAAAAGAGGAGCTATTCAAAAGAGGAACTATTCCAAGTTTGTTTTCCATGGGATGGAAGCACAGCAGCATTCCCTTGTACAGCAGGCTGGCCAAAGCTTTGTTCCTTTAATTTCACTGATTTTGCCTCTGAAGTGCAGGCTTCTAATTATTATCCTTAAAGGGAGTGTTGCCAGGAAGGATTTACTTTGGAGATGTCTTGCTTTATTGGCAAGGCAACTAAACCTGACAGTGAAGGCTGCCAAGAGGAGAGTGGTGTGATTTTGCTGAGTAGGAAGGGATGACAGGAGGAGTCCACTGTGCATAATGTTGCCTGAGAAAGGCCATGAGAGAGTGATGCTCACATAAAGGAGAGAATTTGCACTGGAAAGTGAGAGATCAACAAGGAGGTGAAGGGCATGGAGTGGGGGTGAGGGTGGGGATGACAGCACAGCAAGAGCAGTTATGAAAGAGAGGAGGCTGATTTGGTTATGCAAAAGAGATTGCTCCTGTGCTTTTTTGTTCTACTCTGTGTTAAAAATTACTGAAAATTCCATATGTGGGATTTTCTTCAGGCTACCAGCAAAAGTCTTAGCCAGGTTCATTTGTTTGCAGCAGTTGTACCATCTATTCTAGTCCAAACTATATGTTGCCATAGCTAACACCCAGAGAGAGTTGGGTGGTGGGAGAAGGGGAGGCAATGATGTAAAAAAAGACACAATGCTACAGATATAAAAAGCATAAGAGATAAAAGGGTGACGAGCGAGAGAAGAGAGAAGGATTTGGAAAAAGAATACTTAAAGCTGTGAAGAAGAGTGACCATTTCCACCCTACACTGTCAGGAAATTTTTCCAAGTGAAAGGCTACAAGTAACAGTCCGTCTAAACCACTCCAGTCTTCACAACAGAAGAGAGAAATTAATCTATTTGGTCAAAAAGTAAGGTATTTTGCTGTTAATAATTCATTGAAAGGCAGAATAGAAAACACTAAAGAAATAGTATTTCAGAAATTATCGAAGTCCTAAGAAGCTCTACTAAGTATTAAATGCTTTGTAGTTAAGTGCACTTCAGTCAAATGAGAGCAGAATTTAAATGCAATGTGTATCAGCTTTCATGACTGTAATACCTGAGCAGATAAGGCTCTTACCCCTGCAACTCTTCTATTTCACAGCAGGGCAACTGAGGCATGGAGAGACAATGTCTTGGGTCTTTCAGATCTTAACTTCCCTAAAAACAGCAGGTGTTAAATTCTGCAACACCTCAAAGAGACTGGTATTAAATGATTCATTGAAGATCACACAGCAGAAACCCATGAGGAAATAAAGACTTTAAGCTGGAAACCTCAAGTCCTGGGTTACTACCTTAAACACTAGAGCATTCAAGTCTTCTGCTGAAGCTGAACTAAAGTTTCAGGTGTTGTGCCTGCTCTCAGTTTAGATTTTTCAACAAACATAATTTCTAAAGTGTAATTACAGGGGAAGAACCTTTGCTCTGTATCATCAGTGGAATTCAATATCCTTTGATAGGATTGCTCATCTGTAACTGATGCCAAAATGTGGGTCTCTCTCAGATATATTTTTCTTAGGCTTAATTAAAATCTACCTCCACTATTGGCATAGAAGTAATTTTATACAAAACCCCCAATGTGTGTATTTACTCACCTTACAAAAAAATGGAGCAAACAGTCAGTATTGGTGATATAAATCTGTAGCATTTTTTTTTTCTCATAACAGAAAATATGCATAAAAATTACTGGCATTTTCTGTTAAAAAGGAGTGAAGGGACTGAGAAACAGCGTGATAGAAAAGCAGATGTTCAGCAGGCAGTTTAAGAATATAGGTATTTGTTCATTTTCGTGTACACTATAAAATATTCAGGCCCAAGAAACACATGCGAAATTTGGAAACTAAAGGACTGTCAGACAAGGTCCTGTAGTTTCAGCAAGAAGAAAATTGAAAAATTTTATAGAAAGAACCACATTATAATTAACTATTCAGAAGCTGCAAGAAGGGACAATATTAGCCAAGTAACATATTGCAAAGGAGTTGTAACGAGAACTGATAGTTCTGATGATGTGTTGACACTCAGTGCTTTGGTGTAACTGCATTAGCAGTTTCAGTCTTACCTATTTCCAGAGCTGACCCATTCATTTTATAAAAACATCACTATTGCAGCTAGAAAAGCTTCCCGCCTCTGCCCAATTTCTTTAAGGTGTGAAATGAAGTGTCTCTTTTGGATCTTTGCACTGGAAACAGGATGGGAAGAGGCAACACCCATGATCCAGACCCTGGAACAATTTCTCAGTTTACATTACCATAAACTCAGAGGGGCTGGCAAACAGCTCCTGAAGGACAGGCTCCGTGCCAATGGGCTTAAATGCAACCATATATATATTTCCACTGGAAAAATAGCAACCAATAATAAATATGCCAGAGGTCAGGGTGCTCTTTCATATATCCTAGCTGGGTTAGAAACCTTTTGAATTTTCATCAGGCTTGCAGTCATTTTGAGTGTTACATATTTTAGAAGAGTCTCCCCAATACCCTTCAGAGATGCTATTTCTGCTTTCCGGATGTAATCTTGAAATTATGACTAAGCAAGAAAACTGCACAGGGAAAACACACTTCTTCCTCCCTGGATATTTTGTACAGCCAAATTCCCAGTTAGGATTTTTGGAGCACTTTCAGACAGCTTGTTCGTTCTTGCCACTGAAATCTTTTGCAGCACTGAAGGTATCATTCATCTGTAGGATGGAGCAGAATGATGAAAACAGCTCTGCCAGTGGCCACCAGACTGGCTGTTGTCTCAGGGGTGCAGGGGTGGGTGGGCTGGCGACACTGCTTTGGGCAAGGGGAAAGAGCCTCAGCTGCTGGACAGGAAACTGCAACTGAGGGGAGGGCAAAGTGCATTTCCTCAAACAACAGCAGAATCTCAGCTGTGGAAGAGGGGAAAACTGTGGTTTCCCACCTGCTCTCCTGATCTAAGATCCAGTGAGTTTTATGGAATAATGTTCCGAAGTCAAGAGGGTCATTACCATATGGTTTTGGATCTCTTTAAAAGATCATCGTTCAGTGGCTTCTCTTGGCAAGGACAGTGGCAGCAGCATCTGTCTCCTCAGCTTCTGGGGAAAGCAGCGCTTCTCCTGAGGATGTTTCCATCAAGGAGCCTAAGCAGAGCTTCAGCAGAAAGGCTGAAGGACTGCTACCTCCTCACAGCCCCTCTGAATTTGGATAGGGTCCCCACAAGCTCATGGCAGATGCACCTTTCCATTGGACAGAGGGAAATAACCATGTGGTGGTGTGGGGATTTCAGCAGGGACAAGACATCCTCCTTGGTGGCTGCTTACTCTTTTTCTTTTGTTCTGCTCTGTTAGTCTTGTGTATGGGGTTGTGGAGCTGAAGAAATACATGAGGTTCCAGAAACAGAAGGTCAGATGGAGCTGGGCCATCAGGGAGCTTAAACTAACCACTTACGGAAAGGAGATGTTAAACCCACAGACTTCTCTAGCTTTCTACGTAAAGCCGAGCAAAATAAATACTGATAATAACAGCAGTAAACCCTCCACAATGAGAGCATTTCCTGGTTTACAGTCTTCACAGGTTGAAATGCCCTTAAAACCTCTTGGCTGAGATTTATTTAATCTCAGATTCTGATGTAAATTTGCACTTGGTGACCTGGCAGCAATGAAGGAAAAGAGGCGCTAACTGGGAAAAGATCCTACTTCTCTTTGTTTAAATGTTCAACTTGTGCTGTGAAATTGCATTTGTAAGGGAGGAATAAACTCTGAAGCCCTTCAGCAGAAATGGATTTCACATATTTAGTGGATGCCTCAAGGCAATTTCTTTTCTTAATGGGATCAGAGCACAGCTTTAATTTTTCACATTTTATAAGGCTTTTCCTTGGAATTACTTTTTATGTGGTTCCTCTGTTAATGGATCCTTCACACTGAGGCATGAGTAAGAGAAAAAAATCTTTAAAGAAGAAAAAAGTAGAATCATACTGGGAAAAAGTCACATAATAAATTGGAGATCAGAGGCAATAAAACTGTCTGCCATATTTTTAGTTGATAAATGCTGGTCTCATCTCCTTTAGATTTTGAAGACATTAAAATATTAAGCTAAACCTTTGTTTTTCAAAAGAATATTTTACTTGCTGGATAGAGAATCACAGGAACTATTTGGGCACAATTTTAAATTGTCCCTGGGAACTGTGACAGTTCTTATGTGTTAAAATATCATGTTCCTAGGCAGGAATAGAGAGCTCACCTGAACAAAAAAGCAATGTCTGCAGACCCTTCACTTAAAATAAGACAAAAACAGTTGAACCAGTCTTCAGAGAGTTTTAAGGTGTCCACTTTCTAACATCAGAGCACTTAGGATGGATAGCAAAGGCAGTGAAGGATATTTTTTGTTTTCTAAGAGGTTATGCATGACAGTTGAATTTAATATAACCTGTGGAAAATATCCCTACTTATTATTGAAGTCATTAGTCTTTTCTGGTTTTCCCACTGGCATTTTACGATACTGATGTCATTTGATCTCAGAAGGCTTGTTTCTTTTAATGCAGCTGAGGGATGATATAGAAATAACAAGGATATAGATAGCTCTGCTATAATAATGAGGGACATTTCTGAAATGCTTAATATGACAAACATACCTTTTGTTTTTCTTAGTACCTAATTTTCCTTTAAAAAAATAAAAATGTGCAGAAGTAGTCCCATTATTGATCTGGAATCCAAAAGAGTTAGTTTTGAGTCACTATAATTGGCAAAGGCTTTTACAGCTCATTAACTGCAAGATTATGTGGCACAATTCATTAAAATTCTGTTTCACTGAATGCATTTGTAAACACCTTCTGAGAAGTTTATCACTCTTTGCATTATGCTGAGCTTTCTTTCAGCAGATACATTTCTCTGCTGCTGTTTACTGATATAGGAGTCTGGAGTAAGTTATGGAAAAAAGTCCTATCTTCTCACAGCAAAGGGAAGAAAAAGGAATTGTGTTGACTCTGAAGCGTTGCAGATATTAATTAAACATTTCTATACTATTTCCATTAGACCACCGTATTTATTAAACCTCTCATTCCATTACTTCAGTGCACATTTTTTGCAAGAAGAGTTTGGATTTAGTACAAGTATGAAACAAAATTTACAGGACAGGCCATCTTTATTTCTTCTTTCTCTGCAGCAGCAGAAGAGATTGCTGCATCCTGGCCAGCAAAACCACAAATAATCTTTCTTACCCTCTTGTCAGATATATTTAAATTATTTTTCATCTAGAAGCATTTATTCAGGAGAATGTCTAACCTATTTCTTGCAGTTCTATGAGTAAATAAGTATTGTATTCACAATACAAGCTGGGCAAGTGCTTTTGAAAATGATGAGAGGTATAATACAGTTTAGAGTAGAGAAGATTGAAGAGTCTCCCACTCCCATTCTCATTTTAGCATCAGGGGGCTCAAGTCATCACTGCTGAAAATATAAAACATTTAACCTTAATTACAGCTTAAATCTTTCAGGTAGGAGCAGAGCAGATGCTTGCATGCCTGTTGTGGTTTGTGAATTTGAATGGGCACGTCCTGCCAAAGCATGGAGTAGGTGATGTGTGTGTGCATTGTGCAGTTTATAACATCAGCAAAACACAGGTGGGCTTCATCTGACCATGAGGATGTGCCCATCACTGAGCTAGTCATATTAGGATCCCTCTTGTCTCTGCGCAGAATTGGACACCAAAATCAGCAGAGGTGAGTGGGAGTTTATTTTATCAGACATCTGTGGATAATGTACCCTAAAGTCCATTAATTATATTGACTAAATTTTCCTTGTTTACGAAGTTAACCCAGCATGCCTGTTTCAGAAACCATCACGTCCTTTGTGGACAGATAACGCTGTCAGACAGCCCTCTCAAGATGGATCATATTGTGGGTCTCTAGTCCTTCCTCTTTGTACCTGGATGGCTTCTTCTGCCATCACTGTCATTCTTTCTTACCTTTGGCTTTAATATGTCTATGATGGCAAGGTGGGATTTGTTCCCAGATGAGACATGATTCACTGTGGTATTGTTCTGGTTTTATGGAGGCAGAATATAATGTAATTTAGGGATTTAAAATGTACTTAACAGGCAGGAAACAGGTCTGATATGTTGAATCTAAGACAACAACCTTGTGCCATTGCACCAGAACTTTTAATGCAGCTATGATAAGACACCGGAAGATAAGGCAGTACCTGGTACCTGTGTTTACTTCCACTAACTGTGGCTGGGGCTTGATGCTTTTATGTTGGCAGTTTTACTGTTGAAAGCTTTAGTGCTGAGAAAGTCAATTTAGCTAATTGATACAAAAATTATATCTTTTCTTCTTAGCTTTTCTTACATACCTGTAGGATTTCTTTGATTCAGTACGTGAAAACATACCAGTTGGGCTGTTGTCTGAACTCAGCTGTGGGACCAAGGTAGCTATTGAGATATAAATGTCTGTTTTGTGTAGCTAGCGCTACTGTCACACAAGCAACAAGACTTTGGTTTGTTCTGGTACATTTTGTGTTTTGGAAAGAGCAGATGGTACAAACTCTTACAATCAAATGACTGAATTTTCTGTTTAATGTCATGAGAATACTTTTCTTCCTCCCCCGATAAACTGTATCTTTTTCTCTGTACTCTGGGCAAGGACCATCCTTGCATTTGTAGATTTATTTTCTTTGAAGAAATTTAATTTACATATTTGTGTGTGAGCACACGTGTGTGTGTGTACATGTTTAAGTATATGGGCTACATAAATAAACACTACTGCATGTGCATATCTCTTACACAGTTAAACTAACAACTCTGGATATTTTTAAAAGGACATGTAGGTGCTCAGGTCTGCTTACCTTGGTGTCCAAAGTTCCAAACACACATCACTGAGTTGATAGAATTAGCAGAGCTGTCAGAATATGTGAACACAGCCTGCCTGAAAACTTACAAAGTCTAAGAAGAATGGCAAATCAAAGCACATGAGTGGCAAACTGAAGACAACTGCATCTTCTGGTTTCTTTTTTATCTCAGCTGCATGTTCCTCTCTTTCATGTTTGTTTGACTTGCTCCACAGGTTGGTGCAACTGTTATAATTAACTTGACTGAAGGGGTTTACTGCCAGCAGATTAAAATAATCTTTCCTTCTTTAAACTCCTCTCTTCTACTCTAAGGAAAGGGTGAATGATTCATGAAAACAAGAATCACCCAAGGAATGCAAAAGCAGCTAAGCTGTAGGAAGGAGGTGGGCTCTGCCCTGGGGCTTTTGGCTCTCAGGGGGTTTATGCAGAAAGCCTGACTTTAGAAAGCAGCACACCTGTGACTTTTTCCTTCCCACTTACAGAAATCAAGCAATCAGGCAGGACGAAGGGGAAAAGTCTTCACTCTGTCTTCTCGGCTACTGGCTGAAATCACAGGACAATAAAGGGGACAAGTACATGCCAAAAATTGAAGGTCATGCAGGCTGATGCGGAAAAGTAGGTTGAGAAAATGGTTTAGATTCCTAATCCCTTTGACATCACTTTTCGAGCTCTGGATTGTAAATTACTCTGTGCTGCAGTAAAGGAAAAGCTGAAGGAAAACAGGCACGGAAGTTTTTATACTGATCTTGTCTGATAACTTTGTGAAGACAGGACCCAGTCCAGAGTGGGTAACACTATTTATCTGTCATTCAATGCAGTAACAGGTTTGCATTATCAAACTGCAAGGAGCCCTAATCAAGATCATGTGGGTACAGTCATCCGAGACTTTTCCTGGATAAATGCTACTTTTGTTCCACAGAGAAAAACATTGCAAAGCTTTTATAAGGTGCTGAGGCAGAAGGAATACTGTAAAAAGAAAAAAAAAAGGCGCTAGGAAAATTTTTTCCAACATTAATAGAAAGGCCTTAATTTCAAATTCTTGGAAGAAGATGAAGAATCTCATTGATAAAGCTAAATAAGAGTATGAATTCTGAGTTTTGTCTTCTAAGAGCATGGAGACAGAGATCTAGAATTTCCTGTAGAAAACATTTTATGATTTTATTCTTTTTTCTAAAGTTTTAATTTACAGCATCTGAGGAAGATTATTATGTTGATGCATCTCCTTTCTACTGGTATTTATTTTTTTCAAAACTGATGCACTATTGAAACAGCTCAGGTGTCATGCAGTACGGAAAGGGACTTTAGAGGCAACAAAAACCTTCACACTACAGCACATCAACATGACATTTCTAAGTGAATTTCTTTGATTTTAAGTGTATATTTTTCAAGCTCCAAATAATGCCTTGTTTTCATTTAGATGAAAGTGAATATGACAGGAAAAAATCAAGTTGTGGATAGCCTTACATTCCTAGGACTTTCTTTCCACTGTAATACTGATGAAACTGAGAAAGCCGAGAGTTATCATGATGAAAATAAAAATACTGCTGGTGTAATGCTTATTTTCTCAGACTCCTTGTTTGCCAGGACCTAAAGAGATGCTTGATAGAGCTGACTGAAATCCAGCTAGTTTTCCACTCACATTCACCTGAGATTTCATGGCTTCCACTTCAGTTCTCCATCAACGCTTGTTTGAACGTTAAAAAATGTCAAGCTTTGCAAAAACACAGCTCAGAGGCAGGACCCTTGATGCTTGTAATTTTGAACTTGTCAAAGTAAATATGGTTTGTATTATATTTATTTCCTGAAATCTGAGCAGACAAAATTAATTCCTTCTCAAGGGGACTTAAAGCAATTGGCCAACTGCTTTAGAAATGTGTCTTTTGAGGGTAGACAGCTTTTATTTGTAGGGTTCCTCTCTTCATACTTTTTTGTATGCACCTCCTATGCATAATTTTCGGAACTGATTCTCCTCTCCAACAACATTTTACACCCATGTGTCTCCACTACTGTAGGGGAGATGCTGCTATCAGCATCACCATGAGCTAAAGGAGTCCAGAGGATTTTGCCATGTCATTGGCAAAAGCAACTTTAAACTACACTGAATTTCTTTTGTTGTATTTTCTTGCTTCAACAGGAATTTTTGCTTTTATAACTTGTCCTCACTTAATATTAATCCAGGCTGGAAATATATTTGGTTTGATTATAGTACATCAGAAACCTTCAAGGGACTGCTGGCCTGCTGAAAGGGTGTGGTGCATTATGGAAATTTCTGCCACTGCCCTAAGTTTTCCAACGTCGACTTCTCACACGGCAAGATCCAAGGTTATGGCGCCATACCATAACTCCCTTCTTTATCTTAATCTATTTAAAGTCTTTAGATATAAGGATTTGCAAAATAGATTAGAACAAGGCTTTGGATCCAGCCATAATTACACTTCTGCCGTTCTCTACTGAACAATTTTCTTTTGGGCAAATACTGCAGTTATGAGCTGGCAAGTTGTCTTTTCCATTTCCCTGTACTGAGAGAGCAAGACACTCACTTTGCCACTTTCTGTGGGGGCCAGGAACTTCCAAGCATAATACTTAGGTGAGAGAATTACCTTGGGTATGCTCCTAGTCTCACCTAGTCAAAAGTTCTTCTGCTTTATCTAAAATAATTAAAGGTTTACATAGTAGAGATTTTGTGCTGAAGTCTTCCATACTCCCAGCAGAGCAAGGCAGCTATTAGACTATAGTGTCTCATTCCCTTAGTGAATATTAAATCATTAGAAATTGTTCCACTTGATATAAAATACTTAAAGAACCCTTAGCTCAAGAAAAGGAGAAAAAAAGAATCAACATCCCAATGCTGAACACTCTCTCAGAAAGCAGAAAGTTGAGTTTCCAGTCTGGTACTACTGGGAAACCTGAAGCTGAACCTGGGTTTCTGAGGGCACAAATTAGTGACCTCAACAAAGTTCAGAGCACTTACCTTACAGTCACCTTGGAGACAGGCTCATAACTGAGGGTTCCTGCCAAAAATTCTGAGTCACTGTGAAGACGTTTATTCCTCTAAAAACACTTAGTGAAATTTTTCAAAATCTTCTGGAGTAACTTGTCTGGCTTGTAACTTGTCATTGGTGAGATAAGTCACAAGAGGTATCAAAAAATAAATTAGTGAAAAATATGGCATTTGGGTAGGGAAAAGTGCTTTCTTATCAGAGTGATTATATACTGCTTTACTTACATGGGCAGCAGGCACTGAGGGTTCTATTTTTTAAATTCAGCTGCACAACCGAAATCTTTATAAATCAAGTGGTTTTATATTCAAGCTGACATTATCATGAGCAAGAATGGATTGTCTCAGTTAGTTTAAGATTCTTGCTTCAAAGTCAACCATGTATTTAACACTTATCAACAAAATTAATGAACAGACACTGGTGGCCTCTGAGGGATCAAGTGGCACTGGTGGCAGTTCTTTCAGAGAAGAATCACCATAAAATAATACCTAGTGCCTTCCTAGCTGAAATAAGAGGAAGATCTGAAACCTTTAAAACTAAAATAATTTAATATTTAAGGTTTAAAACCTTAAAATCTTTCATGCTTGTGTCTGGGCCCATATGGAAAAGACTGCCTGGGAGAAACACTCTTCTCAGAATGAGAAATTTCAGGGCTGATTCAAACTATGACTATCCCTAGAAAGGGGTGGCAGTGGCTTTGTGATCAGACCTCATTCCTGATTTGCCTTATAGGCAAAGTTCTGTCGTTATTGATAGGATTATCACAAGAGTGGCAAACAGTTAAAAAAATCTTTTTGTCTTAATTTTCTCCAGGTCTCCAAATACATTGAGCAGAATGCCTATGGACCTATTCTTCAGCTTTGTGGATAATCTGCAAGAGGTTTAACATGAAACAAAGATTCCTTAGAATCTTGGAATCAGGGTGTAAGAATTTATTGTCCTACCCCATGTTGGAGTTTGCAACTCTTGTGACAGATGCAGCAGAAGGGAATTTACACCTGTGCTTCAGCAGTTCAGTTTGCAGCCTACTGTCTGAACACAAACTCACACATTCTTCAGCAGGTTAAACTGAGATGCCAGGATGAAAATTGGAGAAGTTGAAATGCAAACACATGCTCTCTTCCTGAAAACACAGCTTCTTCCTGCTCTCAGCCCTGCCAAAGCATTTCATCAGTCCTTTCCAATTCCCACAATTTCCTGCTGGCTTCCTGGTATTGGGGAAATGGACTTGAATGCAGTGCTTGATAACTGCACCCTAATTTTACTTAGAGACATTATTTTTCTTTGAAAGACTTAAAACAACCTCTCTGTTCTCAGAGTTAGATTCTGCCTGGTAACAGTGGGCCTCACCTAGTAAATGATTAAATAAAAAAGGAAAATCTTAAGCAATACATTTGGATTCCCTCCCTACTCCACTGATTTTTTAAAGATGCAGTTCCAAGAGAAGCAAACCTCCTTTTGGAAAAGGACTTGAACCTGCAACACTCCAGCACCATGGTCAGGGCTGTTTCTGACGCCTGCAATGCAGAACTGAAAGATGACACAGTTTCTGAGCTGCCTTGACCATGATCAGGTTTTCAAGGTAATCAAGACAGAAGCCTTGTCCCAACAAGGCTTTTAACTGAACTTGTAGAACATTTTTGGCCTGGAGAGAGCCCAGGTTGACCTTTGAATGTGAATTTCCAAGTTTTTACACAATGTATATCCTCTTCGGAATACCCTTGTGCCATACTATGTGCCATAGTAGAGAGCAAAAGAAGAAGAGAACTGCAGAGAAGGAAAGAGTTGTAATATCTTTTACATCAGTTTTACCTGCTCAGGTGTCGCAGCTTCTCTAAAACTACTGTAGGATAATTTGATGGAAGATACCAGGCTTTTCCAAACCATCCCCAGAGCATTCAATCCCACTGTAAATTTGGTGAGTTGCAAACCTTTAGCAAACTCTCTCTGAAGCATACAATGAAACATATAATGGAAATTAAATGGACAGTAGCCAGCAAGTACAAAAGCAATCTGTCACTGTAAGACATTTCTACACGAACCTAAAACGTTGCACACAAAAGGTGTACTATCAGTCAAAAGCAGAGGAGCTTGAATGTAAAGCAGCCCTAAGCTTCTTTGTACCACGGGTCTTTAATTAGACCTAACAAATGAATATGAATCTGGAGGAGGAGAATTGGCAGGAGACCACTGCTGACGACGCTCCTCACAATGAGCAGCGCTGTTTTGACTCTATAGCGCAGATAAAAGCCAATGTGTGTCCTTTGTTTCTATAATAGGATGCAACACGCATTACACAGACAAGAGAAAAGAGAAAAAAAAGATCAATGTCTGGGAGTTCCAAGGCTCAGTTTCTGGAGGGCACAAGGTACAAATGAAAAAGTTCATGGGAGACAATGATCCAACACTTAGCCCCTAGTCTGTTTTCTTTACAATCAGAAAATGCTGTTTCAAAAAACAATAAAAAAGAGCCCACACACAGAAATGAGGAGATACATGAAAACTTAGGAGACTGGGAAGGATTAATATTAATTTTGTTCCAGTTTTACATTCATGCTGACATTTTTTCCTGAAGACCCCACTCCCTGAAGGAAGGCTGCCTTGAACTCAGTAGAGGATTTTTTTTTTTTTTTACATCAGGAAGAGGAGTAGACAGCATTTAAAAACACATGAGATGGTCACATTATGATTATTTGCTCAAGGAACATGGAAGATGACATTTTGAGCTCTGGTTGCAACAGTCCCCAGGAAGCTGAGGACACCCCTGACTAGCTGGAGCTGGGATGCGACTCAGAGTAGGAAAGCAGCATTGCTCCCCTTTAAGGCATCTACAACATCTTGTGTTTCTGCTCTCCTAGCATGTAAGAATCCCTGCAAGAAACCATGGCACAGAGGGAATGCGGGTTCTTCGGGGGAAGATCCTGTTGGATCACAACCTCTCTAACGTCTGGGGGAGAAGAAAGTTTCAGAGCAGCTGACTATAATTCAGCAGCAAGGGGTAGAAACTAAAAGCTGGGCTTGGATGAATTTGCTATAAACTTATGAGTTTCCTTGAACCAGGAGTGAGACAGCAGTATAACTTGCTTTTCAAAATCTTTATTATTGTAAATTCTTAGATTAAAAAAGCTTGTATTCTTTGTCAGAACTTCAAATATGGTTGAGGAGCTCTGTTTTAAAACATGGTCCTCGTCATCCTGAATGTATAGGCTTAATATAAAATAATCGTGGCATGAATTTCTCCAGCTTTCATTGTGAATTTTAATGACTGTGACAGACTTCTGGCCTTAGGAATGTTTTGGTCAAGCTATTAGATCTGGTGTCTTCTACAGCTGATCTGATTTGTGTCAGATGAACAACATGTTTAAGCAGCAAGATTCTTTATGTTCAGTATTTTATTTGAAATTCAAATGAGTTCTTCATTGAAAGATCTTTGAAATAAAATATTTTCCTAATAGTCTTGAAAATTCTGTATTTCAAAGTTGTAGGGCAAACTTTTTTGAAAGATGAAATTCTCACTCCCCAAAAGATGAATAAAAACTAGATTTTAGCGCCTTTTTTTTTTTTTTGGGACAGTGGGAATATGATTTTTTCCCTTCTGACTTCACAAATGTATTTAGAAGTTGTTGTAGAAATAAATGAAATTCATGGCTTGTTGTGGGTAGAAAATACATTTATCTATTCAAAACCAAGATCTGTTCAGTTCATCTCATTTTAACATGGCTGACTGAAGTTACAGCTCTTACTCAGAATGATTACTTCAAGACTTTTGGATCTCCATTTAGGCATAGACCAAAGAACAGACCTGACTTCAATGATTCTTAGAACAAAACAGGACCCTGGGAAGCATGAAGAGTATGTGAAGATGAAAAAACCCTCCACACTAAAAGTGGATATTGCTTTTGTGCATCTTCAAGGGATTCGGTCCCAGATGGAGGAAGACTTGAGAAGTTACTCCTTTCTTTTTACTTACATGAGCTCAGTACTCCTGCTGACCATCTCCCAGAGTTTCGTGCCTGCTGTGAGATGATAAAAGAAAAGGGAAGGGGAGGACCAATCATTTTAAAACCACAAAAGTTACGGACTGCTCAAAGTACAAGAGCCATGGGCTCAGTGAAAGTCAGTGGGGCTCAGGAAGGAACCAGTCAGCTCTCTGTGAAGGCCTTGAGAAGGATTGACAGAGTATCTCTTTCATGAGAGGAATGTGATGGATAAAGAACATGAGATGCAGAAATTGAAGCAGTAGCACAGGTCTGCAGAGCCCTGAAGTATGGTCAGATGTCTCCTGGGTTATTTGGCTTGAGATAGGAGCACCAACATTAGAAAATACCTCAAGGAAATATTCATAGAGGGAGAATGCAAAAATGAGTATTTTAGCTAATTTTCCTCTCTGTGCATATAAAATGGAGAGAGAAAGCCACTAGGGAAGTGATGATAAAGCTGTAGACCCTGAGGAAAAACTAAAACTAAAATTTTTTTTATGGCACTTGAAGGAAAAAACACTCAGTCTAAATATACCATGATCTATGCTGTACTTGGTTGTGCAACTCTTTTTTGTTCTCTGGATGAATGCAGTCTGTTTGCTGTGTCTGGTAGCTGTCCTGTGGGACCTTTCACCTGGAAGACACTTGTTGGGCGCTGTTGAATTTCTGGGATTCTGGGGGTACATTTAGCTCTTCAAGTGTGCTCTGTGTGCCTTCATATGTCTCTGTCCTCTCATCAGTTAAAGGCCTTGCTGAAAACATCCAGAAAATTATGTTACCCTTCTGCTCTCGTCTTTGACAGAAATGAAGAAAACTATGTTTTAACCCCATCTAAAGTGTTTCACCTCATGTTAATGATGAAAGATCTATGGGAAATCCTCTTTACAAAACTGAAAACTGATTGGACATCACTTTAGATAGGTGATAAAAGCAGGGTTTGTAGAAAGACAGCCATACAGGAACAAATGTAAGCATAGAGAGAAAGCTCTCCCTGCTGTGAGTAGGGTCTTTTGAGAAGAGATTGGTCAAGCCAAAAAATCTAATTCAGATCTTATGTGACACCCAACTCTGCCTCAAAATGAAAAGTGGCTCAGAGTGCCACAAATGTTGCTGCAACACAGCAGCAGGTAACATTCAGTGTACTCATTTATAACCAATGGGAGGAAGCAGAGAGATAAGAAAAAGCTCTAATATTTCATTACCTTTTCCAGTCTGATTAATCCAATTTAGTCTGATGAATGTAAAGAAAGGAAAGAGCAATTCTTTGTACTCCACTCCTACATTTCATTACAAGTGCCTAATGAATGTTAATAAATTAATTGTCAGACATCTTTTCTGAAGCAAAGTATTTTTGCACCTGACTTACACTGAGAAAGGGAGGGGTAAACAGCTAAGTACTGAAGGTCTTGCACATNTTTGCAGGCAGCTTAAAAGATTAAACAGTTAAGCTTTTGTCAGAAATCGAGGAAACTGAAATCACAGAAAGTGAGAAAGCTGTCTCTTAGTCCTTTAAATGGAAGAATAATCTTTACTTAACTGTGCATTATGCTATCCTCCATCCAGTTTCAGAAAGTATAAGTAGAGGGTTTTTCCTTTTGATATTTGGAAATTTCAAATTAGTACTATGTTCTATATTATAGGGACACTTATAAATTAATGTGGGCTAGAAATATTAGTATTTCAAAAATAAGCCTACTGGAAAATTACTAGACTTAGTATAGCGCATCTGTGGCATAAAATTTTAATATGTTCACATGCTTCTTGGGTGTGGCCAACATATACATATATATAAATATATAAAAAATGTATATATACTTACAGTGTTGGAACTTGGGATGACATCTGACTGAATCTCCTTCCTTTTATATTTTGCTCATCCTTTGGATAAGATTGGAATGCATAAAATATCATACACACCTGGATTGAATTACTAATAGAAATAGTATACAGACATGACAGTCAAAGAATTTTAAACTAAAGAAAATAATTAATAGCTTCAAAAACCCACAGTAAACATATTCCCCTAATTAACAGAATAAGCCAAGAGTTCTTATATAACTACAAATCTCTGGAGATATAATGTAATTTCATGCTAGCTTCTCTTGCACTCCTTATTGCCTTAAAGTAACTGTATCACCGAAAGTATTTAAGAGAGCAATTGCTCTTGGGGATGTAAAAATCCTTAGATGTTTGCATCTAAATAAACTGGGTAGCCCCATTAAAATAGAGATAAAGGCGCATTATCAAACAAGTGGTAATTAGAGCTGTGATACTTTCTGCATGAACAACCCCCCAAAAAAGTATTAATTAGTGATTAATATCACCTGAGATTAAGCTGAGCCAATATTAAATTTAAGTACTCAAGTTCATTAAACAGCTTAGACTGGTGCAAGAATTTATGGTCAGGCGCTATAATGATTTTGCACCAGTGACATGTGGTTTATCTGTTTTAAACCACTGGGCCACATTTTACTGCTTTATTACTATTCTCAATAGAAAATTAGAATAAAACAGATTTATGGTTCTAGAAAGGTTATTAGGCCTCATTTCACTCTTGTTTAGGTCCAGTTGCAGGAAAACAAAGTGAGTTCACAAGGACTCAGCAACGCTCAGGATCTTCGCAGTGTTCCCTTTCCACACTGACACAGCTGGTGGGGCACAGCATATTGGCTGTGGGAGCCATACAGATTACTTGGAAGCTTTTCCTAAAATCACAGTTGTCTTATTTGTTTCCTGCTACTTGTTAAAATATTTTGCTTCAGATTGTCCAGCTTTTCTTGGCAAAAACACGAGACTGAAAAAAAAATTATACTTGCCTGAGTCATGCCATCCCCAGTTCTCAAACTCAAAAAACAATTGCTGAAGATCCAAGGTGGCATGAGGGAATTATCTGAAGTGGCAGTGGCTGGTTGCTGATGGCTATGTTTTTCCAGTGCTGGTTATTCTTGTTAGCCATAGTTGAACTATGAATATCTTTCCAGGTTGAACATTCCAGTATTTTGATCAGGGAAATAAATCCTGCAAAGCTTCTGCATTGATTTTTGCTGATCCCCAGTGCTTCCTTCATCCAGCTTGGGTCACACCTGACTGGCCATCTCCCTTCCCAGCTTCCAGGCATCTTTCTTTTGGCCTTGTCTGGAGCCAAGGGAAGGAGGAACACAAAAACAGCCAGGCCAGAAACATCCAAGTGGTGCCTCTGCTCGCTGGAGTCAGCCCTGGATTAAGGACTGCAGAGAAAGCAACTATTTGGTTCCATATCTGGGTCTGTTTAATGTACAATTTTCTTCAGCTCCGCTATTACCACGATGATGGCTCCTGGCTGCTTCATCTCTGGGCACTGATCCACGGACTGTGTTTGCTGCTTGAGGCACTGATTGCCTAAAATGCTCAAAGGCAGCAGTAGCCTCAAGATCACAATGTCATCTGACCGATGGAGGAAGATGGAAATCCGCACTGTAACTCTGTGGATTATTTTCTTGCACTGAAATAACATCACACAATATATCTGAAACTTGGTGCATTTAATTTTTGTCTGACAATCTTTAAATTCAGTCAAAGGAGCTCTGAGTTGGCTCAGCTGATATCCGAATCTCTCCTACTTAGGCAGCAGTGGCTGCATCACAGTAACACAATTAAAAAGGGATGTCCTGGCACTTTGCTCAAACAGAAATAAGACCAACTAAATTGCAAACTGGGCCCTAACGGTGCAGGATTTGTGGCTAATACAAATAAGGCTTTTCCTACAAGTCATTACTGTTCCTAATTCTAGAGAAGACACAAACAACCTCGAAAACATATTTCTGTAACACTCAGCTGTTACGGAAAGACTGCCCAGCACAGCCAACATATCATGGATGTGTTGTGTCACCTGACAAAGCGATCTCCTCAAAGGAAAAGCCCTGCTGGCTGTGCACACTCACGTCTCTCTCCTCTTGGCACGTGTGAGCTCCTGACATGAGCACAGGATGTTTTCCAGAGGGCATGGGGCCATGCAGACAGATGGGCAGGGGGATCGACATGCCGGAGAAATGGGATGTGTTTCAAGGCTTGAGTAACTGGGCCTGAATACTCATGCAGGGATGTCAGAGCAGCAGTTTGGTCTGGATGCCTGCACAGGAGATCAAAGGGACACCCTGTTGCTTCCCACTGCAGCGCAGGATGTGAGGAATTAGGCGCTCAGCATTTATGTGGTGCTTATATGATCAAAGCACTGTCCTGACATGACCTAATTAAACAGTACAGCACCCTTCTGAGACAAGTATGGCCTTCACTTCACTGATGGGACAACAGATGGGGAAAATTGTGTGTTTTGGCCACCAGTGCTTCCGCCAGGAACTGCCATCTCCCTTCCCTGTGCTTCTTTTTTTTAAGCCTATCTCTGCAAAAGGTGTTGTGTGCTAGGCTGTAGTTGCCGAAGGGGAAATTTTGTTTCTAGGGACTTGTTTCTTTGCAAGTTGATTTCCATAGCCTGGAAGAAACATTTGTTGACATCAATGAAAGCTAAAGTTTTCCCTGAATTCTCTGGCCATATCCACATCTATGCCTCCTGTGGTGCACAGGTTTGTGTGTGATCACCACATGACAGAGGCACTGATCTTCTTCCATGCCCAGTTTGCACAAAAAGCTAATGTGCTGCTCTGAGCATTTCTCCCTCTTTCCTACTGCAAAACTGAACAGCTTGGGACACTTGTGTATTATTGGTCACAGTACCTACAGAAATACATGAAAGCAGTTGTTTAATGGAAAAGTTTCCTATTTTTTTGAGAACTCTGGAGCCAAAAGTGCACTCTCATTGTTGGGGTGTCTCATTGAGACATCTGGCTGAGCTGACAGAACCATTCACTCTGCAAACACACAATGGGCGGAATCTCTGATTGCACAAAGCTGTTCAATTGGTGATGCTGCCAGAGCTGTGCTGATGGCACCACAGATGAAGACCTGGGACGTGTTAGGATGGACCCCCACACAGAGCTAGGCTGAGATGGAAAGCACTGGGTGTGCCCAGGGCTCTTCCACTGTCCTGTCCAACAACCATCCTCTATGCTGGCCCCAAGCACTCCTGAAGCCTTCACAGCAAGGACACATCCATTACTCCACCTCCTTGGAAATGTCTTGTAACCCAGCAGTTTTTTAGAAGAAAATATTTGACGAGAATTTTTGTCTCCCTGGTATTTTGGTCTATCAGCACAAGAAAGAAGTTGCAAGAGAGAAAGTACACAAACTTCTCAGAAACTACTCCTTCCACCCCCAGACTGCTTCCTATGGAGTAAGTGAGCACAGACTGGTCTTTAATGTGGGAGTTTAATGATCAATATTTAGCTAGGAGGTTTGATGAATATTATATTTATTATGTAAGTCTGGAAAAGCACTTCAGTCCCTGTATTTAACTTATCACTTTTAATATAGCAGAAATAAAAAAGCTTCCTCACACTCTGTTCTTTTCTTTAACAGGCAAACCATAGTGTTCTTTGCTCTCATGCTGCTTCATTTTCAAACACAGCACATGTAAACAAATTTGGCAATAAATTATGCAAAAGTGTAATAGCAACAAATATTTCAGAGAGCTAACTGGCAAGTTTATTCTCTGAATATGAATGACAAATAATTGCTTTATTTGCCTAAACGAGCTTGTATGTATATTTAAAATGCTTGGCATTCCACTCCTTTTCAACTCAATGACAAAAGTCTCTGCACTGTCAGTGGATCTCAGATTTTATCCATGGATATAATAAATTAGCTTTATTTACTATTTTTATAACCTGAATAAATTAGTCATAATTGATCTTTACCTTCCATGTGATATAAATCTTATGTTGATGAGAAATGGCTCAGATTTTTTACTATAAAAACTCAGAAGACTTCTGCATCCCATGTTGGACTTGTAATTTCTCAGCATTATGTATTGTGAGACCCTGAAGTATAAAGATTTTTTTTTCTGAGAGGCTCCTTAAGTTTGAATTACCTACACTGCAACCATTAGAACACTCCAATAAAAACAGTCTTTATTTCCCATGAGAAACTGCTTGTCCCTTCTCTCATCTACAAGATCTATCTGTGGATAGAGACATCCTGAAGTGCTTCTGTGGGATGGGTCTGTGGTAGGGATTTATTCACTCTCTTCCATCCTGAGACTTGCACCCCACTTCGGTGGAAGAAGCAGCTGCTGTTCATGGCCCCACACACGGCCTGGGCTGGAGAGCAGCCAGGGATCCATCTTTTGCTGCTGCTGCAGACTACGAGCAACTTAACTCCCTGTTGCTCTAAAGGTCAGCAGACACATTATCAGAGCTGAACAGGCTCTCACGCTGGGGCCCTGGTTTTATTCCATCTTTCTGACACACACAGGCCATGTGATGCCATCAAAAAAAGCATCATCATTTCAAAACCTTTCTCCTCCCCAAACAGAATTTCCTTCGGTTGAAGTGCCAGTGCAGGTACACAGTAACCGACTCACTGTTACTGGGGAGTGATGGCAATATGAATCTCCTCCTTATTAGTAGATTACTTAATCAGGGGGCTTAAAGGACCCATCTCAGCTCACTGAATAACCGTAATTTCTTGAAAGTGAATGAATTGACATGAACATCTCTCCCCAAGTGGGAGGACTGGATGGATGGTGGAGGGAAAACTAAATACAGATGATTGTGCTTTTTTGGTTCTTCCTGCCAGGAAGGACTCTCTCTGTTCAAAGTCCACAGTCAGTGGGTTCTTGAAAGAGTTAACAGTGAAATGTATAGGAACTGCAGTTAAAGGTTTACTTTATGGCTCATTAAGTAGGGCATGGTGACTCTACCACAGGAGGGAAAGTCCTACAGTTCAACGTGAATGAAGAGCACAAAGATATGGTTTTTTTTGAGGTGTGGAGGTACTTCATGGATGAGTGTAAGGCCTGAAGAGAAGTGGCCTTGCCAACAAATGGAACATGCATACAAGAGTGGCATTTTCCAAAAGCCATGGTACAGCAGGCAAGAGACACCTTCAGAAATTTTTCATGACACAAATCTCATAGATCGTGAAATGGATGTGGGAGGTCACAGATCTGCCTCCAGACCAAATTGCAATAAAAAATGGCACAGTTGCAGACATACTGCTTTTCATAGGAACTTGCTGGGGAAAAGCACTTCTCATGAAAGCTTATAAATCTGTGTTCCTCCTGTTGCATGTTAGAGGAAAAACTTTTTAAGAGTGTGCTTGACAGCTGTTTTGGCAGGAGAGGTAGGGAAGAAAGTGTTTGAATAAAATCCAGAGAGTGCATGAATAAAAAACCCCACCCACTAGACAGGGGAATATCAGGTTTCAGTTCCTGAGCTTGAAGAGCCGGAACACCTCTCTACCATCTTCAGCTTGGAGGAAGGAAGGTGAAAGACTGCACTCTCCTACTTATTCTGGGTTCAGTCCCCAAATTTTCATTCAGAGTTTTCCTACTGAACCAAAGAAACATTCCCAACATGGAAATACTTCTTAGATTGCTAGATTTCCATTAAAATGCTTCTGAACAGGTGCTGTGCTGCAGCAAAAGCATTTGCTAGAACATTCCCAGTGAGCACCACTGATTAGCTGGCAAAACACCAAGCTTGCTTTTTAAGAGAAGAACTTACTGATTAACATGTAATTTTATTGTTAAAAAAAAGAGATTTTGCTCTCTGAAAAAAAGTTGCTCTCTGAACTTCAGTTCCTACCATGCTGAAGTTGTAAACTTCGAGTGGCAGCATTCTGTTTGCTCTCATATAATTTAACTTTTTTCTGAAGGATAAAAGTGTAGCAGAGACTTTCAACTGTAACAGACAAAGAAGCTATAGCAATAATTGCCCAAGGAAGGATATCATTTGCTTCAGGGATTGCTGGCAGCCAGGATATCCAAGTGTCTTATTCTTCAGAGGTAGGAAGAATTCCTCTTGTTGCTGAACAGTTTTATGTCCGCTAATTTAATGATATTCCTTTTGCTTTTTTTTTTACTCCAAGCTACGCAGTGACCACTAGCTCAGTCTGGGAGCATAATGTATGTACAGAGCGAATGTAAAGTTACTTGTAGCAGCTTTAAAGCTGAGAGATGTTCCATTCTGTCTGTGAGTGCTTCAAATTCCCATAGAGGCTCTTTTAAAGAACCTTAACTATTTCTCGTATTTTTTATAAACAAAAAGAGAAAACACTCCCTTCTGAGATGACTATAGGAAAATCAAGGCAGGCAGAGCTATTTCTGTGAAGGGCCAGGAAATAGTTTCCCTGTATAAACTAAGAGGAAAATAGATGTGCGACTCAAACTATCTGTCAGCTGTTTCTAGGACGCGTGTTTGTGGCTAAGGCATAATGCAACCTGGCATTTTATGGCCAGAAAATGAAAAAAAAACCAAACCAGTAGGGAGGCAGAAGAACCATTTACGTTTTCAACTCAACCCCACAACTGCATGCTTAGCATGAGCACTGCCTCCACTCGTCCCTAATACTTCTTGCTCCTTTTCTATTTCTATAGACTCTGCTCTAAATTGTGACCTAGAAACCTGGTATTCATAGAAAACGAAGGAAACCTCACAAGTTTCCTCAACTGCTGCTGCCCCTCCTGCCCTCCCACACTGCCAATCTTCCAGCCCACCTAGCAGCCCCCACAGTCTGTCATTCTCTAGCACTATATTGTTGCTCCAGCTGCACACTTTTATGGCAGTGGCTTTGTGCCTGCATCTGGTTTCACACCTGAGGGCAGTAATGAACTGCTTCTGGCAAACTCTGCTGAAGTGGGAAGATGTTATTAACTCATATTATAGGTGAGGAACAGCTTGAGGGACTTAAACCCAGCTGCCCCGAAGTATGTAGGCATTTTGTATATAGCACAGTAAGGCACTTTGCACTTTTAAGGACCTGAGCTTAGTCATTTGTGAAAAACTGTAAGCTGTTATGTGACAAAAGACAAGCTGTGTCTTTTCTTCCCACCAAGGAGATTTTTTAAAATCACTGGAGTCCTTCCTTCCAGGCTTGTGTTCTCAGGCTGTAAGATTGAGTAATACAGAAAGAGTGCACACAATCATTGAATTTTCAATAATGTTTCTCCTATAAATGAGGACAGATGGGTTTTAAATAAGGGTGGCCTTGCCAAGTACGAGCAGCCTTAGGAACTCAGGTACTTCTGAAGGAACCAGGCTTATGCAAGGTCAAAATAATTGAGAATCTCAATCCCAAAGATTTTTTTCCAACCTAAGGTGTTGCAACACCTTACAGAGAGGCAAGGGAGGCAGGGAGCTACACACTTCACCTATGGAGAGAAATGAAGAAACCATTTGAAGGTCACTGCTTATTAGAGCAATTGACTGAACATTAAATCAGCATGGTGTTAATATCCAAGGATTTTGGCTCCAGTCCTATAAAGTCCTTATGCCAACTCCAGGTAGGTTTTCTGTACCTGCAACTTGTTTCTTCTTCCCTGTTATTTCTTTGCAAGGGAGCTAAAAATGTGAAGGACTTTGCTGAGCCGACAGTTTGTTTCTGGACAGACCTGCTTTTTATAGAAGTTCATATTGAAGACACATCCTGGGTACTTCCATTGTCAGCTCCTCCACAGATGATACTTATGCCCATCTTGGAGATCTGCTTTATGAACTGGCTGTCAGACAGTGTCTTCAGTCTGAAGTCCCTTCTCCCCAAATTGTACTTAGTTTAAAAAAAACAGCCACAAACCAAACAATCTAGTGTTTTTATTATTGGCAGTAATAAACACTGCCTGACTCAGGACTGGCTCTCCCTCTAGGTGGGAGAGCAAAAAGGTCCATCATGTGGCATTTTTTGTGCTCCTCACCAGGAGGGGTCTGGAAAGTGGAGTTTCAATCACTCAGCCCTGATGCTTCTTGCTGTGTGTCCAAACAGCTGAGACAGACAGAAATGTCAGCGCTTGTGGAAGGTGATGTGAGAGAAGCCTGACCAGACCTGAGATTCCTGGCTGCCAATTTCCACAGTACAATACCAGCAAGCACAATTCTTATTTTTGTTGTCTTTTCATAACCACAGCTGCCAAACCCACACTTATCTCTCCTCCTTAATTTCCTCTATTACAAAAGCTGCCTGAACGATGTTACCCAAAGAGCTGCCCTACCAATTTTCTGATTATGTAGGAGGAAGTCATAGAAGAATGGCCTTCATCCTCATCTGTCCTGGCTCCCTCCTGCAGCTGTCACAATTTGCAGCTGTTACCGTGGCTCTGCTACTATTAGCACTTCCATTGTGTCCCACCACTTGCACATGGATCTGCTGCCTGGGAATCTGAGCCCACACTGAATGACAGTCACTGTTCTAAAGCACGTATGATCCACAGAGATGAGACATGCCAGGGGTGAAAATCATCTGTAATTTGGCAGAGGAACCATATGGCCAAATCACCATTTAAAGATGTTCAGTGCTTTACCAAATTATCCAAACAGTTTAGGTTTCAAGAAAAACTAAGCAGGTTGGTTCCTCAAAGACCCCTCTGATCATGGATGGATATATATGTGCCTTAGGTGGCACCTGTGAAGTCAAAACTGTTTTAAAAGCTAAATCAAAGTTGCCTAAGGACTAGGCAGAAAACTACCCACAGAAATTAATGGTGTTTCCCAAATCTTTGCCTGGTGCTTTCTTTGTTTTGATGGTAAATGATAAAAGCAACAGCAAATCTGATCAATGGAAAAAAGTTATTTTTGGTTCTTCATCTGTGATGGCTTTCATTTTTGTGTTTTTAGCGAAGAAAAAAGAAAGTAATAACCTGATATTATGGGAAGTGCAGTATTTGCCATGAGAAATTTTGTAAAGTTTTTTCCACGTCATTCTAGTATTTAATAACAGTTTGGCACTCAGGCTTTCACTTTGGCTCAACTTTAGACTTGAGCTGTAGTTCAGGCATAACATAGTTTCCAACTGTGATAATTTCAACTCCTGTAAAAAATATATATATAAAAAAAGTTTATTTTTAGGCATCCACTTGCCTCTAAAATTGCTTTTGGTGACAACTATTGCAGGACATGACTGCTAAGGTATCTGCAAACATTTTACTGCCTGTCAGGCTAACTTGCTTTCACCATCTCAGGAGAACAGCTTGAATTCTAGCAAAGAGTAATAGGAACACAATGAGAATGCTTGTAGAATAGAGGATTAGCCTTCTACAGGTAAAAAAGTTAACTTTTGTCTTTGGTAGACCTAATTAACTCTATTTAAAAGAAAAGCAGAACCAATAAATAAATAAATAAACAAATAAACTAACCCTCCAGAACCTAACAGCAGGTTGCTACATTAACATGAATATTTCATGTCTGATCTGAGGATGCCCACACAGAATTTTATTTTGCTCTGGGACTTGCAGGTTGTCTTAAGTAGAAAGGAAAAAAAACACCCAGAAATTCTGCAAAGTCTTGCCTACATATCTGTGTTCCCAGTATTTCATGCAGGGACTGGAACCTCTTGCACATTCAGACCATCTCTGTGCAGTGTGGAGTGGAAAAAAGAGCTAGAAAAAAAGGTGCCTTTTCCATTTGCACAAGAAGACTAAAGAAAGATCAAACAAAGCTCAGCCCTCTGAAGCATTATCAATAATAAGAGGAACTGACAGCATTTGGCTTAGACTTGTCCATTTTGGACAAGGGTAGTCTGTGGTTTCAACAGTTCTGAAAGGGAGAAAATGGCACGTGCGATCCTCAAAGGGCTGCACCACTGCTCCTGAGCCTGTCACATGTCAACATGCATTAGGTTTCCTTTCCTGCTGGGAAAGTGCTGTCAGTCTGATAGCTCAGTGTGCTGATGTTTACAGTGTTAACAATGCTTCTGGGGCACCTGGGAGCCTGAAGCGCTGTGCTGTCTGGGATGATTTGGGGGACAGAGTGGACGTTACTATCGCAGGGGTTTGGATCAGATGGTAGGGTGGTGGCATCTTGGTTGTCAGATTCCCTTTACCCTCCCAGCTCTTGTATTTCAATTAGAGTCGAGTGGAGTTAATTGCTCTTTGGCCAGCTGTATTTGCAGGACAGCAATATCATGCAAAGGTGGCACTGGTAGGGAAATTAAAGTGCAGATGAAGGTGAAAGGCTGTGATCACTGTCCCTGTGGCATTTGCTTTCCAACTTCCTCTTACATTGAATGTCAGCCTCAATAGCTGTGACCTGAGCATGGATCATCCTTGTGAATCTTCCCTGTCCAGGAAGTGGGTCCTGCACCTTCCTGGGGTTTTTTGTGGTTTTTTGTGGGGTTTTTTTGTGGTTTATTTATTTATTTTTAATTTTTTTAATTTTTTAAATTTTTTTTTCTTTTTTCCCCCTTTTTTCTTTTTTTCCAAATCTGTCCTGCTCTTCTCTTTCGTGCTGTCTCCAGGAGCATGTTTTGCCTCCTCTTCTCTACCCACTGACTGCAGTGATGCTCAGCAGCAATACTGTTATTAGACAACAGGATTGCAGAAGTCCTTTGAGGCTCCAGTATGGGTGAAGCTTTAGTGTTTTGTTAGGTTTACTACAAATGTGCAAAGGCCACGTTTCTCAAGAGAGGCTAATGGCTCCACATTCACTTTAAAGACTTTTTTACACCAATATAATGAACCTGCAGGTCACAAAGAGTTTAGGCACCACTTTTTCATCATCAAGCTGTTTTTTTCCCGGCACCTCAAGTAAAAGAAGATGAGTGACAAAGTGTCACACACAGTCTTACATTAGTAAATGACAGCGCCAACACTTGTAAAGAAAAATATATCTCCTTTGCATGTTGGAGGCAGAAAGGCTGCCAATTTTAGTTGAGAACTTGTATACTTAGGATTTGAAAAGTAAAATTATGAATATGAATTATGTAGACCTTATGCTCAGCATACTCTACACATGGAATCAGACCTGACCTTGCAATGCTCTCAAACCTCTGAGGGCAGATTTTTAGAAGAACAAGTAAGAGGCAGATATTGACGCCCCTCCCTTCTTTTTGAGTGATATTTTGTCATTTAGCCATTCTTTCTGTTTTGGAAAATGTCATGTCAAGTAACTTAATTTTGCTAGAGGGAGAATCCTCAGTGTTTAATATAAGTTATTAACTTCTTGCAAACAAGTGGGGTACAGTAAAACATAGTAGAGAAGATTTAGAGCAGATGTAAAGAGCAAAATGAGCACAAATAGATAACTATCATTCAAGCATTTTATACGGACAAAAGGAGAACACACAGAGAGGTTCTTTGATGAGACATTCACAAAACAAAATAATGATACAGTATGGAAATAAATTGCAGGAACAAAAAGATATACTGGGAGAGAAATAGCTCAAAAAATCTGGCAACTGCCCTGGAGAATAATGGAGACAAATCTCATTACAGATTTCATGTGATGTTATCCTCTGTATCACACATAGTGCAAGCAGGAACATGGAATAACTTTCATGAACTGTACTTGTATATTGCTATGCTTGACAAAGTATAGTATTAGGCAGCTACAGCATGAGTTAGTGAAATAACTTGGTAGCTGTGTTCACTCACACAGGCTGTTTTAATTTCAAAAATTAATAGCAAAGTTACAAATCATGAAATTGTAGAACAACTTGTTTGGAAAGGACTTTTGTAGGTCAGCTAGTTCCAACCCCCACTTCCCCAGTGCAAAGCAGAACTAACTTCAATAGAAAAGATGAAAAAAAGAGAGAACACTCTGCTTCGTTCTAGAGAATGCCTGACATGTTTTTTCTTGTGAATTTTTCTATGACCTCTATTTATAGCTCATTTGCTACCATTTCCTGAGGTCTCCTTGCTGCCAGCCCACGTATTTCAGACAAAAATCAGGTAGACTGCACCTGAGCATTAATATTTAACACAGACTTATGGGGCAGGCACTGACTAAAAGTGACAGCTGCATTTTACCAGAATGAAGATTATAAAATGGCACCAAGGAATGTTTTATCCTTCTCTTAGTCTTAATTGACTATTCATTCTGCATGTTTTTTGTGTAATTTCCCTCCAATGGAAGGATAGTCCTTAAAGCAAGAAGCAATTTGATGTGGCATGAGAATGGCATTATATGAGGAGAAGAGAGTTTTTATTGTCACAGAAAATATTTTGTATGCCTGGTCTGATTGTCGCTTTGATAGACAGAAAGCTAGAGACCATTTGATGGCAAAGTTAATGTCACAAACTCTCCAAATTGATTGATTCTGCTCAACAGACATGGAAAGCCCAGTCCTTGTAGATGCTCTAAGCTTTGGGCACTCTTGTGAACCAGCTTAGCACACTCAGCGTGCCTGGGCAGGAGTGGTGAATTCAGGCTGCTCTTCAGTGTCTGGAATCCCAGGGCTCTTTCAGGAAAGATTTCTGGATCTCCCCTCTTCCAGCCTTGTCTGAGTGCTGCAGGAGTGGGGGCAGGCAAGTGGCTGAGTCAGCAAATATCTGCCGCAGGTCTGTCCATGGCAAGCAACGCCTGGGCTCCCCCATTTCCTTCCTAGGGTGCATTACCTGGCTGGCCCTAAGCATCCCTCTGAGAGTGTTCCTGCAAGCCTGTCTGGCCAGCTGGTGGCTTTGTTAGCCCAGTGGCTTCTTAGACATCAAGCAGATGCAGAGGGTCTACCTAATTCTGTTGTTACTTCATTTTAACTTTGAAGCTTTTTGCCTGTTTTACAGATAGACCAGGTTTATTATCCGTGCTGAGAAATGAGGCAAAGCATAGGTTAAGTGACTTATTCAGTCACGCACCAAAAGTGTAACTGAGCAAGATATTGAATTTTCATCTGTGTATTTCTATTCCAGTACTTTAAAATCAGATCACAATTTAAATTCACTTTCAAATTGGAAAAGAAAAGGCTGAGGATTTTTCAAACATTTTCCTATTATCAATCATTCGCATATTTCTACGACCCAGAAAATAACTGTGGAAGACAATTCAGATTGACAGGTACATTTCAGAACTGGTTACCTTATCTCTAAACTCTGACTTGCGTGAAAATGCACCCTTGCTACAAAAATATGATCCAGGCTTTTACCCTCCAGAGGCAGGTTTTGATCTCTGGCCATTCCTGATGAGGTATGGCACCATCTCACTGTCTGTCAGCTTCAGGTGTGCTGCACATCTGCAGCTTTTCAGGCTGGAAAATCAAACCATTGCGATGTGTGTAAATTCAAAAGTTAACAAACAGAAAAATGAAGTACAGCATACAGCAAATGATTTTGGCCATTAATTTTGATATATGCTTGATTTGCTACACAGATGATGGGCTTAGATCAGTGATTTGGAGGAGGGATTTGAAAGTTAGATTTTCACTGCAGAAGATAATAAATGGGAACAAAGTATGAATAATAAGGAGCAGAGCAAAGACATTCAGAAAGATTTGGATAATTCATTAGACTAGGCCTGAGAATAACAAATATATTTCAATGAAGAGAGTTATAATGGAATCCAGAAACTTCAGAGATGGCCTGAGAGTTATCTTACAAAGTTGGTGAAAAAACCACCATTCAGTACCCACTGCAAATTATCCTTCTATTTGTTATTTCATCCGTAAATCGAATGGATGGCATCCATGAGTTCCTTTCCTTGCTGTCTCTACACAATACTCAGACTTTTCAGAAATATGCAGCACCACAAGAAAAGTTATATTTTATGGGAGCGTCTGCTCCCATTCAGCTGTGTGAAAAGCAAACACTCAAGACCATCTTGGAGAAGACATTGCCTTTCTGCATGTGTAATTTGCTTCAGTCCTCTGCTGAACCAGGGCCAAAGGTATTAATACATCTTGACTAGGGGCATACTGGCAGAGACTGCTTGCTTTGAGTTCCAGGGCATTTTTAGCCATAAACCCAATGTCTTCTTTCCTTGTAAGGAGAGTGAAATGATAATTTCCTTTCTTCAAAACAGATGACCTCTTTTCAGACTATGGAAATGTTTTCCCAGGAGTCTTCTCCTGGTAGAAAAGTCTCATCATATTTGAAGAAAATGTCTTGCAACCAGTGAGAATTGCCAGTGTAATCACAATAAGTAAACAAATCTAGATTCGAGCCAATAGTTCCAGCAAACATCTGTGCTAAAGCCAGTATTAAAAGAGGAAAACACCCACTGAATACAGCCGGACTGAATTTCAGCAGGATGAAAGCAGCAGCAAACTACAGCCTTCTGGGAAAAAAAGAGGGAGACACAATCTGAATAACTGGTATGAAAATGATGAAGACAGTGCTGTTTTGCAATAAAAATATTTGTCATAATAGTACATAATTTTAACTTGGAGTCCAAACACTGCTCTTTTAAATTGGCATAAATCAACAACGTTGTCTGTACAATTGGTTGCCACCTGTCACAGTTCCATCCCCTTTTCTTATTTAGAGGTTTTCCTTGACCAGGGAGCTGCATTTGACAGATTAGAAAGGACAAACTGCTCCTTGGGTCACCCTTGTTCACACACAGCCCTTCCAAAATAGCTGACATGTGCCACTGTATAATCACTAAAGCTGTATTTTCTAGAACACTGCATTCCAGTGCCAGCAGGCATTTTGCAATTTACTTCTGGACAGAGAGCATGGTTTTGACTGGGCTTCCTCCTGATTTATGCATTTCTGGCCATTTGACTTTCAAAGCTCCTTGTTAGTGAATCTTCCTCCTCACATTATGACTTCCAAAACTGGTAAATTCATTGGTTTCATCAAAACCTCACGATGTACAAGGGCAATTGGAGTGACCTCCAGCTGGCTTTAGATGTAGCAGAGGCACAGGGGATTACATCTACAGCCACGATGAGCTGTCTGGGTTTGAGAAGTGCCCAGACATTCAGTGAAGGCTAAGTGCTCCTGCTCTCCTGACAACTTTGCTGCCCTCCGAGAAGCTTTCAGCATGGATGTCTTCCACAAGATTTCTCTCATTTACCATTTGCTACTTGATACATTTCTTTCAGTGTGAACTTTAATTATCCACTTAACATTCTTTGCTTGCTTTATTTTTTTCCTGTATTCTCCCACCAAGATGTTACAATGAGAAAAATAAATTATCAGACCCTATTCATTTATTATTAAAAAAAAAAAAAATGAGCTGGACTGTTCCACTGTTCTCAGTCTATTGGCACTGCTTGTGTGGATTCTCTGGAATGCTGAGCTGTTTCAGGAGTCGAAGAGCAGATATTATCTTCTTCCAAGGTGATTCATGAGGAAGGGGTGCTGTGAGACTGCTACAGTTAGATGGGGGCATTGCAGACATAGCACTGGAAAAAGAATAACACTTCATCTATGGCATGATAAAGAAATGAGAACTGAATGTTGCTTTGAAAGGAATTTAAACATGTAACTCCATCCCACCATACTTTTGTGGGTACCCTGATAATGTGAATATGAAAAAAAAAACCAACTGGCTTTAAAGGTGAATTTTCTGTTTGAAATTAAGAACTTGTCCCCCCTTACCTTCCCCACCTTCTTCTTTCTTTTAAACAAGAACCGAACCTATGTGATTAGGCAACAGGAAACTTTGAAACAAACCTCCGATCTCACAAACAATTCATGCTCAGCCGGTAAAAATTAGCTTTTTCTGTATATTTGTCAGCAAGTTATTTGACAAACAGGTCATCTTGAAGAAAAAAAAAAATTAGAAAAGTAAAGGATTTAAAGTAAAGGAATTCATGTGCATAAAGGTGCCTAAAGGGCCCTACAGCAGTCCCATGGCTGAATGGTATCACACACCATGGTGATTATTGGGAGCTGCTGGTGAGAAAATTGTTGGTAGGGGTCAGAGAAATGTGTTGCTGAAGCACAGAGTTAAATGAGGAGGGATATAGAAGCAGGTGTCTAACTTCATTTTAGGCACTCTAAGCTATTCTTACCTGCATCTCAAATGGCACTGGAGGCCTGGTTAGGCACCTGAATTCTTCTCTTGGCATTTCTACCCAAGCTCACACAGGAAAACTCTGACAGACTCGAAACCGCATCTTTCAAATCTGTGTGAATATTTCTGAACAAGCAAACTTTGTACTGAAACAGGCTATTTATGAGTGCCTGGTTTGTCAGCTGGTAACGTTCTTTAACTGGATCTTGTTACTCATCTCACATACACACATACACACACATATATATATATGCATATATATATATACACACACACACACACGTACACATGTAAGTATATGTATATATATGCACATGTATTTTTAAAGCAAGCTGAATAAGGACAGCAAGCTGCCGTCAGTCAAGAAACTTTCCATCCACGACACAGATCTCTGCTGTCACACAAACTGAGTGACTGATAAAAGCAGGTTGGTAACTTCTCCCATCAGCTAACACTAGAGAGGGAAATGTCCCTTTTTTTTGTTGTCTTGCAGATGAACTATCGACAGCTTTTGACAGCTGAGATGGTGCTGGAGGTCTCCTTTGAAACACACTTTATGATTTTTTTATGCTTTGACTAGGAAGTGACTTTTTCAAAGGAAATTTGTGCAGGTTGTTGACCATTTTTTCACTATTTCTGCAGCCCGAAAGTCTGTTTTCCTCATTCACAAGGTAATTTTCCTCTCTACCTTTGCTCAGAAGTGTTTTGTCCTTTGTAGGGAGATCTAGTTTTTGCCCACTGCCTGCTGCTTTTCTGAGCCTAATACCCAGAATTTTACTTCCTTTCTTGCCTCTCCCTGAACCTGAGTGCCAAATACTTACATATTATCCACAAGGGGAGTGGAGAAGGCAAGACTTCCCAGAAAGCATGACTTGAGCAATATTTGACTCCAGACCCATTCCCATCTAATGATGAAACAATCTGTCTTCCAAACTTAGCTGTAATTGTTTTTGTGGGTGTCTGACTGAGAGGCAAATGCAAACCATTATATCAACAAAATATAAAAGCAATTGTCGCCAGTGTAATCAACAGTTCAGATACCAGTAGTTCCTCTTTGTCCTTCTGCAACATTACTGATGATTCTGCAAAAGTTCAGAGTGCCCAGGGCTCTGCTTCGGAATGCCCAGGACAGGGCATGCAAGCTCTTTTATTGCCTTTGTGTTACCTTCTTTTTATAAATGAATGTGTTTGCATGACAGAAAGAAAAAAACCCACAGAAATATTATCTAATTAACAAGGAAGAAAGTACAGCTCTAAGACCAAATGCTCTTGGGTAGAGCATCCCTCAGGTTCTTCCATCATCTGCCATGAGAATCAAAGGCTGCCAGACACTTATCAATTTTTTGATCTTGGCAATGCCATTTAAAGCTTTCCCAGTTTGTAGTTCTGGATGGCGAAGCCATCCTGCTTATTTCGTTCTGTTGGTCTGAGTCTACTACTGCCAGGCTTTGTTTCTGCAGCTTTTTCCAGATTTAGGCACTTGACTGTATTTATGATGTTTTTGGGTAGCCTAAATTCCCTGAAAGAAAAATATTCTAGTCAAATTGTCATCTGTTCACAGAATGTAAATAAAAAAGAGTAAATTTGGTCATTTGGGTGGATCTATCACAGGCTGATAGCTTTCATTTGGGAGCATCTGTATTGAGCTCAGTAATATGGGATTGAAGCATAATTAGTGGATACCAAAGGTAAAACAAAGAAACAAACTAACAAGGCACACACGTCTGATGTGAAGATACTGGGAGGCAAGTGCCTCGGTGCTTATGAAAGTTATTTGGTCTTATCATTAAAAAATGCACCTCTCTCCCATGTGAATTTCTCCTGTTTCTGCTTCCAGCTTTGAGTTAGTCTTATATTTTCTTCCATTAACATAAAAGCCTTTTAGGTATCCAGTATTTTCTGGCAACGAAAGCACAGTTTGTCAGGTTACTTACTTTCTTTTTCTTAGATAACTAGATTGAAGTTTTAACCGCTTCTTTTAATGAGAAAATTTTTCCATCCCTCAACTAATTTTTGTAAGGTTTTTTTTTGTCCTGTTTGAAGGAGATGAATATTTTTAATGCTATCATGAAATAGTTGGTATTTTTCAAAACGTCACGAACTACTTTGAGGGTATATTGCATTTTCAGAAAAAAAAATTGGAAAAAGAAGTTAAAATTACGATGAAAACAACATACATTCTTTTCCCCAAAACATGCAACATGAGTCCAGTATAGTGAATAAGTTGAAAATATGTTTATGTGAGAGGTTTTCTTTATTGGCAGAGTATGATCCCGATATTTCAAAATGTCTGTAAAGGAGCCAAAACAGATTCGCAAGTTGAGTTATCGAAAATGAGATAATGGTAATCACAAGTCTAAAAATTGCAAAGGATATTTCTAAGCAAATTTTTGGAAAGTGGTAAATGATTATGGTAACTTACAGAGACTTCTCTTACAAAGACAAAGTGATTTTATATCTGTAATATTCAGAATGTGATATGAACATTTGTGAAGTGTTCATCAATTTGGGCAATCTAGAGTGTATATTAGTGGAGGTTATCATAGCAATAAGGATAGACTATTGCTTCCTAAGTTGAAGATGGAAAAGTGCACATGGAAAATGCTATGAAAGATCTGCTAATAGGACCCGTTTAATACCAGGTAAAGCAACTATGAGATTTAATTTCTGAAAATATGTATGTATGTACTGTCATGGCTATGCTTTGAATTTGACATAGATGTTATTAAAAACAGTATAATTTAAAGGAATATTCTTAAGTCTGTTTGCACAAATAAATGTGCTTAGAAAAGAAAAATTACCCAGAAAAGTCACTGTCTTTCAGGTCAAAAGACAGAATAAGTGGCACAAGGTGCCACCAGCTCTCTGTGTCCCCAGCCCTTTGTAGCGGTGCCATCTTAATGCAATGGCTCAGCTGCCGAGAGTTACCTTCTAATAGTGCAATTTGATCACTCTGATACAATTAAAATCCAAGAAAAATACTAGGAGAGTATATCCTCTCCTAAGAAAAATACTAGGAGTAGTACCTGTAGAGCTTGAAGTCGAGCTTCTCAGAAAACAGTAATAGGAACAGTGAACCTGAACTACCCAAATACAGCGCTGACTATTTGTAAATCATTTATTCCAAAGTAATTATTTTATGGTGCTAGTACTCCTTTGAGATTAGAGCAGGAATGCTTCCAAATTGTACCTCCAGAAGATATTGCTGCAACCATAACACAAAACTGAGGTGAGAATTTTGTTTCGGGTGCCAGCTTCAATCACAATTAACTGCTAAGTTTCATCTGTTGCAGATGTACTATGAGGTCATTAAAGTCAGTTCAGAAATGTCTCCATCCACTCAGCCATGCCAAATGCCAGCTGTTTATGAGATAGGAGAAGTGGATCAAAATGATTTTGATAGTGTGTTCAACCTGTGATAGGAGTGCAGTTTCAGAGCTCTTTATCATATTAAAGCCCAGTTTAGATTGACAGTGTAGAAAATCACCCATGACTTTGAGAAGCTGCAGAATAATGTTTCACTTCAACAAACATGAGGTGTTTGTCTAGTCACACATTACCGAAGGGTTTGGAGAGGATTTTGTAAGTAATGAGCCACTAGCTGCTTATGCTGTGTTAAAGTCTAAACTGTATCCAGGTGTGGGAAAAATGGAATGAAATGTGAAGATGGATAAATCAGTATGATCAGGCTCCTCACTTAAAAGAGAGGATGGAACCCACTGAACAGAGAGATGGCAAAAGCCTTTTTTTTTTTTCCCCCAGTGTAGTGCTGTATATTGAAAAGCAGGAAGGTACATTGAAGGTCATCTGATGACAGCTTGACGGTACTATCCTGTGTTTCAGCTTCCTGCCACCTCTCCTGGTCTACATGCTCAGGTGGAAATAGGACAGGGATTAGCAAAAAGAGGATAATAAAATTAAAACATAGCAAGATACCTGCTCACTTTCAAAGACAGCCTTAGTAGATAACCCTGGCTTGTAAAACCAAACGTTCTCACAGATTTTCTCGCACTATACTGTACCAAGCAGGACTAATTTTCCTGAACTGTCATCTTTAAAGTTTTGCAAGCCACTAAGGGTTTGTGAGGTTAGACACTAATACATGAGAAAGCTATTGCACAGTGCTACATCCAGGTTTTCTGTTTTCCTCCAGTTAAATGATGTATTTGTGATGAAAATGACAGCCCTCAATTTTCTGTTCTACTCAATGACACGTTGCAAAGAATCCCCTAAAAGAACACCTGCTGATGTACCCAAAGTGCTCAGAAAAGGCGAAATTTGGTTTTTCTTTTCATTACTGAAGGAAAAAAGCCTTACTGTTTTGCTGTATTTAATATTATCTGTCCAACTGACAGAGTCCCTCTGCACTGCAGGTTACAATATAGAGAACCAGATGGGATCCATCAAAAGATATTTTTGCCTAATATATTTATCGGGATCTTTCATGACATAGGACAGCTCCCTTCGTGTCTTTTTCGTTTGACTCCTTTAACCTCTGCAGGCCCATTCAAAGGGTAAAGGAATAGCACACGTCTGTTTCATTCCTGTGACATGGATGTTTGTACCATAGATCAGCTATTTGGAGGAGAATAAAGAAAAAAATGCTGGTACCTCACCTGCTTCTGCAGTAAAATGTGTCACACTGTATCTCAGCTGCACAATAAAAAAGACAAATTTAGTCATTCTCAGGAAACTCAGGTACGCTATGATGCGTTTGCTTTTGGCAAGGGAAAAAAGTGAGAACTTAACTACTTCTCTGACCATTTTGCTCCAAAGAAGGAATCTACAGAAACAAGCTGATTCTGCCAACACTTTCCTCTAACACAGGCATAGAAAATAGCTTGCTAGATTTTCCACTTTTTTGCTTGTTAGGAAGAGGTTGTTGCAGGGCTTTTGACAATAAGTGGCAAGGATTTGGAAAGTTATATACACAGCTGGTGTAAATTGTCCAGACTCTCCCAAAGTCAATGAGTGCCGAAATGTATTTGTAGGTTCCATCTCCTATCCCCCTCTGAGCCAGATTTTACTTGCAAAAGACTGTAACTAACTTCTTTGGTAAAAAATATTAGATTTTGTTTCTACACCTGTAAAATTTACCTAAACCTGTTTGCCTGCATCTCAGGGGCATTGTAAGGTTGAATTAGTTAAGCAGTGTACACTTTGAATTCCTTGAATAAAAAATGCAGTAGGAATGCAAAACAGTGAGAATCCAGATCTCCTAAATTCTGCTTACTTTGTTATAGTAATTCTGGGTAAACTAAACCAGAGAGCAATGCACTGGCAATAACTCCCCATAATCCTGTGTGAACTATTATTGGTCAGGGTATAATAGATGATATCTTGCAATTCACAGAGGTGCTGGTCGAGTACTATCATATTTATAGATATTACTGTAGCCATAGAGATAGGCAGTTAGGCTTAGAAGTCCTTGATTAGTTCCCCAGTGTTAGCCCTGGCTGTAGAGCAGAAATAAACAAGTTGCTCCAGGCGATATTATAGCACAGTAATGAAGTTTAGATGGCAGTTGTAGCAGCTGTGGTTGCCCTTGTTTTATTTTTCTGATTAACATATACAGGTTATTATAGCTAAGGTGATTTGGGCCCTTATTTCTGTCTTACACTTTCCTAAATTCTTTTACTGTGGGATGAGAGACTTGTCAGTAGACTGAATATCATTATCACTCTTATGTTTTCCCCTTTTTTTTTTAAGTCTTGTTTCCAAAAAAAGAAGATGAACCAGGATGTGCCTTTACAACTCCAAGTCAGCTGATATTACTACAAGTTTATGAGTTATTAACGTGGTTAGCTTGGGTAACTGCAGCTTTTGATGTAGGTCTTGTTTCTGTTCAAGCAGACCATCATCTGCCATAAACTGACTAGACTGGTCCACCTGCTGCCAGTTTGCTTTTATTCACTGTAATGGAAGTTTCCTTGTCTCTTTTGCTACCCTCTTCTACCAGTGCATCTCTTCCATTTGTGGTTTTTCTCCTACTGCAGCTGAAGACTTGACCCACTCATTAGCTGATATGATTGATTCATTACCTGCGTATTGATTATTAGGGTAGGGCTTACAAGGGAGTAGAGGTAAAACCATGGTTATATACTAATCAAGTTTTCTTCTTGTTTCAGAAGCTGTGAGGCCTCCACTAAATGTGCAGTCATTGCACAGTTAGGCAGCGAGAAATAGGAACAGATGATTGATAGACAAAACTTTGAGCAAAAGTTCCAGATTCAATTGCTTTCTCTTCTGGAGGAAGAATCTGAAAAGTTATCCAGTTGCTCCTCCTCTTTTTATCTAAATCAATCAAACTGAACCAAAACTAGGCAATACTATATGATGGATGCTTATTGAATTTTTTATTCTAGGAAGAATTAGTTGTTATGCATTGAAGTTCCCTTTTTATTCATTTTCTCTTGTATACTTCAAGCACTGTGAAGAGTTAAACACCCCTGTATTTCAAAATACAGTGAAGACTTGATAAATACTGTATAAATAATAAGATTGTCTTCAAAGATAAATTGGCTGTTAGCTTTCCACTGTTGAAGAAAAAGAACACTTTGGGTGCATATGAGGAATGTGTGATGTTTGAGATTTGCTCTCACTTGCAACTATTTATCTTCCTGCCACACAGCACTTAATGGTAGAAACCAAAGAAAGGGTTATGGAATTTGGGAATGGGACAAGCCAAATCTCATGAGTTTTAAAAAACAATGCATTTATAATTCCAATAAATTTTAAAAGACATTTTAAAGTCGTTATGGAATCTCACAGCTCGTAACATAATTTTAAATTTTTTATCTTGTTTTACAATTAAAATAATTCTCCACCCAGAAGAACACAGCTCAAAATATATCACTAGTTCTTTAACTTACACTTTATTGCTCAATAAGATATTTTAGTAAAATGGTGGAAACCAAAATAAGTAATAATATACTTTACAAAGAATTACATACATAGAGATCAATTGTCATAGTATTTCATCTCATCTTTGCATCTGAAAACATGTATTTTCTGTAAATGATAATTCTACATGGAGAAGGAAATTAGATCAAGCAGAGGAAATTAGATCAGAACTTGCAACAGAGGATGAGAATAATGTTCTCAGAAGAAAGAATTGGATAGCTGGAGTCACTTCCAAGGGATGTGGTCAAGACACCATCGCTACACACATTCAAGAATTAGTTAGATAAGACATTAATGGAGATTCTAAATTGAATTGTCTGTAATAGCTGTATGCTCTGTCTGCAAGAAGCAAGTGCTTCTCTTCTTTGACTTCACTGATTGCAGACAAAAATCTGTTTCGGTGACAAGCAGAGATGGACAAGGGATTTGTTGTCTTTTTGGTATCAGGCAATTTGTCTTTTAACATCAGGCAACTTGAAATAACTGCACTGGAAGTAAACTTATGTTTGACTCAAGTAGGAGGAAGACTCCTTAGGGTAGCAGTGAAAAAAGAACTTTAAGCACAAATAGGTCAAAGTCAACTGATTTTCAGTTTAAGGTTTATCTTCTCTACAGCCAAACCAAGAAGAAATAAATTCTGAAAACAAACCACTGTTGACATAAACAAGATTCTTTTACATGTTGCGGAAGGATGTTGGCATAAAGGTAAAATGAAAATATCTTCATTTTGACTTTACCCATTTGCACTTACCTGAAAGTAGAAACAAAATGCACATAAATATCCAGAGATGGCTATGAAATAATATGGTTTTGCATGCAGAGAATGAAGGAATGTAAGTTACTAGATACCACTTTGCTTCCTCATCTACAGATTAAGAACATGGCAAAACAAGTAATTAGAAACAGCAGTGGTTCTGACCTAGAAATGTTTCCTTAAAAAAAAAAAGATTCTTTTCCCCTCTGAGAATGAAAACAGATTTGTTAAAGTTTGAGAGAAATGTGATAGATTTTATCTTGTTTCATTTCACACTTCAGAGCTGATTTTACTATAGCATATAGGAAAATGTAGTCTCTGGCTGAGCTAATATACAATCCATGCAGAATCACAGCACTGAGAATGACTGGCCATCTGAAAATACCTTTTCAACTTTTCTTACATATTGATTACCCAGTTAGCAGGGGAGGTAGATCCCATTTGTTATTTACTTACAAAAAAATTCACCCTTAAATTAAACCTTTGACAATCTGAAGCCTTTCCTTGAATAAAGTGTTGGCAGTGGGAATAACTCCTGTGCTTAATGTTGCAGACTAATCCGTAGTCTAGGCTTGTGTGAAGCTTTATGTTCGTGTCAGTGGCTAAAGCGCTTGAGACAGCCCAGCCCAGCTCTCAGCTTGTGCTTCGGCCCTGGGCTCATCTATTATCCTCATGAAGGCCACATCCAAAGTGGACCAAGGCTCAGACTTGAGCTCGAGCAAGATCCCTGGTGTAGATCGTGCTGGCTGCATGAGCTATGCTTGGCTGCGGTACCCAGCGACAGGGATGGTGATCCTGGCACCACCGTGCACTCTGTGAGCCCAATCTGCAGCTGGGCCAGCAGTGGATACAGAGAGGAAATGGGCAAAGGCCATAAAAATGTGTAGTGACTCTCTCCTTAACTCTGCCCTTTGTCCCCCGGTAGAGGTACACAGCAAATTAAAGAGGATCACTCCGGAAGGATGTGTTTGTGTTTCATTCTCAAAACAGGGTGAGGGATTTCTTGAGAAAGATGAAAATCCTCTGTCCAGGACAGATTTTCTGCTGTAGTGCTATCTAATAAGCAGGCAGAAATAGACACATCTCCCACCTCCTACTTGAGGTTTATTCTGTCTCCTTTTGGAAGGCTATTTACCTTTCCACTGAACATCCTCCTGCAAGACTGAAACATGTCAGAAAAAGACCTAAATAATATCCATCCTCCCTATGCTTGAGCTCAGTGCCCCACTTCGATTTCATTGTGTTTATTCCTTTAATCCAATCCATCAGAGGTGCTTTCTGCGGGGTTTCCCAGCAATATATTCCCCTTTATTCTACCAGAGCCAGCAATAAAGATTGTCACCTATGAACTCAGGAGGCCTGGCTACCCTGTGTCACAAAGATAGGGACGGAGAGAAAATTAACTTCACTGAAGTCAACAGAGAGCCTGGGACAGAGGCAAGAATAGATTCATGGTTCTTCAGTATTTTTGAGTAGAACAGAAACTATTTATATTACGTGGAGCAAGAGAGCAATGTTAACCAGCAGTATTAGAAAAGAAATATTGCTTAATAAAAATGGCTATAGCTACATGCAGGCAAATTAGATGCATTTCAGTTAATCTGAATTCTTAGTAGCTTAGCCATTGAAGTCTACTGCTAACATTTATCAATAATAACTACAATAGCAATAATTATTAATCAGAGTAGTTCTGATTAATTATATACTCTGACTGTATTTTAAATGCTTTTTTCCTTTTTTCCTCATTCTTCTGACAAAAGCAACTTATCTACCCCTTTCATTACTGCTGGTATTTCACACACACACACAGAGATATATATGTATGAAATAAAAATAATAATAAAAAAATTTTCCTCCATTTTAAACAGCTTTTAATTTTTCTAAGAATGCTATATAGCAAGGTGCTTTACTGTGGCTTTCAGTTAATGTATATTTCTGCACTTGGCTCTTAATTTCCTGCACTTTATCCACTATGCATACCCACTCGCTGCCAAAATCATCATTTTACATTTTAGTCTGAATGGTTTCAAGCTGGTTAGGTTTCATTCTCCTGCTTTCTGGGAAGTAGCGGGGGAGAAAGCTTCTTTTCTCTTAATGCTGAGAGAATAACTACAGTACTTGAAGCCTATAGTGAACCAAGTGGGCAGAATCATCATTATCACACTGAGTCCCAATTTTAACATCTCATGATTTGTCTGAAATTCAAGATATGCAGCAATCAGCCTTCTGTAGTTAAGCAGTTTCGGCAAGATTTCCATAGTGCAAAATGCAAAGGAATTACAACTCCTTGGGCTGAACATTTTCACAAAGAGTTCTTAGGGTTTTGTCCGATTCCTCAGGAAGTTAAAATCCAAAATAACACAGTCGACACCGACAGCTCTGAACTACTTCAAAGGGCTGGAATTTAACATGACAAATCTTAAGGTCCTTAACTTAGTTCTCGCTCAGACAAACTCTTCGCCACTCCTCGGTGGGAGGCTGTGAGCCTGAGCTGTGCTCTCTGTGCGATGCCTCACTGCTCTGCTGCCCTCAGTTCTCGGTCAGATGCTCAGCAATCCTGGATGCACAGCTGCGCTTTTCTGTCAAACAAGGCAGCGTGGGCAGCCCCGTGCTTGTCTGGACCGACCCCAGTGATGGGTGTCCCAGACACTGGCTTGCCTCCCTCTGCCCAGCCCCTGTGCCCTTGCGGCTGCCAGCACCATGGCACTGTACAGATGTTTGCTGAGGGCCCTTGGAGGGGCCCAGCCTTCTGTTCCAGGGGTTAAATTCCAGCCCAGGGAAAGCCCCAGACAATAATGGGGGAACTTTGTGTGCCCCTTGCTTGCCCCACACTCTCCTCACTGCTCTCACATGGGGACAGTCTGCAAGTGGCCCCCAAACCTCACCCCAGGCCACCCCAAAGTCCTAAAATGTCACCTGGCTCCTCTCCTTACTCCTCATGGGAGTGAATGCTCGTTTGCTCTCTGTTTATCTCTACCATCTGCAGAAACTTGTCCCTAGTCTGAGACCTTAGTCTGATAGCTGTGATGGAGGAAGAAGTGGAGCAAAAGGAAACCAAAGTGGTATGAAATGCCAGGTTCTCCCGGGAAGGATTGCAAGAACAGGATGGTGGTGGCCACATGGCCAGAGCCACTCCCAGAGCCACAGGGCAGGAGTTCAGCAGGTGGAGAGCTGAGTAGAGCCCATGAAGCACAGCTGACTGGTGGGGACAAGCCAACCTCACCTCCCATGCAGGCAGGTGCCACTGAAGGACTCCATGAGAGGCAGCTCACAGGAGTCTCCATGGTGGAGATTACAGCAATTGCCAGGCTGGTCAGATAATCCACTGACCATTCGGAGGACAGAAAATTGAGGCTTATTTCACAAATGCCTCTCTCCTGTTTCCCTGACTAGAAGTGATCACCAAATACGACTCTGCAGACAAATGATTTCTGCCTCTCTCAAAGCCTTGTTGTTGGGCTAGTTTACAAGAATATTTTTTGCCAACTATATCTGCCCAACAATCAGAGCTACCAAGACCGATTGGCTTTTCAAACCAAACAGTATGAGCTGTAACACAAGTTGTGGTGTCTCTCGCTGTGCTGCTCATTCCATTTTCTGGAGCATGCAAAATTCAACCCATCCCTTTAGCAAGCCATTCCTAAAAATTTCGCTCACTCAAGCAAGTTTTTTTTTATTTTGTGTGTGTAGGTTAAAAGCCAAGACCTTCAATTATAAGTCTGAGACAACTGCTAATTGCCACTTCCTTGTGAGGTAGTTTTCATTTGATGAAGCAGCTCTCTGCCTAGACTGGCATCTTTTTTTGTTCTCAGGGTGATTGCCTGAGGCAGGGCCAGGCTGCTTTGGGGTTAAAATTAAGCTATCTCACTGTAATCCCAAAGCAAAGCCCAAGCCCCCAGACCCTGGCTGTGCACCGCACACTGTCCCCAGCGCACCCAAAGGAGTGTCCAGGCATCTGAGCTGGGCAGTCACGAGTGGCTGGACGTGCTGCCAGTCCTTCTGTGCTGCTGGCTGAGTTACTGGCCTGCCCTGGCTGTGATGACAGAAGGGATTTTGATGAACTTGATCAAATGTTTCCTCTCTGGTGTGGAATGTATTAACTTTCACTCTCCTCTCACCTGCTAAAGTGATGGGGTTTTTTTAATAAATATTTTCTCTTGAAGGCAAATTTGTATCAGCTGTAAGGATCTCGATAGATTCTCTGTCTTGTTTTCCAAAATCAATTCGGACGTTAGGAGCAATGGTTGAACTGATTTATAACTGCAAGTTTTTGAGGATGCAGAGCATAGGTCTGTGGAATCAGGGAGTTTAAAGCTATTGGCTTCAGGAGGTTTCCACTATACAAAAGTAAAAGTGCATAATTTTGTCATAAAAAAGAAAATACAGGTGTCAGAACCTATTCTATGCTATTGGGACATTTATAGTCATAGGAAAGAAAGATTAAGGGAATACACCCTATCAACAACTTATTGCACTGGTTATAAATTACATTCAATTAAAAATCTTATGTTGTTTTTTTAAACACAAAATAAAGAGAAAATGCATTTCTTTTCAGAATCTATAAAGAAGGCATGGGATACTTAAGAAAGCAATTTGCTGAAGACTCATTAGGTCAAAGCAACTCTTGGAATTTTGCCTCTGGCTCTCTAATGATCCATGAAACTTGAATTCAATAAAAAATGATTTAACTGTAAAGTAGTTGAACTGAGCCGACTTTTGCTTGCTTGGGTATTTTTTAAGCCCTTTGATGTGTAAATAATATATGTTTCTCTTGGAGTTAAAGGTTTTCCATAGAAATATTACTGAGATGCTTTGAGATATTTTGCAGCCATATTGACCTTTGTGCCTTTTTTCCACTGACAGTATCACGTACACGCAAAACCCAATAGCAGGAGCTTACGGGATATGCACAATGAGGCTGTTGGTCTTGAGAGACTTTTGAAAGCTCATACATTAGACTCTCACTTTCCAATCCATTAATTCTGCTGTTCTCTGCCTGTTGGGAGTTTTGTTGTGTCTTGTAAGAATAACAGATCACTGTTGAAGCTTTTAAGATCTGTTACCAGGAGAAGCTGCTGTGCAGACAGTGTGTCTCCACTAGCCTGGCACTTTTGGCTGCCAAAGTTTCTTTTTTTTCTGCTAGTTTTTGTTTTGTTTTGTTTGGGATTTTTTGGGATGCTTTTTTTTGGTTTTTTTTTTTTTTTTTTTTAGGGTTTTTTTTAAAAGGTTTTTTTGCTGATAGAACATTCTTTTCAAGAATGAGCTTTGGAGACGTCTCTTTTTCTCTTGGACTGGAACTGCACAGAGTGATATTTTATACACTGACCTGCCGGAGGATGGCACAGTGTGTTGGAGCACTGCACCTCCGCTGAGAACTTGGGCTGATTAAACCTGCATGACCAGGGCTGCCCTGCAGACCCCTCTAGGCAGATGTCTGGCAGCAGCTGACTTAGCATAACTTCGCACAGGCTCCTCTACCCTTAGGAAAGCTTCTCCTGGAAGAGAGCCTGTGTGCAATTTCCTGGGGCAGATTTACCTCAGGGCAGAGCATTATGTCTTGCGGCTGCTTTGCCTTTCCTCCTGGCTGCAGTTGTGCCTACACTCAATGTGTAAAAAAACTACTGCTGTGGGTTCCTGAATTTGCACACATTTTGCCTAGAAAACCACAGGATGCTCAGAGACTGTGCAGGGCTACAGTGACCATGTCATGGTAACCGGGCCAGATTTGCTGTGGATCTGAATCTCTGGACCTGCCTTGGCTTCTAGGGAAGCATTCTGGCTTGCGACAGAGGGGAATTTGTTTCACAGGCTTGCACTGCCAGCCTGACTACATATTTGGTGAGTATAAAGAGTCCTAAGTGTAGCTTATTCAGCCATTGTTACAGGATTTATTGTTACAGAAAAGGTAGTGGGTAGAACTTGGTGTGTCAGCTGGTGTAAAAAACCTATCTAATAGGCAACAAGTGCAAAATAGTTTATTAGACTATTGCACACAAAGGCATTCTGAGAGCAGGCTAAGAAAACCCTCATGGCAGGTTATTGCAGAATACCTTGAGGACTGTAAATCCACATCTATCTGCACACTAACTTCCCCATCCATCCGCACGAGCTCATTGCACGACACTGATTTTAGAGTAGAACTCCCCACTGGCTTTTATAAACATAAAAATCAGTCCCCTGATTTCCCTGCTTTGAAGACCATTCTACAGATATGGCATATATCTGTCTTTTATTCTTATTTATGTTTTAGCTTAGTGTGGTATAAACTACCTTCCAACCTGGGATTGCTAAGCACTTTGCAGCATTCAGTTAATAAAGTCTCAAAACACAGGTAAATTGTCACCAACCAAAAAATGTGCTGGGTTATTATTCAAAACAGTCTTATGGTGAGCCAATGTGCTTCTGTGTTTCACTTCCCTCCAAATTCTGACTTTCAAAAAAATCAGTAAATATTCATATCAAATATTCAAATATACATTTTTTTAAGAGAAAGGGGCCAAGAGAGGTGAAGTGCAGGCTAGAAGCGTGCAAGTGAAGAGCTACAGAGAGTCTCCTAACATGCAATAATTTGTTCTATGTCTGACCCCAAATGAGTGCAAATCATTGTATCTTATAAGCCAAGGAGATTGCACAGTATGTTTACAGTAAATACATTTCCAGATATCTCATACCACTGTCATTAATCTGTTGAAAGAAAAAACCCAACCCAACCACTCCTGCTCCTACCGAATCACATTTGTGTAGAAGTAATACACATTGTGGATTTTCTATTAAATTAAGCAGCATGAGTGTATTGAAATAAAATATTTTAAAAATTGAGAGCAGAGAGGTGACCAGGCAGGGCTTCTCCTGATTTATATCCATCTAAACTTGTACTGGCTGAAGACCTGGGTGAGGTGAACTGCTGAGATGAGCACTGACCTTGGCCTTGTCTTGGAACTGCTGTGCTTACCCAGCTGAGGGACAGGCTGAGGTTTCAAAAACTCCCCCTGGTTCACCTGTGTAAATTAGGAATTTCTTCCATTCCCATCTTAAGGGTCTCCCCATCTCAATTTGGTTGTGCTGTACTGGTTAAAGAACAGCAACTCTGTCCATTAGGGCTGTGCATAGATGAATTTGTTGCTTGACCAAGCAGATTTCTTCTGTCTCTGTTCTGTGAAATAATGCTGGATTGGGAAAGTGAAATCTGTGTGCATGCGTATGTCTTCACAGAGGACTAGAAGTCTAATTGCACCTTGACTTCCCACCCTGATTTGGGAACTGAGAAATGCTGCAAGGTCCTGCAATTTAGCTGTGCTCTTCCATTTCTGCTCTTCCATTTCATCTTGCTATGAATTTTGAGTACTATCCTACATCTTTCAAACACTAATAGGTTTCATTCACTGCTAACTTACTTTGTATCTGAGCAAAAGGGGAAAAAATACGAAGGTATGGTTCTTAGTTATCAGTGGTTTAATAGTGCAGTTATATTAAGGCATTAAATATCTTCCACCCTCCATAAATATCTTCTACACGTCACATTATTTTAGATTATTTTCACTGTTTTAGATGAAAAAAATGGTCGGATTATTAAATCTGTGGTGTACATTATGCTCCTAGTATTTTATTTACTCTCTGGAGATGCTCCCTGCCCTCCTTAATATATTTGCTTACTGCCCATGAGAAAACAACTTATTTTGGGTCTTTTTCCTGGTTTTTCACAGTATCTTAACAGTGTTGGTACCTTTCTGCCTTTTCTTTACGTGACTGTCCAGTGAACAAGGTAGGGGAAGGAAATAAATTCAGGCAGAAAAAACCATATTTATTGAGTTTCCACCCTGTGATAGACTGGAGCTGCCTCAGAGACCTCAGATCCTATTATTCATGTGCATTTCTCATGGGATTCACTTAGACCTGGAGGAGAGAAACTCCTTAGGTAGGTCTTTATTGAAGGTTTAGTCTTGACTCTAGAACTGATCCTTACTAAACATTCACACTGTGCAAATCCCTTGTATGAATTCACCTGCTTTAATTAAGAGGCTATAGGCTGCTGCTTAAATGCTGATTTCAACTTAGCTGGTAACCTATACTAATATAAAAAGCCTAAAGCATCTGGCAGGTTTTTTGGGTGGTTTTCAGCAGTTTCCCTGAAGATATCCAGCTGTTTGACCAGAAGACATAGAGAACCATTAGAAACCTAAGGTCTGTGAGATTTTCTCCTTGACCTCTCAACACATACACAAACAAGATGAGTACAATTCTGTACCTTTGTGGTTTGGCTGATCAGATCTCACTTCACCAAATCTAGGATGTAACAACTATGAATTTATTCCTGAAGAGGGACACAACCATTAACAGTGATAGTTTCTCTTCACCTAGGAGAATTTCCCTGTGGAAACAGAGCTCATGCCTGAGGAAAACAAGAGCAATCCTTTACAGAGAAGTGTTGATACTGCATCTTTATGCAGTCTCTTAATCTCAGATACATTGCCAGACTTACAGTTTATAAGCAGGCTGTCCAAGGGCTCCAGCTTTGGTTCAAATTATGGAATTTTCTGCCAGATATAAAACTATTAATTACCTGATCATGAGCACTGCTGGTATTATGACGGTAGCTGTACTGAGCTGGTGGAAAGAACTATGCTGGCATTAAGAAGCTCCAACACACACAGTCAGTCAGACAAAACAGCTGTGAAAACATATCTTAGTAACACCATCTGATTGTTCTGATGCTGGGGTGAGCTGATACAAAAGAAGAAGTCTGCTTCTTGTAATTGGAGGTGAAAAATCACTGTTTCAGCTTTCCATACAAGACAGGATTTTTAAAATTACTTCATCTTGTGATACCTCTCTACTTATTGATGTTAAGAGGAAATAACTGGTCAAGGATGTTTAGGACAAGATTTTACTTTCTTATGCTTGTGTTAACTAGTAGATGCCATAGTTCCGCTGAAAGAGCACGAATTGCTTTAGAAAGGAATCTGAAAGGACTTCTTTTTTAAAATTTTTAATCATTACTAGGTGAATCAAGTTAATGAAAAGTCATATGTGAGATTTCAGCCCAGCATAAGTTGCTGAATGTCTTCTCAGAGTTTCAACAGTAATAAAACATTCTTTTGTAGCACATTTCATCCAAGAATTTCAAAGCGCATTATTCAGAATTTCAATATTTGTACCTGTATTTTACAAATATTAAAAGAAAGGTGCAGAAAGATCATAAAGAGTAGAGGCAGAAGTCATCTTATGACCCCAGAATAAATCATCTTGATTTAATTATGGTGGGGTGCTCAAAACAATTGACCATCTTAGAATCCAAATTTTGTGTTCTTGCTGCAATACCATCAATCCAGGGTGAAAGAAGGGGAAAGGAAAATTACTACAATTCTTCGGCATCCTTTTGAACTCTCTGGGAATGCTTTGCCTGTAGGATCAATCAGAACTCAGTTGTGGTCATGCTCTAGTGAGACATTTTGGTGCCTAAAGTTGTGGGTCCTTGTCTACATGTGCTTTTGCAATCATGTTTTAACAGACCCTGAGATCCTTTTTCAAAGAAGGGAGTGATGTCTAACTAATCCCACCTGTGGGAGACTGAAGCAGAAATAAGATTTCAGAGCTTCTCCACATGTCCATTTGGACGTCTCTTCCTTACATGTCTCAGACTTGACAAAAGCAGAAAGTGTAGAAGTAGAACTAAAAGACCAAATCAGCATAAAAATCTGTAACGTTTTTTGAATCTCAAAAATTGTTCTCATGGGTGATCAGTTGAAACTGTTACAAATTCTCCCAGTATCCATCATTGTCTCATTTAAAATACTCTGAGATAATGTTATGTCTCCTTAATTTACTCTTCTCTAAATATGCTGAGCAAGTAGCTCTTTATTGCTCTTCACCCTTGAAAAAAGTGAAATGATAGAATAAAAAAAAGGTATGAAAGTGTGTTACTTCTTGTTGGGAGCTGAACACCTACAGCTGTCAGGATCAACACTGATTAACATTCCCATGGTACCAAAAAGCTTCCAATCTGGAACTATCATATCTGCAGTCTCCTTTTTAGCCTCATTTTAGTCTCACATATCTCATTCAACAGATGGTTTCTTGGCAGGAAGCATTACATTCCTTAGAGCAACATTAATACATCAGTTATGGGAGTGGTATAATATTTGTTCAATTATTTAATCCTCTGCACAGAGCCATGAAATGCTGTTAGGCAGTGGGAAAGTGAAGCTTTTTCTAAAACAGGAGTCAGCTATACTGTTCAAGCATTTTTGACTCCTGTGCAGTTGGTATTAAAAATCAGATGGGTAGCTCTAATGGAGAGAAATCTGTATTTTGGTTCCAGAAAAATGCCTGGGAGTCAAGTTGTCTGCCAGTGGGATTGTTTGTGATAAGGAGCTCTGATGCCCTTGCAAAATTATTTACAAGTACAAATAATAAAAGTCCAAACATAGTTCCTCCCATCCCATTTAAAGGCTATTTTGTGAAACAGCATGGAAGGACAGCTGAAGGAAACTGTCAGCTTTTCATAGTTTTGAAAGTAATTGTGAACTTTCTTGCACATCAGGGAGATGATGCCATGCAGATTATGTATCGGAGTCTCTTTGGACTCTCAGTCCCTCAATTCCTCAAACATTAGATGCTTCCACCGTTCCAAGGTCCCTGGAAAGTGGCCTTGTTTAAAAGCAAGAACTCCCAGAAATGTGTGGTAGAAGGATTGCTCGGCACCACAGAAATAACAAATCTCTTCTCCAAAGCTCCCGTTGGCTCTGGTAGTTCCAGGCCACAGGAAGTAACAGGGCAGGGGATAGCTGGGAGTGTATAAATATCTGCTCTTAATGTTCTCCCTCAGAACTTGGAGGCCTGGGCATGACAAGCACCATTCACAAAATATTTCTTTGTCCTTCTGTGCTCTAACACTGCATACCTGAAGCACCTGGGTGTGATTTCCAGAGCCTGTTTTCATTGCATTGGTGCTTTTGATGTATGGCCTGGCCATTTCTGTTTGCATTCACATTCATAAATTACCAATGCAATTTACACAGGTACAGACTTGATTTATGCAGCAGAATCATGTTTATGGTCATGGTTGTGCTATCATTCCCTAAAAGTTAACAGGAAGTGTTTGGCTGCTTTATGAGGTCCCACATAAATGCTGAAACAAAGGCTGGCAATGTGTGAGCACTGACATTACTTAAATATATATATATATATGGCCATTGTTAAATTAACAACCTTTTTATTTATAATACTATTATAAGACTGATATGTTTATATCCATACTGTCAATGACAACCTTCCTGCCTTTATTTCAGGCTTAGCTGGTAAATGTTTATATTAGGCTTTTATGTCAATGTGTTTTCAATAGCATTAATGTCACACACAAAACAACATTAGGCCCACAATATCATTCATAACGTTTTGATATGGAATTTGCATCTGTCCCTTTACTGTTAACACAAGTGTAATTTACGCCTGTTTTTCACGGGAAGGTTTTTTTGACGCTTCAGAACCTCAACATCTGTCTCTCACGACACAAAAGTTGCACTTGATGAAAGCCTAGCTTTCAGATTAAAAAAACATCATGTTATCAGGCTCCTCCAGGTTGACAAGAAATAGAAATCCCCTTGCTCTCTTCAAACAGACAAGAGAGACAGTCCCTTTATCATTTAGCATGCCTCTAGTCCAACGAGGCAATAGCTTAAGTATGTGATGTCCTCTGCTGAAATAGGACTGGAAATCAATTATTATTATTGTTGGTATTTCAATTGAGTTAAAAAGAGCTAGCTAGTCTTGTCTGAATGACTGAGTGTTTGATTTGCTCTTCAGACTGAGGAAAGGAAATTTCAAACAAAGGAAAAAAGATGATCTGAGTGCTTCTATAAAACAGTAAAAAAATCCAAATGGCAATAAAATGCCAAGTCAAACTAAAACAAGCAAATAAAAAGAACCCCAGAGCTTTTTTTTTTCTTTCTTAATTTAATGAAAATGCTTCTCTGATTTCAAAATTGTTTGCAGATCAGAATCTGATTGTGCAGGATGCTATTTAAACCTATGCTACAACATTGCCATAATAAATTTAGTCCAAAGAGATGTAAACAGATGTGGCAGATTTTGAAGGTCCAAGGTTATACATTAGATGTTTAGTACAGGTTAATAAAGAACAGAAGAGGATTTAAATATCTAGTTGCCTTCAGCAGCAGTCTATACTTCAAGATTATTAGGTGTCCTAATTAGGAAAGCAGGCTGAAGAATCAAGCCTCTAATGTGCTATCAGTTGGGTGTGGTCTTAAAGTTGTAGAGTGAAGCAGAAAAAGAGAAGGTATTTAGGGAGAGGGAAAGGACCTGTATAGAGAGGACATTAGCAAGAATTCACACTGAAGCATAAATAGGTCATGAAGATTATTAGTCACTATGTCGAGATCTAGACTTAGGGATATGAAAAACTCATGCAGGAATCATAGAGGAACACACAGAGAGATGGGAAATACAATTCAGTAGGGTTCTGATACTGTGGATGCTATAGACATACGGATGTGGGGGAAAAAATAGGGCATGGAAGAACAGGTGGAGTACCCCAGAGTACATGAGGGAAGGATGGGTGACTTATCAAGTGCCCTTGAGCATGAGAGGGTACCACATGTGTGGGCTGTGAGGAGTGGGTGCAGAGATATGTCTGTAACAGTACTTAATCCACTAATTTTATGATATGTATATACCTGGAGGTTTGACCCAGAGAAAATGATGATTTCTAGTTAAAGAGAGGTATTTAAGGAAGCCAGTGACTTTATAAGAAAGGGAAAGAAAAGTAAGGAGATGCTCTGAGTCACCATCAGATTTACACTGAAATATCTTCGAATGATTTTTGCAAAAGTTGATTCACGTTTCTGCAACCTTTCTTTTATTTCTTCTCTTGTCTAGTCATAAAAATCATGTTTTGGTGTTGACCTCTAGCAGACTCCACAGGATGAATGTGATGCCTCTAACTAAGACAGCATTGTGCCCAACTGCATGACTTTGCTCTGAGGAGGGTCTCTATATGCCAAGCATATATGTTGAAGAAATTTCTTTGTTGAAGACTATGGGAGTTTTGCCACTGGTGTCAAAGGTGATAGGATTTCAGCCAAACCATTGCAGTAATGTAATTTGGAATAAGTCCACTAAAATCTGCGGAGCCACTTGAATATACATCAGCTAAGAATCAAGCCAATAAAATACAAATTACTCAGCATAGTCACATAGATGTTTAAGAAAGGTTATGGGGGAAAGAAGCAGCATAGGATAACTGTAATTTTGATTCATACATGTGCATAAAAGTCCTAAGGGAATTTGGATGGCTACAGATTTGAACACAATTTAAACTAAAAAGACACAAGGGCTGTGCTGAGATATCATACAGCTGTGCTTAACCTGAAGGCTTAGACTGAGGAAGAAGGAAAAACCAAGGAAACAAAATATCAGAGAAGAAGTGTAACAAACACTGCGGGCAGGAGATATGATCAAATGAAAGGCCAGTCAACAAGAAAAAAAAGAAAATTTGTAAATGGAGCAATGACAACACAATGGATTGGGATGAAATGAGGAGCAGTGAAAAGGACTGCAGGTTGCCCAAATTCTATGGATTGAATTTTTGAAATCAGAAAAGAAAGTGAAAGGGAAAGACAGGAGAAAAAATTGAGGAAATGAAAGGCTAAACTGTTTACTGCTAAAGCTCCCTATTTTCAGTTATTAGAGAGCGATATTTAAAGCATAAATAGTAATTGAGAGGGCAAATATGCCTGGTGCTTACAATCAGGTGACTACATGGAGGCTATTTTCGTAGGTTATGGAAAACTAAATTTCTTAGTTTTCAATATTTAGCAGGAGATCCAAGGATATGGACAAGGTAATATCAGATTCTATTAGCGGATGCTTGCAAAATGCAGAGTGGTTGTTTCACACAGGAAGAGGCTGATGAGAACAAAAGGATTTCAGATGAAGTGGAACATACGGCTGCAAAACAGATTTCTATAATGAATTCTGAGGGGCGCATCTGTTATTATCTACGTGATATAAAATTGCTCTTTTTGTCTCATTTCGCTCAGTTGCGCAAGATGCAATCACATCAAACAGGCACGTTCAATAAAACTGTGATCTGACTGATTAAAATGAACAGCAATCTGTTTTCTTCTGACAGTCACACACCAACTTGAATAACAAGGACTATGAGCATGGAATTGAATAGCCACTTGGAATTGATATTAATGTTCGTGAGTGCTGTTAAGGCATTTGACCAAATCTGTCCATCCAATGAAACAACAACCCTGTATCCTTAAATCATTTAAACCACAAGTAATTTGTGAGGCATATTCGATAACATCCTGCTGCTCCTCTTCACTTCCAAAGCCTTCTCCTCAGCCACTGCAGTGCTTTTCTATGCAGCATGAATACCAGCAGAGGAAGTGTTCCTGGAAGGAAGGCATGGGCATCTGTTAGCAAGATTGTGAGAAGTTTCCATTTGCACTAGAAGGAAGAGGGTTTGCGTAGAAAAAGAGATCTTGACAGAGTCATTTCTCCTAATTCCAGGATCTAGCCTAAACTTTCTGTTCACTCCCTGTCTAGCTGAGACCGGAGAGATAACCTTTCCCTTCCCTTTCATGGGAGCCTTAAGCTCTTTTATCTTGAACATGATGACATCTAGCATAGTAATCAAGGGGTCATATAAATCTGCCTGCTCTTGTTAATGTGCCATAGCTGAGAATCTATTGATTCTAGTATTCAGTCTCATAAACCAGTGTGTTTGATGCCGGTTTTGTTGTCTACTACAGATGGTATTTTTCCTTTATCTAAAGTGTCTCAAACATGCTAAGGTCTTTCAAAAGGACTTCACAAGACTTCTAGTATAAGCAGAGTAAATAAGTATTTCTATTTACACTTCCTTCTCTTGTTGTTTTGAGAATCTATATTAGCTTGCATAATACATTAAAATATGGAAGTAAATTGAAGGGAGATGGGCATAAGCAGAGTGAATTCATTCATCCTCATACTCTTTTTTAGCAGTATCTCTTTGGTTCTCTATTAAGAGCTAGAATACTAAACAATGAGAAGAAAATTTCAGGTCAGATGTTTAACACAAATAGTATACAGATCCCAGATCATAGAGTCATTTTACATGTAACTTTTTGCTCTT
>VZRL01002373.1:94941-149387 GCA_013397895.1 Origma solitaria | reverse complement strand
TTTTTGCCTCCCCCCCCCCCCCCCGGTAGGCATCAGTGTTCTGTTGTGGGAAAAAAGAAAAACAGTTAAAAGGGAAACTTAAATTTAACATGTTTATAGATGATAGAAATTCATTTGCCTGACAGACAAATAGGAACAATGGGTCTGAGGAAAATAAGCTTCTTCTTGTATCATAGTTTAGAGTAAAGTCCAAGACCTCCACTGTCCCCTTCAGCAAACATTTTACGGAGTAAGGAGACCAATTGACTTGGCTTTCTTACCTAGACAAATGCTGGTTTTGCTGCTCATCCTCTCCAGGACTGTTGGAAGAGAAACCCATGTCTGTAGAAATGAGACCTGTTCTTGCTCTATGTGTATCCTCCTCCTCATCTTTACACATCCATTAGTAGGTGCTACTGGGAAAATGACACCGGTGGACCTTTCCTCTAATACAGGATAAATCTTTTTTCCTCTGTGATGTGAATAATAATTCATAAGGACTTCCCTCCACTGTACACCTTTAACACAGGATGACCTTAGTTAAGCTCTTGAAAGACAAAATCCTTAGAAGAGCAGATATGTCTCCCTGTGTGGCTTTCACACAACAATTTTAAGCCAGTATTTCAGCATGAAGGAAGAAAAATTGTGGAGTTTTATTTCATGTTGTCGAAGTCCCCATTTTTCTCATTCCTCTTTCTATTCTCTTGACAGAAACTTCAAGGCTGTGAAAGTTGCTTGGCAAGTATTTTCAAGATCCATGTAAAAACTGTCATGGCACATCGAGGGACTTTTGGAGTTTCTTTCCTGCCAGCACAATTAGATTATGAATAAGCCAATTGTCAGAAATGTTTCTGGGATGGCTTCTCATCTTGACAAGCCTTTCATGAAAAATAAGCAATTTGAGTTTCTTAGGGACAAAGGAGTAAAGAGAAGAGCTATAGGTGAAATATTTATGTCCACAAAGGACTTTGTTTATAAAATTAATTAAAAAATTATATTTTGCTGAAAAAAAAAGAGTCCACTTACTACTCATTGCAGACAGGATAAGATAACACAGTGAAGCATCCAAATAGTCTGTGTTCTCTATAAATTGGTAATAGACTATAACAGAATTGTCTGGCATGCTGTGCTGCTTTTGGCTGGAGCAGAGCTAATTTTCTTCATAGTAGCTACTATGGAGCTCCATTTTGGATTTGTGCTGGGAACATTGTTGATAATTCAGGGATGTTTCCATTATTGCTGAGCAGCACTTGCACAGAGTCAAGGCCTTTTCTGCTCCTCACCCCACCCCACCAGTGAGCAGGCTGGGGGTGCACAAGAATTTGGGAGGGGACACAGCCAGGACAGCTGACCCCAGCTGACCACAGGATATCCCATCCCACATGGCATCATGCTCAGCACATAAAGATGGGCGACAAAAAAGGAAGCAGGGAACATTTGGAGTGATGGCATTTGACTTCCCAAGTCAACATGCGATGGAGCCTGGCTGTCCTGGGGATGGCTGAACCCCTGCCTGCCCATGGGAAGTGGTGAATGAATTCTTTGTTTGGCTTTGCTTGCACATGAAGCTTGTCTTTTACCTATGAAACTGTCTTTATCTCAACCTGTGGATTTTCTCATTTTTGCTAATTTTTACCCCCAGGGGTGGGGCTGCAGAAGGGTACAACAGGCAGTGAGTGAATGGCTGTGAGGGTCTGTGCTGCTGGCTGTGTTAAACCATGACATATGCCTCAGTCTATGGAGAGCTTGTGGGGATTTGATTCCAATGTACCCTATTGACACCTCCGAAAATGAGTGGTAGAGGTTGTTGTTCCCTGTATGGATTTAAATTTCCTTTTAAATCCCATATGGATTTTTAATTTCCCTTAATTTTCCTTCCTTGTTTGGAAGACAGGGTGATGTGAAAACATAAGAATGGATGACTATGTTTTACACCTGTATATCAATGGCTTACATCAGCTTTTCCTAGCATAATTATGTAAATGTTGAAAATCGTGCAACTGGTGAAAATTGATCATGGACTGTTCTGTCTGCAGTGTCAAGTGACAATATCATATTCTGATAAGATTCTGCAGTGGGAAGTAAATACACTCTAGAGATGGTTAAAGTCAGTGATGGCAGCTTAAAAAACACAAGAGGCTTGTCCAGAAAATGTCCAACTCCCTTCCAGGTTGTCAAAAACCATCTGAGAAAAATAATCAAATACTTAACAAACTTTATTCGTAAGCCCAAGCCAGGTCATGTGAAGGAATTGTGGCAGACTTGCTTTTTACTCACTGTGGTGTCAGTCAGGGACAGCTCTGTCCAGGTGATGGCTGCCCTCGAGCCCCTCAGTCAGAATAATCCTCTGAATGTTATCTTGTGGTGTCGGAGGCTCTTACAGGCAGCCCATGTGGCAGACATGACCGTGTCATGCTCATTGTGCCCAACTGAGCTGAGAGTATCCCACCATTTCCTTGAGCTGTGTCTCCACCCCCCTGGCGGCTTAAAGATTTTTGTTGCAGTTTTCTATAATGACTAGCTTCTTAAAGCTCGTGTTTAAGGATCTAGCTGTCATCCCTAATAAACAATAACAAAGATGAGAGTAGGACTGTTTTGACGTCTCTCTAATTGTCTTTCTGTCAGTGAAAAACAAAATCTTGACAGAATATGATTTTCCCAAGGAGAGGGCAGGCGCATCAAGGTGGAAGAAAAACATATTTATTAACTTAATGATTTTAGAATCTCACATAAATATTCTCAAGTCAAATTCTGATTTTGCAATTCCTCTGAAATCCCTACGTTGAGGCGGCTTAGTTATGTGGTCTCTTTTTCTCTTCTTGCCTTAATAGCTTTGCCAATTAATATATAGAACAAACATAAGGAGTTTTACAGACACTCATCTCTCCGTTTGTTTGCCCCCCACACTATGTGCTGTGTATGATGAGTGCTTTCCATAGCAACCTTCAGATTAGTCAATTCCCAGGCACAAATTCTGGAAGAAACACTACAAGTATTCAGAAAGGATGATCAAACATTGTGCATTCTTTTTCCAAACACAGTAATTATTCAGATACTTAAACTGCAATGTTTTGTTTATTGGATGGTACAGCATAGTACTTTGGCTACAATTTCACTTTTTAAGTCTCAGATCATTAATCACTTCACTTTACCTTGACCATGATCATATTTGTCTTCCTCCCACCCACTCCTGGGATAGGAATTTTCTGATTTCACACTAAGAATTACATTATTGGAATAATACATTAAATGGAGTTTGGAGATCAGGTAACTTCCTTTGAAAATGGTACATTCCAATTAGATACATCTCTTCTGTACCCATTTATTCATACATTAGTGTGCAATGATGACTGCAAAGCTTAATGGAACTGAGAATTTGTGGTTTGCATTTGTGTAGATATTCTTTCCTTTCATAAATGTAGAGAGAGGCATTTACGGGGTAAAAGAATTGCAACAAATGAGGCCTGTTGTTCAGTTTGTTGACACCTTCTGAGCAATCATAATCTGGGAGTAACAGCTCTCCAAGTTTTCAGTGGCTAGCAATAAATGGACTATTACTTGGCCAAACCTAAGCATATGCATTTCAGCGGATGGAAGCAAGCAACCACTGCACACAATTTCCACACCAGACCCTCCCACATATCATATGCCAGCCCTTTTCGCTGCCTTAACGTGGGTTACAATTTGAGTTCTTAGATAATTTCTACTTAATCTTAGCAGCACATCTCTTCAGCAACCCCCCTGGACTTTGGATATGCTCAACTGCCAGTTGTCTGAAAGCTAAAAAGGAAATTTGGCTTTTACTTTAACTGTTGAAATGAAACAGCCAAGCAAACTTTTGTGAGTTTGTCAGTTCCAAATTCAGAGTTTGAGTCCAGACGGTGTGCCTGACTCATCTGGTGTCACTTCTGTCTACATTTGGGTTAGCTAAATCAAGAACAGTGTGAACACAGTTTGGCATGTTGAATTTCTCAGGAGGGAAGGACTCACGCTCCAGCTTGGTATCAGTGTCATTGCTTTGTTGCAGTTTTGTTGTTGTATTTTCTTTCCCCAACTGCAATTGCTACTAGCTCATTTACTAGTTTTCCTTGATCAGCAGTGGTGGGATTGACAGATCTTTTCTAATGTGTAAATAGCTCTTTGATGAGAGACCATCCCTCTCTGCAGAACCATGAAATCTCAGTGCAGAGAACATTATCTCACCTTAAGCTTCTCCATAAATAGAAGGCTGCATATTTAGTGCTTTTCATCAGAACATTTCAAAACATTTTACGAGAGAAGATAAGTGTATTTATAGTGCAAGTGTATTTATAGTCAGGAAAGATATCATATTCTGAGACACCAAAACCAGATGTAAATGTAAAGCCTTTTCAGGGGGCTGTTGGGAAAACTCATCTTGCTATCCAAGCCAGTGATGTCCTTCTCTCTATGATTTTCTAAGCCAAGAGTAGATTCCCTCTTTCATGCAGCTTACAACTTATTAGAGCTGTCAGTCTTTTTCTCTTTTGTGCTTTATTTATGGTGAATTTTCAACTGTTTGATCTAATCTAAGCAATGGGCAATTGTGGCGTCCCCAAAACCATAAATAGTTCTAGAGGATGGTGTAGATTACAAGGTTCTGCATAGGGCATGAAATGCTCCAATGATATGTCCTTCAGTTCAACAGGCTACTGGGAAGTCTGGAAAACCTGAGCCCAGCCTTGAAGATATAAGAGAAATACTAAAAAAGGACTGAAGTTTTTGTGCTCCTTAGTTTTAGACCTGTTTATGAAGTCACATGCACAATAATAATAAACTAAAATATTTAAATGCATGGTCATCATGTTTTTTAAATTAAAGCTTTCCTCTCAACCGTCTTAAGTCAGGGGAGTGATCTCAGGAAAGTTTTCACTGTTTGTGCTGCTGATTTACTAATTTGGATGCTAATAAGAACAGAATGTGTCAATTTACTTCTAGAGTTTTTATTTCGAACCTTTTCTTTGCAATCAGGCAGCTGGAATATTGGTTAAAAAGTTTTAATTTCTATTCATTTCTTTCTGTTCTGTCAGCTTCTCTACTGCTGTGATGATTGTAGCTGTAAGGAATAAGTATTACCTGAACTTTCTATGCCCTAATCAAGCTCAGGTAAAGATAAAAACCAGGCCGAACTTCTCTTCCTTTGTGCTCTTAAAATTCAAATGATATTTTCAAAGTAAAGGGGTCATCATCTCTTTTCTGCCAGATGTGTTTTCTCTCTCCTCCAGGTTGAGAATATATTGTGAAAACTGAACAATATCAGATTCATGTTAAGGACATGAGCGTAGTCTTTACTTTCTAATCAGATAACAGCTATTTATTTGTGTGTGGTGCTTAGAAATCTGAGTCATGGATCCTAGCTCTGTGGTGTGAATGCATCCAAAGGCAAAGAACAAAGAGAAGTCCATGCAACAGAGTGGTTTAACTTTTTATTGGATTGAAGGTGACAGGAAATATAGCTGAGTCTTTAAACACACTACTTTCTCTAGATTATTATTGGCAGTATTTATGAAATAGCAGAGCTTTCTTTAGCTTTCCATGATTCTCCTTGTGAGTAACATTGGTTTTCTGGCTGTGATTACAGTAATATATCAGTTTAAGGTAGTGATTATCAGTGATTAGATAATTAGAATCAAATTTGTTCTCTTTTTTTTTTTTTTTTTTGCCAAGGAGGGTATGAGACAAAGACAGGACAACCATCATTATTAGCTCAAGATTTCCTTCATCCCAACCACTGGATAAATTTCAGGAAGGATCTTTTAGGGGAGGACCTATGATGTTGTTATATGGTCAATTTATATAATAAGTAATAAGTCCATTTTGAAAAAGATTAAGAAATTACTATCACCTGTACATATGAGGGTGAAAGAATAGCTTATTGCTTTCCTTTGACTCTACCCCCATTCTTCTTCTCGCCAGGGATCTATTTCTATTAGATGGTACCCACCCAAAGCCATATTTTTCTTTTAAATGCTTTGGATAAAGCTCACTAATGCCAGTTTGATTTTAATTATATTAATCTGGAGTTCATCCTTGGTAGTACTTTTAAATTATTTTATTATTTCTGTTTCAGAGGAGGACTTCAAAAGGACATGCTATCTCCACCTAGTCAGAATTTGGGCAGAGGACAACCTGCCTCTGACATTGTGCATCACTGGCAAATGTGACGTCCCCTACCTGTGTTTCTGTAAAATTAAGACCTCAAAGTACTTTTCTTATATTAATAAATGTTTATCCCTTTGTGTAGGCTATATATTATGATTAGTTAGCTCTAGAAACAGATGACCTAGCAACTCAAGTTCTCTTAAGGATTTTTACCCTAAGGGGAATCTTTACAACATTTTCAGTTACCATAGGAATCCACCTCAGATGCCATTCAAAAGCTGAAAGCCAGAATTTTGTTATAAATCAGTGGAGAGAGGCAGGCACCTTTGGTGCTGACAGTGAAATTTTAGAATACTGAAATTAGCTGTCTGAAGTGCAGAATGTAGATATTATCAAGTATTCAAATAATTCGGAAAGTGTTATTCATAGAAAGGTTTTCCTAAGGTCACCCAAGAAGCCTGTGGTATTGCACAAAAATAAATGTCTGTCTCCCAAGTCCCATGATTGCACTTTACCATCTGGATGATTCATATTCTGTGATATTTTTCAGGAAGAGTATAATGATAGTGTATTGCACTCACTGCCTTTTTCTGTTAAAAAATTCACCATTATTTGGCTTTCTGGCATTTCCATGCTGTTGAGGGTAAAGCTCACCAGTGCTGGGGTAGAGTTAATTTTCTTTCTGGTAGCTGGTACAGTGCTGTGTTTTGGATTTCACATGAGAATAATGCTGTCAATACACTCACTGATGCTTGGTTGTTGCTCAGTAGTGTTTGCACCAAGTCAATGAGTTTTTAGTTTTCTCACTCTGCCAGTGAGCAGGTGCACGAGGACCTGGGAGGGAGCATGGCCAGGACAGCTGACCTGAACTGGCCAAAGGAACCTTCCATGCCTTAGACATCATGCTCAGAGAATAAACTGGGGGATGATTGGCTGGGAGGGGCTGATTGCTGCTCGGGGATGAGCTGGACATCAGTCAGCACCTGGTGAGTGATTGTACTGTGCATCACTTGTCTTTTTGGGTTCTATTCCTGTCCCTCCCTCGCTGCTTTTCGCTACTACTATTATTATTATTGTTATATTTTATTTCAGTTATTGAAGAATTCTTATCTCAAAACATGAGTTCTAACTTTTTTCTGATTTTCCTTCCCATCCCACTGGGAGGGGGCAGTAGGCAGCTCTGTGGTACTCAGTTTCTGGCTGGGCTTAAAGAATCGTACAGCACACATATGTTTGGGATGGTGTTTGTATGGGCTGATGGGAACTGAGGAACATCAGGGGCTTTCTCATAATCTCATCCTGCAGTACTTGGTAAGAGGGCACTTTGTTTAGTGCCCAGACAGTGCTGCAGGCTCCTGGAGAGGGCAGGAGAGCCAATTCTTTCTGGGGCTCCTTGGTGCTACTGGGGGCTGAGCCCTCCGAGTGCCAGTGTGACCAAGGTGCTACTCCTTGACAGCCCTGAGGCTGACCCTGTGTGCATCTTCCTTTTCCCGGACCCCCTCACAAACCTGCCCAGAGCCCAGTGCCCAGCCCTCATCTCCCACCTTGCTTTGAACTTTCAGGACTGAGAAATTGCCATTTTTCAGTCTCTGCAGGGCTGCACTCAAGGCTTTGCTGAGCAAGAGCAGGGGATATTTAAATGCAAAGATGAAAGGGACAGCGAGACTGCGATTCACACACTAAGAGCAGTCCCTTGTTTTCTCACACAGGCTAGGATCTGAGAGATTTCCAAGGAAGGAGCTGGACTTTGACGATTTTCCGAGGAGAATCCGAATGCAAGTCAAATTATTTTCTACTAAGTCCATGGCAAATATCTGTTTGGTTAAAAAGCTGGAACTCTGCCTACACACTCCTCTGTTGAATAAATCCCTGGGGAGTCTGCTCCAAACAAGTGACTGATCTTTGGATAATTCAGCTGTATGAGTGTGCTAAACTAACTCCCAATTATTCTCATTAAGTTCCTGTGCTCTCCTACCCTCTTCATCTGGGCTGGAATCCAGCTGACAAGGGCTCAGAGAGGCTGAAGGTGCAATCCACGTCTGATGACAGTTGCTAAAACTAATTTATTTTCCAGGCAGTAACATTTATTTAATTTCCATTTTAATAGACTGTTATTTCAAATACTAATCTACCTCCCAGATACCTCCAGATTTCTCTCATCCTATACACAAAATACGAAGAAAAATGTTTGCTGTCATTTGATCTTGGACACAAATCACTGTTTAGCTAAGCAGTTAAGCTTGGACTTAACTTTCCGTGTCTTCATAATTTCATTCCATATTAACAACTGAATATTGGCTGAGTTTGATTCAGCTAATAATTTTTCAGATTTAAGTAATATCACTCTTCTCAGTCTTCCTGTAACTTATTAATTTAGCAAACTCACTAGTAGTATTAAAAATTTGTACAGGGATGACTGAATTTTTCCCTTTTCAGTGGTTCTTTGTGAAAACATAATTTTCCAGCTAAAGTATTTTTTAAGATAAAGAGGGTTTTTACCTCTATTTAATAAAAAAATCCTATGTAATATGTTTGCAGTATATTAAATTTTTATTTTGAAAGCTTCTTTTTTTTCCCTGTGAAATCCAGATACTTTTGGAAAATCCCTTGCTTCCATAACGTTATACTTGTAAGAAAATTTCCTTATAAAAAAAGATTGATATTTTCTTATAGCCTGGTTAAAGCTAGTGATAAATTCCTATTTTACAACACTACAACCCTTGTAATTCTTATCGTATATTTTCTCTAGGAGACAAGCAGTCAGCAAAAGAGGGTACAGCTGTCCCTGTGTCACAAGTGAGAACTGGGGGAGAAAATCATTAAATAAACTGGTCAGGTTGTCTAGAAAAAAAAGGAAGTAGGGCAAGCAACTGAGTTATTTCTTGAGCCTCTTTTTTCCACCAGGGAACTTGTTAATCTCTCCAATATTAACCTTAAATTTCTCTGTCCTATTTGAATCTGTGTTTGTTTTGTCAGCTTCTGAATCCAAATGAGCAGGATTAATTGCACTTGGAAAGGTTTTCTTGGGTGATTTTTTTATTTTTTTTAATATGAAGGCGGGGGGAAAAAGAGCTGCTGAACGATGCACAGCAAGACTCTAACCAAGTTCAGAAAAGAGAAATGAGAAAGTTTGGGTTTTGTTGGTCTTTTTTTTGTTTTTTATTTCATCTGGGAAAAGACTTCTGTGGTCTGCAGGCTTCTCGAGGCTGACAGAGCAGCTGAGGTTCACTGAGCATCCACAGCGCAGCACGCCTGGCAGCTCCCTGGGTCGTGGGGGATTTATCAGTGGGAAATCAATCGTAAACAGGATAAACTACACACAGCACCAGGAGGTGGAAAACAGGAGGTTCTTGTGTTACCAGTGTGGAGAAACACAAACCTCTGAGGAGGTGCAAGAAATGGAAACAATCTGACCAACAAGTTTGTGCGGGTGGTATTGAGGGAAAAAATGATAAACCATAAAATTGGCTTTGGCCCTTGAGAGAAAATGCTTAGCAATAAAGCACATGATCGTGGACATTTTTCTTTCACATAAGTAAAATACCACCAAATCCTGCACAGATTCCTAGGTTCCTGTGTATTAGTCAGCAGGAAAATCATAATCAGCTCTTGCTGGACTTTTTACAGGAAAGGATGATTTTGCCATGTTAACATTGTTATCGTAAGACTCATCATATATAGCCTTCCAATTTGAAATTTGCAGGCTGGATCAGCTGATTTTTCATTGAAAAATAGAAAGGTCATTTTACTCTTCTTTATTTTTGTTTCAGTGTAAATTGTAAATGGAAAATATTATCATTATATTGAACATTCTATTAAACATGGTTTTAAAAATGAACCTATTCCTCCCCCTTTTTTTTTTTTTTTGTTTGTTTTCACTATCATCATTTCAGCAAAGAAAATAGCAGCCATTTCACTCCCTCAACAAATGTTATTTCTCTAGGAATGAAATAAAATGGAATAAATACACCCTTATAAAATTAGCAATACCTACAAGCCTGGGTCCTGGTTGAAGGATGAGCAGATGAATAATTCCTGCTGAATCCAGTGGAACTTTTCATCTGCACAAACTGTTTGGAGAGACGAGAGAGAGAATTTGAGCCCCAAATGCACAAGGGATCCCTAATCTGTAATATATATTCGCAGTGTATATGTTCCTGACTGTGCCCTGAGGACAGCCCTGGATGCAGGGGAGCTGTGGTGTCACACACAAGGACACCTTTAGCTGCTGCTGAGATTGTGTGGCACGTGAGCAGATGTATGGAGAATCTCAGCCTGAGATGTAAAACTATACACACCCAAAGTGCCTATCGCCTCTCCCTGATTAAACCTGGAAAGAGAAACTAGACTTCTTGGTTTCCCATGCAGCCCCTCCACGGAGCAGTTCCCACTTCAGATCTGAGAGTGCTCGGAGGGAAAATGGCCAAAGGGGTGGTGCTCTTGCTGCACAAACCTTGCAGTAAAGTACCATGCTCTTCTGAAACAGTGTCTGAAAATATCTAAGCCATTTGCCTTTCACTGACCTTAAGCTTAGACATTTCCTCTTCACTTCTTAATTTGAATATAAATTGCAAATTATTCACATCTTTTTCACAGAAAAATGTCTAAAGCAGGTCTATTGTCTGTCTCTTTATCCCTTCCTTTTCTTATCATTGTAAAGATGTTCTTAGCATAACCGAGAATTACCACAAAAACCATCATGATTTGAGTGTGCAGAATACGTTTCATAGCAAACTACGGCTATCATAAAAATGATTCTCAGTTGTTAAAGTTGATTCTGCCTTTTAATGCTTCCTCATAACCTGGTGCTTTAAAATAGTCTTTGGAACCTGCAGCAGCTTTGCTTGTCTAAATATGTCTCTGAATTCTGGCCAGCAGTACTATATTATTTCTACAGATCAGCAACATAATCTCTGTAAGACCATCATATGTAATGCTAGGACTCTTTCAGAAACCCATCTAAATACAAACAAGTGTGAAGAGTATTGAACTGTACTTATGTCAACCTTTATTGACTTGTCAATATATGAGTTTATCGAATACATTGAATTTCAGGAAAAACAGTTTGACTCGGATTAATAACCATGCTCATGTATTCTATGGGTATAAAAGCTCATGGGAAGTTCATTGCTCAGACAGAGAGGACTATGGTTTGGTAGAGGTTTAGAGTCTGTGAAGGAGAACATGGGCATGGGGAATGAAGTAGCAAACTGTATCTTCCATTAGGGAGAAGAGTTATGTTTAATTTTTTACTTTATATTAAAAATCTAAAAGCGTTTGTAGAAATGAACATTTATTCTTTTGTTTTAATAAAAGAGATAGACTTGTGATAGTATTTGGTTGCAGTTTTCAGTACTAACCACAGAAATTCCCTCTGAATTTATGATGTTCTGCTTCAGAGGTCCTGCAAAACAGAGCCTGCCACATCAATAACCAGTGACACTCCTGAAGACTTTCCCTCCTGTCACTGGCATTTGTGGTACCTTAGGCATTTGCAGAAGAGGAAGGCTGTATGGTATTTCTCATATTTGCACCCGGTGCAAACTGAGTTTTTTAGGAATACTTATCATGTTCGGTACACTTCTCTGTATTAATATTATGGGTCCAATGATTTATCTAGCTGCAACTGAAAAGTTCCTCCATAATAAAAAAAATGAGGTAATACAAACCACATATAAAATTAATTAAAACTGTGTTAGGTCAGTGATGCTGGGTAATGAAAGCAATAAAATTCATAGTCATATTCCAGTCCTTGAAGGTGCTTAGCAGTTATGAGGACCTGAGCACTCTTGCTGTTGCAAGGCTCCTGAAGGAGAAAAGCACCTCAGAGGGGCATGTCTGGTGCAGGAGGACCCCTGAGGTCTGGTGTGACCTGCTCTGTTTCGTTAGCAAAGGCTGTGGCCTGCACTGGGAATCTCCCTGTGGCTGTGAGTTTGCCTTAGCATTATTTTGACCTAGATTTTGTTCTCTGATTAAGGAAATTATGTGTGATGCGGAGCCACTGAGCTAAGCTCAGGGAGACCAGAGTCTTTAATAAAGGAAGGGATCATGATGCAAAGCACATTAACTTTGTCAGCTCAGTCTGATGGGTGGTATGGGTGTGTTATGAGACACCACAGCACTCGTGAGATTTGGGCAGCACAGGTTTTGTCCATTTTCAATGACTGTGAGTGCACAGTGGAATGAGGATGAGTAACTCTAGGCCAGATTCTCTCTCCGTAATTAAATTACGTGCACCAAGGGTTGTCTATTGGCCAACACGTTTGACAGCAGAGCTGACACAGTTACCACCTACCTTTTAGTCCCTGCTGCTCATTCTTGTCTCTGCAAATGCCCACTGTGCCTTGAAGGGTAAGTAAGTGATGTGACCAAGAGGAAAACTCTTTTCTGTAAAAAATACTGAGTTTTTTTTGAGGTGGATCTCTTCCAGTAAAGGTTACCATAGAAATCCTTTTAGAATAATGCAGAAGGAAATGGGCACATATGAGGTTAAGTGCAGGCAGGAGCGGTGTGTAAGGGACATGGTTAATACGTGAGCATAACCTACTTACAAATGAGTGAACACCATATCCTGTAAATCCAATATCATTGTTTACAGAGGAATTCACTTCCCAGCACAGCTAAATAGTTTAAGGATGTTGTGTCCTTTGGAAAGGTTACCCTGTTACCCACTCCGGAGTCCCCAGATGTGCATTGATTCAGTTATAATGTGTGTATGGATGAAAGCAGATGAAAGCACTCAAAGAGGGAGGCAGTAAGAACATAATGTTTGTATCAAACTGAAGCTCCATCTTTTGTTTTGCATTCAGTGAGAGATGTGTAAGGAAATACTCTTAGGATGTAGGCGGTACATACATGGATCCTTCCATTTGTGTGACTTAAACTCTGAATATTTCGCACATATAGGGACATTCTGACCAAAACCTTTCATCTATTATACATGGTTTCATCTATGTATGTGTTTAATAGATGTCCTTTAACTTTTCTGTTGCATTTGCTCTTTGGATCCATGTCCAAATTTCATCTGTGATTTAATTATTTGTTTTAATTCCGTGTTGCAATTCTGTCTTCTCACTCCTGTTTATGAGAAATAAAGAATAGCTATTTCCCTGCTCAACACTCTATTCCATTAATGCCTTTATAGCTCTTTATAGCATTTCTCTAACAATCACTTTTACCTAGGCTCCAAATTTTGTTTTGTAACTTCCATATGGATATGGCTCTATGTCTCTAATCACCATCTTTCTTCTCTGAATTACTTTAAATTCTGTTATATCCTTATGGAGATGGGATGACCAGAATTCCTCTTAATGTTTTGCAAGTTAGGGTACCCTATAACTTCAATAGAAACATAATCGTGATGATGTCTCTATTAATTTCTCTATTAATTTCCTCATGATCACTAATACTCATCATGTTTGATGCAAAGGCCTAAGAAATGATAAGATACTTTCATAGCACTGTCTCCTGTGAATTCAAGGTCCATTTTGGAGCTCATTTAGCACTTATGCATTTCTATGTATTCTTAGGTTTATTTCTTTGACTGCATTGATTTGCATATATTAATATTGCATTTCGTCTCCTATTTTAGTAGCCAGTCACACAATCTTGTGGGATTCTTCTGCAATATCTTGCAAAGAGATAATCTTGCAGTATTTTGCATCCTTGTTAATTATTTCCTTTCCATAAATCCAGGGGTAGTTTGAACAGCCCAATCCCCTTGGGAGTCTACTGAGGACCATCTGCTTATCCCTAACCTTTGCTTCTAACCTCTTGCACAGTTACTAATTCACAGTGGGATCTGCTCTTGTACTCCCTGTTAAAAGTTTTGGGAAATTCACATGCCCCATGGTACCTTCAGGACCACAGTTATCCGTGTCCTTTTCCATGGCTGGCAGACTGGCAAGTGCTACTGAAGCACTACATCCATCTGTCATTTGGATTCATTCTCATTGTATCACATTTATTCACAAGTCAATAAACTCTATTCTTCACGTAATGTCAGTAATTTGCTCTGTGTCCCAGTCCAGTTTACTGGCATGCAGCTCTTTGAATCCCCATCACCTTCTTCCTGAAACTGAGGTCCCATTTTCTGCCTTTTACTCCTCTGGTACTACGACTGATTTAAACATTGGCAACATACTACATATTTTACATTTTATTTCCTCTAGGGCTGTTGCATGAGTAGCATCTGGTTCCACACATTTGTTACTATTTATTTTACCACCTCTTTCAAAACCTTTTCAACTAACATTTGAATTTGAAACAGTTACTCTGACTCATTCACTCTACAGAAAGGTGCAGGTGTGGGATCGGGCCTTAAATATGTTATTTCTTTTTATATCTCTTTTCCACATTAAAAATAAATTACAAATCAATCACTTATCTGAGCGTTTTCAAGAGATTCTATATTTGAGCTTGAGCATTTTTGTCATTTTTTTCCAGGGAAAAGGCATTCAATAGAGCCATTTTTTCTGAATCCACTTTAATTAATTTAGTTTCCTGTTGGCATTTTTTTTTTCCCTGCTGTTCCTTCACCCTCCTTCTTGGAAGAAGCTTCTTTTAGGTGAAATGTCTTCTAAAGTTTAAGAAATTCTGCTAGGCAATATCTGAGTATCTGACTCTCCGGGGGGCCTTTCATGTGTTTGCTTGAGTACAACCAGCATTTTCAAAGCTGCAGCCTAAGGGTGGCCAAAGTCCCTCTTCACCCATGTTTTTTTTTCCCAAACAGGATTTCAGAATCTGCCTGTGATTTTTAGCTGCTAGTGACCTTACTAGAAGCTTGAAACCAGAGATCTCAAGTCAGCCTCACCAGCACAAAACACTCACAAGAGTCAGGGCAAGGTTGTTGGAAGTGCTCAACCAAAATTAGAGATGTGTGAAGGAAAAACAGCACTTCAAAATTTAAAGCAGAGGGAAAAAAGGACAGGAAGGAACTTTTAAATACATACTGGAGAGGGAAAGATGTTTGAATGCTGTGGGACGCCTGAGCAGCTCAACTATACCCTACAAGACAGTTGTTAATCTCAGGTCTGCTACACAGAACAAATCTTTGGCTTAACATTATGATTTCTCAGGATTAGAATTATGCCTGACTACATTCTGAGAATCCTTTTATTAGGTGCTTAACTGCAGTCATTTCTTCTGTAGTAACCACCGCCAGGTTGACAAATCCATCCAGAAGATCTTTAGTGCAGAAAACTTCCCTTGGAGCTAAACAACAGCAGCAGACCTTTCAAAATAAAGCTTTGTCAGCCTTTGCAGTCCTTGGGAGCCTCATGTTCTCAGCACCACACCGTGCTGTGCTCAAGCAGACCCATCCAAGGACACCCAGACCTTTGCAGGAACATCCTGCCCTTGAGTTTGTTTTGTCACCCTTCACTTTCTGACACCAAATGTTCTGTCTCAGTTACAGTTCACTGTTGTTTCTCATTGTGTCCTCTGATCCCCAAGAGGCACCGGGCTGACGGAGCCAGTGCAATGAATTTCTGTTGTTTAGCTTTCATTTGTGACCACAGTTGGAGTAAATGATTCATTTCAGCAGCGTTTCTTTGCACAATGGTGTTCTGAGCATGACTGAGGAGAGCAAAATGCAGTGCTCAGCTAGAAATGGAAAATAGTCAGATGCCCCTCATGAATTTTAAACTGCTTTTATTTCTAGCATCAGTAGCAGCCAGAGGAAACCTGGTTATAAAATTGAATAATTCCTACTAGATCTGGGATGAAAAATGAAAAGCCTTCACTCCTCAGGAGCCCATTTGACAGGGGCAACAGTTTGATATTTCAGGGATCTTGAAAACCTTTCAGGCTTGAAGCTCCTCTGCAGGCACCTTTCACCTGCAAATATCTTCAACATGGGAAGTCAGAAGTGGAGAGCAAAACTAAAGAAAAGTGAACTCATGCTGAAGGACTAAGACAGGACTGAATTTGAATGCCTATTCCCAATCAAAATCCTCTTTCCCCCAAAACAGTCACATTAATTCCCACTGAGGTGGTCATTGCATAGGATAATGTGGTAGAAGCTGATTATGTGCTGTGAAGAACTTGGAAACACGAAATTTTCTGTTTGGTTTCTGTTTGAGTTTTATTTTTATGCTACCTATGTTAATATTACTATTTTATTTGGCTTGTTTATTTTGGGTACTGCAGAGTCCTTCCCAAATGTCTTGACAGATGTATCTTTTCTGCAGTGTGAACAAAGTTTATTGCTAGTACAATATTAGCTTTTCTAATCAGAAACTGACATTATTACCTAATAGTTATTGCTCTGCATTACCAGTCAGATGTTGGAAATAATGGGCCGATAAAGATTCTATTATTTTGAACAGGTTGACAATTTCAGGCTTTTGCTACACAAGATCAGGAGACCCATAAAGGAACAGAAAAATAGTTTGAGTAGCGAAGGTAATCAAAAGCTCATAAACTGGAGAATTATTATCCAAGTGTGACACTTTTCCTAAGGCTGTTCACTGTGGAATCACACAATGTGTGCTCCAGTCCAGAGACCAGGCATGACCAGACCTTAGAAAAAAATATGTGTGTGACTGTGCCAATGTCATTCTGAATCTGAGCTGATATGTTACACCTCTTTGCAAAAGATATTTTGTCTTCTAGCACTGAGATTGTGTTGAGGTTTTTGGTCAGCTGGAAGTGTGGACAGCATGGGCTCGTATTTCCGGCAGCTTTCCATGGATGGGGTTTAAGGAGATAAGGGTTGTGCCTGTTTAGAAACCAAATGGGGAAATTTTTCCCTCTTCTGGTAGAAGAGGAAAATAGAAGCTCATTTTAGTCTAAACCCTACCTTTTTCTCCTACCAAAAAATACCTTGCTCAGCTTGAGAATTCTGGGGCTTGCAGATCTAGAATGGGAATAAGGAACAAAACTTTGATACTTTACCAGATATCATTCTTTGATCTTCCATTCTATGTTTAAAATACAGAGTACCTTAACGGAACATGATGGAATAAACCTAAATAATCAGCAGATAACATTTCAGTGCATGCCTGTCTATCCTTGGAGAAAGATGAGAAAGCAAATAGGTTTCAGATAATAGAATATTTAATAAACATACCAGGTATTTAGAAGCAGTAGCAATGAGGAAAAGAGGACATCTATTGGTATTCAAGACCAGAACAGAGCACACAATAGGGCAGTGACTTTTTGGAGCAGAAAAGGTTTGCCACCAAGGATGTACTGATGCTTCAGTGTCCAAAAAAGTCAAAAGGAGTTTGCTACCTGCACATAGGCAGTAGTACTCCCTCTGCTTGATTTTAACCTCGGTACGAACTGCATCAATGTCCAGAGCAACTTTCAGTGGGGGTAGATACGGATTTCATTTTTACACTGATTCATTTTCCTGAGTTTAGTCCTAACTCTCTTAAGGGAGAGGAAAAATTCAAAAGTTAACCCTCACGGCTAGATTTACTTGTAACAATTATTGCTGAATTTGCTTGTATGGTCTGCACTTTTTTTATGGTCTAATAAGGATATCTACTTACATGTGTCTCACACAGAGGTAGCCAATATGGAGGATATATAGACCATGCTCTTGTCCGTCACTTGGCTAATGATATACTATCATAGACTATCTAGGAGAGGAGGAGCAAGAAAAGGAAAGACAGAAGAGCAATTTAAATTAATGGTATTTAACTTTTGAAACCTCACATTAACAGGTTTGCATTTTACTGTTATTTCATAAACCTAGAATAACTTAATGAGAAAGAGCCAATGCTTCTTCCTAACTTTTTGTTTGAAAACATGGCATTTTTATATTTATGACTTTAATTAACTATTTCTGTTGTCGTTTAAAATTTCCCTTGGAGAACAAATATATATTTAATAGAAAAATTTATTAAATCTTTATGAGCACATTTACTTTAGCCTTCAAGCATTTTCAGAATCTTGATTAAAAAAGTTCTGATTATGATGTCAATTTGGATCTGACAGTGTTATTTTTTTTCTTTTTTTTTTTCAACAAGATATAATAAATGGAAATGCCACATTGATCACTGAAACATACACTTTGAAATGTTTCCTGTGACAAAATGCTTCTCATTCTGTTCGATTGGCATTCACAGTGGCTTACAGGTGGTGACTATTATTCATCAGTGACTATCAAGATACCAGTGTTGTAGGGCATTTTCTGTGAAAATGGCATCATTGACTCACTTCCTCATCAGGAGTATATTCACCCAGATATAATGGACTGCATACAAGGACAACACTTAAGTACCTATTGCAGTACTGGTGTAGGTGAGTTGTTGAAATCAAAAACAGTAATCTAAAGCACATCCCAATGAGCTGCTGGAAATATCTGGATTCATTACTTTAAAAAATATATTTACTTCCAGAGTTGACAGTATCTGAGCTGCTATCTCGTCCAATGACTAGTATTTTTATAAAGATAACCCCACCAAGAGTGGTGGTGAGTGCCCTGGAGTGCCTTTCAGCCTGCTGATTACTCCAAACCAAAGAAGGACAAGGAAACTCATGAAGGGTCTGGAGCACAAGTTTTATGAAAAACGACTGAGGGAGCTGGGGGTGTTTAACCTGGAGAAAAAAATATAGTATTTTGCCTTTCACTTTTTCAGAATCTGAGCAATGTTAATGAAAAAAAAATTGTTAGAGACATAATGGATTCTTAAAATTATTACTATTAGAAGCTGAGAAGTGGCCTTGAGCAGCTATATAGTGTTTATTTGTTGGTGGACTGGATACCTGGAGGAAATCATGGAACAATTACATTATTAAGAATCATTTTCAAAAGGGGATAATTTAAAAATATTTCTTTTTGGAAAGTTGGTATGTATTTTTCTCAAGTGGTATAATGGTAAAACCAATTGTGCCAGAGTTTTGTGTTAAATGAGAAAAATGATAATTAGAATTAACATTGCGAAATTGCAGTTAGAGCCTTTGTAAAAGCCTCAAGCTTTCGTTCATAAGGAGTGGTTGACAATGCCTTTGTAATGCAGATTTAATTACTGTGAGACTTACATGTGATGAATTGAATTATTTGGAAGATACTGGAAGCAGCACTGAAAGCAGCACTGAAAAGCAGCACTGTCTTCACTGACATGGGGTCACCAATTACAGTCCACTTACTTTCCTGTCACACTGCACTTGGGTGAAGTGGACAGAGCAGAATTTTGTAGGCCAACATGGATCAGATGTTCATGGATGCACTAAAGAAGGTTGGTTGTGTTGTTCTGAATACATATGTATCCAAGTTCAAATTCTATTTGAAATGTGCCTTGTGTACCTGTTTCTTCCTTCTTAAGATATTAAATTGTGATTTGTTCCACAGAAAGTGCTATGATGTAACATGTCTACACATGTGCTGAAATAACTCTGAGAAACTTCTGTGTTTTTTCATTATAAGCACTGGGAGAGGCTATAATTTAACTCCTGCTATAAAGCACAGACTATTTCATTTTAAGGAGGAGGAATGCTCAAGATTGCAGCTGATGGTGCGTGGGTTTTTTGAAACTCTCTTCACTACACAACATTTTGGTGTGAAGGAGGTAACTTTCCTTCAGTGGGTGAAATACCTGGTGCTTGACAGGCGCTGGTGCTGAGTTTTTAAATCTGCTCTCACAATAAACTCGCAGAGGATACGCAGTCAGACAGCTTCTCACTTCCAGGTTCTTTGCTTGGCAAACAAACAGCTGTGCACGCTTTTGCTATTTAAACAGGACGGCTTCGTTTCAAATGCATGTACAGCTCCTATTGAAGTCAAGGAGAGCAGGACATGTCTGAAAACATGGTTTATCTTTTGCTTTCCTTTGGCCTTCTGATCAAGACGCCAGGGGAAGGAACAGCATCTTGTTTGGGAAATTCAGGGTTTCAAAGCATGTCAAAAGGAATAGTGAATAATAAACAAAGAGATGGGATTGAAAACAGGAGATATGAGAGAAAGAAAAGAAAGATAACAGAAAAAAACTCCTGTTACATCATTGTTGAGGGTGGAGGATGAAAGCTACTGTGAACATCTTCCCCTGAGGTACTCTTATCCCAGTAATACCATGCGGAGAGGAATACTGTTCTGTCCTGTTTTGGAGAATGGGAACTTTTGGAATAAATATATGCTTGTTTCTACTGCGGTGTTGGATTCCTTAAAATTCAGCTTTTTGAGCATCTCATTTCCATCTCAAGTAAGAAACTCTATTATTTTGTTAATGCCTGCTGAAATTCTCAAAGATTATCACTGTTCTCAGAAGATGAGGGTTTCTAAGAGAGCACATAAAAAAACTTATAACTTGCAATAAAATTGTGAGATTTGATAGCACCAGGCTTCAGGAGACCACCAATGAGAGTAGATTGGTAAAATCACCTCAGAGTGGTTTTGCAAAACACTAAATTACTGAAAATTGATCATGATTTTATCTTGGGATCCCAGAACTGAGTTTTCAATTCCCCTTTTATTTTTTTTAAACTGTGACCTTGGCTGCACAATTGACTTTCTGCAACGGCTTCCCTTAGTTGGATCTGAAAGAGTTCACAGCTAAATAGACACTCCCTCACTGTGAATTTACAATGTCCTGTGCCACTGACCCCAATCTTATATCACAACGTTTAAAACTGAAGGGACATTCCTGGATATCGAAAAATGTTTGTCATAACCTCTGTTCATTATCAGAGGAATAATAAATGGGCTGGAGACTGAGAAGGAAAATATACAATTTGTGCAACGTTGATGGGAAACCTTTGAGAAAGAATTTGAAATACTTTGATAGAAGGAGGTCCAAAGGAGAGAGTGGAAAAGAATATGTCTCCTTCTTTACTCTGCAGAAACTTCACCAAAAAGGCACCCCCAAATCACAGGCACAGGGGTCCATACACATCTGGGCCACAAGCCTGTGTCTAGATCTTAGCAAACACATTTTTTTTGAATAAGGAGCTGAGCAGTCATTGTTTTACTGCATGACTTTTACTCAACCACCCTTTCTAATTGCAGAGAAATCTCATCCCAGACAAGTTCCCCTGAACACAGGAGAAACAGAAGTGCTACAACATAAATAAAAGAGAGGGAAAGGAAGGCTTTTAAAACAGAAGACAAATTGCATCATCATATTTCTGCTGCAAATAATTCACAAGTACAGAAGTAGATCTCACATATTAACAACAGAAAGGTGGCAAGAGCACTGGTGTTGGCCTACACGACAGGCAAAGCTCAGTCTGACCTTCCTCAGAGATGAAGAGCACTGGAGCCCAGACGGAACCAAGGCAGTCTCCAGGGCTCTCACCTGGAGCAAAGGCTGGGGGACTTCACCCTGTGCCTCCATCCCATCACTGGTTCTTGCACAGCTTGGCTGGCAGCTTGGTTTTCTCCAGTTGCTTGCAGTGCCTTGGACTTTGTGAGCTGATTTCTGCTGCCTTTGAGGGAGAGGATTTGAGTTAAAGTACTTTCTGAGTGAAAGCTGGTAAGACCCAACTGGTCTTGCTGTCAAACCAGCATGAATCAGCAGCACCAGGCAACTTGGTACAGTTGTAAGTGATTTTTCTGTAATCAAGTGACATTTACAATATTCCGTGCACTACAATATATGCTGATTATTAAATTACAGTATTTTTCCACTGTAAACTATTTTTTTCTTTAAAAAAAATCAGTCTTGCTTATTAAATTACAATCAGAATAGGTGGGTTTTCAATGTGTGTGAAGATGAAATGGTTGCTCTTATCAGTTCCTGTTCCACAGCTAAAAGATTTATATGAGAGGTAAATTTGAAATGTATGTACCTTTCCTGGGGTGTACTACAGACCTTTTTGTTGATGTGGCACCATTTTCACTTAAAGACAGGAATACTGACAGATGCATCTCTTTTTCTGTTTTTAAACAGATCATTTGTGTGATATGAAAGAAGTAATTTAAGGGCAAAAAAAGAGGAATAAATCACTGAACAAAGGCTGGGTACATTCGAAAGAAAAGTTAAAAACTTATGAAACAAATGAATATAAAATATTTTGGTCCTAATGTCTAACTAACTTTTTTTTTTGCTTTGAAGGACTGGTTTGATTCTAGTCTTGAGGTTTGAAGAAATCAGCCTATGAATTGTAAATGAAATGTTAATGATTCGGGGGGTGTATGTGTGGGAGTCTTGGCTCAAAATATGCTTAATATTTTCTGTAATGGGTGTGGGTGCCCACACTGCAAATACATCTGTTAAAATTATATGCTATATGGGAAAATTAAATTAATGGATTAGCGCATTTTGATTTTCAGACCCAGTCCAGTGTCACCAGTGGGCCTTGAGACCCCTGGTGCTCTGTGTGGCACTGGGTCTCAGTGCAGAACATATTCGCTATTGCTTCTGCAGCACAATTTACACTTGCTAATCTGCTACCAATCGACCTTTTAAGACATCAGAAGATAAATAATGGTCTCAGCGAATCCCTGGAGCACCTTCATAAAGGTTCAGCAGAACAGCCCTAATGATCCACACTTTTACAAGCCTTGGTTTTCATAGCATTAGGGATGATGCTGATGCCCAGTTAATGATGAGCATTGAGATATCTGATAATCAAACGGCCTGGGGAAGCACATTTTCACCTGCACCCATATCTTATCCTTTGTGCTGGGAAATGCTTGCACAGAGGGCTGAGGACTTCTGAAATTCTTAGAAAGAGCCATTAGATGAAAAGGAGCTGCCTGACTTCAGGAGCCTGCACAGCTATAAATAGCAGCACAAAGTGGATCTATAATTCTAGTCAATGGCACGGCTCATTTCTAAAGTTGTACTTTCCTGGATACTCTCAATGAGAACAGCGCTCCTAATAGCGATTTAACATGATAGTAAATTTCCACTTAAACCATAATTTAAGGATTTATTACCTGGGTTTGGGAAAGTAAATCTCTCTCTGCATGAAAAAAGGCCAACTTGTGAAGGCATCTGGATCAAGCCCAAAACATTACCTATGGGAAGGAAATTCATAGAGTGATAAAAAGCTCCTTAAACAGTATGGATAATAACACATATATTCTTGTAATGAGGAAGGAGAATAAAATGTAAATTCGCCCAAGATTTAATAGATTTATTAGCTTTAAGACTTATTAAGGAAATTCTGAGACCCTCTGGATGGATTTAGAAGGGTCTCCTCTGATCCATATTCTGGCTGTGAGTGTAAAGTGTATCAGAACAAATCACTTCTCTCTCCATGTCTCCAGTGCCCCATGCTCTGCTCGCAGGTATGGATGGTACGGGAGACACCCAACCAATGGGAAAACTTGCAGACTTTCCCTTTATTGTATGGGAATGTCTACAGACATTTTCTGTACACCTCAGAAAAGCTCTTGGGAGAAACAATCTTTAGCTACTCTTTGCATTTTACTTCCTTTTTCGTTAAATTGTTCTCTAATTTTTGACAATTTTGGCACAATTTGAGGTGCTATGGGACACAAAGGTAGTCAATATACATGCCAGCTTTGGAAATATATACACATAGCAGTCTACCGCTAATCATTTTACCGCTGGTTATTGCGATAGTAGGGAGCTGACAGAGCCATAAAACTCCTCCACATTGAATGATGTGGGTTTTAAAAATAGGGCCAAGGCAGCCCTGCCTCCACACAAACAGCCCTACACCCAAAGAGAGCAAATGGCTCACAAAACCACCGTACACCGCCTTGTGCAGAAGGTTGCTTTGTCTTGAGTCAAAAATGTTGGAAAAATTGCTGGTTGTGGAAGAAATTGCTATACTTGGAAGACACTTCTGAAAAGACTATCAATTTGAAATAAAAGGAGAAAAGTAAGTAGTCAGGGGAGGGGATAATCAATGAAAAATTCATGTGGAAATCAAATTACATAACTGACCGATTTGCACTCAGAAAGAAAGCTGAGAAAACGCATAAAGGGAGTTTTGAAATCTGTATTTCTGGTCTTTTTCCCCCCCTTTCCCTTTTTACCTTTCCAACACATTTTCCTTTTTTTTTTTCCATTCCCTTACATTTTCCCTTTTTTTCTCTTTTTCATTGCCACCCCCACAGAGGCTTCTGAGACCATTTTTAAGGCTAAGAAAATTAACAAAGCCCAAGAGAGACCATCAGTGACAGAGAAAATGTTATGAAGGAAACTGGTGTGATGGAAGCTATTATGAAAGGTCAAGGAAGCTGACCAAAATGCCTGAATGCCACTAAACTTATGAAGGAAAAGATGGTTGGAGGTTATAATATGATGGAGGAAAATGAATGAGACAAAAAGAGAAGTGGAAGTGAAGATTATGATGGATGGATTTAATATAAATAAGGCACAGAGCATATGACAGGTCGGCACACATGGCACACACCTCTCAGCTTCCACCTTGAAGATTAGATATATGGCTGACAATATCAGTAGGCAATAATAAGAATATTAAGAAGTAAAATTTGTAGGACAGAACAATGTAGTGTATCAAACACCAAATTATATGTTGTCTCAAAATATTGCCTCTTTATTTCATGTTAATCCTAGACTTTTGTAGGAATTAAATAACATTCAATATGACGAAAATTTTCCAGATAGGATACGATAGAATGGTGTTTTCGTTATCTTTGAAAGAGGTTATCTTTAAGCAAAGAAATGCTTTGAGCAGAACTAGGCAGCAGTGAATTTCTTTTCTGAGACAACATACAGAATAAAAAAATCTCACCACAAGAGACTGAAATATCAGAATATTAAAAATATCAATAAACAGGTGAGTCAAAGGAAAATGAGACCAGACCCAAAAGAGTGGAAATAGTTTCTAATGTCAATATGTAGCATTTTGGCATTTAACTTTTTATTAATTTGTAGACAAATTTCAGAACAAAATGATATTGATAATGATAACAAAAAACTTTTGTGATTTGAAAGCCCTGAAAGCACTCAATCAGACAACTCCAGAGCTTACTCAGCCATTTAAACTGAGCAGTGAACTCCACTCCTTATTGAACAACTTGGACTGATTCACAGTCCCCAACTGATGTTTCTTTGGCTGCACTTTTTGTAGTCACATAATCCTTTCCATTCAGATGCTCTCATCTCCAAAGAGGAGAGCAGGCTGAAATCTCTCCTTCTGCTTTGCTTTCCACCCTTAAGAAAACATATCGGATTTTTCATTTGAGAAAAAATCCCTCTGAAGAATTTTGGTGAGTCTTTGCATTTCTGTAGTTCTCAGGGCTGGGAAGTCTCTGCTCTGTGATCCACAGCAGATCTGATCACCTCTGCTTCTCCCTGTCCTGCCTACTCTGGCTGCCCAAGGTATTTACAGGGAAATTTGGGCACATCTCTGCCACTCAGGTGTCTGATCTTTTATCTTCAGCTCTTGTTAACACATCTGCATTGGGAAAAACCCTGGGGTGGGGGACACACACTTTTACTAGTGAAAAAATAAGAATGTCAGGTGTTTGGTTATAATTCAATCTACTCAAAGGAATAATTTACAGCAGGAGAGCCTTTTCCTCTTCAATAGTTCCTATGCTCCAGATCTTCAGGGAGCAGTATGGCAGCAAAGCTAGGACAAGGCTACCTTTTGCACTTGCTGGATATCCAGCACAACAAAGTCTGAGTCTTTACTGCGGCATTTAGGGGCTGTTTTAATACTGCTCATAACATGAGAGAAAAAGAAACAGGTAAAATAGCACACAGCAATTTGCTGAAGTAGATTTCTAAATTCCTTTTATGTTACCTGCACTAACATCCTCCATATTTATGACTAACCTTTTCCACTACGCTCTGCAATCATTAGTCTGCCTAGCCAGTATTTATAATGGTGGGACAGACTCTGGTGCCCCAAACGCATTATAACTTTCAGAGACACTTCTAACCAACAGCTAAATGTATGCAGTAAAAGCTGACCAAGCACATGAAAGGTTTCTATAATTGCTATAATTATGTAGAAGCTCTAGAATAAAATACCATTTCTCCCTGCCCCACTTTTACCTTTGAAAATTCTTTGTCAAAGAAAATGAAAAGGAATTGTTCAATAGCAGGGTCACTGTCTTCAGACTTTGATGCTTTTGATTGGAAATTAAAGCCATAGTGATTACAAAGTGGATACAGTACCTAATTATAATGTTGGTTCTTGTGCCAATATATAATGATAATGTACCTCATTTATATCCCTTCTTTTGTGGTAGAGGATTACAGGAGCTGGGGAAACACGGCCTAGTTATAACGCTTTAAAATTTACTGCTGGAATAAAGCTAGGGCTGATAAAACTGCAATCCTATCACAGCAATGAAATAAAAGCTTTGTGAAGATGTGGGCAAGAGGAAGGACTGTTTAAGAAGCCTTTATAACCACGCAGCATTTTGAGGCTTTGAAGGTCACAAAGAGATGTGTGCAGAGCAGGATGTGAGGAGGTCCTGCTCGGTGGTGATGCAGCCCCCGTGGGCAGCAGCCCCTGCCACTCAGCCTAGCAGAGCCTTGGGCATGGGAGAGGCTATCAATCCATTGCAGTAGACGGAAACGAGTCCATTTTTCACTTTCTGATACTAAAATCCATGTCACAAAGGCTACTGGAGAATTTCAGGCTTGAAAATTGTGTCTGATGCCTTTGGCCTGCCCATGGTTACGGAGAATGAAGCTCCATCTGTAGCAGCACGGGATGTAGCAGTCGATGACATTGCTGTAGACTCCTCAGGGGGTGCGCTGCTTCCCCAGCATAGGAAGAGCTAAGTTCTGTTGTCTGTCCCAGCCAGAAACACATCTCTATGCAGAGTGCTTTCTGTTGAATGGGAAAAAAATCCAGCACACAGCCTGAGTCCTGCAACATCCTTTTCTTCTGCGTACACAGCAAGAATCTAGGATGAGAGCGGCAGAGTTTGAGTATTTCAATGTCTTTGATGGTCAAAAATCTGGCAAAAAACCCCCAAAGATTTAAAAATTCCTAAGGAATGGGTTGTTCACTACCTAGTGAAATTAGTTGCTTAAATTCTGTCTACATCTTGAGAAGAAATCTGTAAATTACACCCATATGCTTATACAGGAAAAGAGTATTGAAAATTCATTCCTAGTGTGTTCATACTACAGCTGTGGATCAATTAAACACAGTTAAATTATGCAGAAATGGCCAAATTTTCCTCTCAGATGGGTCAGTATCAATCTAATTTTCAGAGTTATTCCCAGTGTACGTGGGCAGGAGAGAAACAGCATTTCAATATTGGATCATACATAAGTAAAACAAGTAAAGCAAATCAGATGTGAAGAGATCTCATTTCATTAGGTATTAAGAAATATCTAATCAAAATATGTACACAATTCTATAGACAGGAGGCTGCTGAAAAATGTTCAGAAATATGGGAACCAACTATTTCTATTTAGCATGTCATCAGCAGAATGAAAATCCTGCTGGAACAACAGGACTTACTGATGGTTAATAGGACTCAACAGTTCCTGAGTTACTATGTGGTGCAAAGAGTGTTTAGCAATTAGGTTTTAAACTTACAGCACAAAAAATGGAGATGGGATTTACATTTATCCCTTCATATCTCTGTCAGCAGTAGTGTCATGAAACCACACAAAAATGGGAGGTGCTTTGGATGTGCGGATCCAGGAATACGGGAGCTTTTGCTTGTAGTCCTTGCACGTGTCCCTCTTCTCTCCTAAGCGATCTGTGGGTAAGCCGATTAGCCTGCCTCTTCAAGCCAGGCAGAGAAATCCCAGCGATTTCAGTGCCTCAGAAATCTCCCTGAGCCACAGGGAAGCGCAGTGGCAGCGCAGCAACAGGATGGTTGCAAATGGGATATGATCAAGTGGCACAACTAACAATACAGAACACGTCTGTGGCCAGCAAGGCTGTCTTTAAAAAAAAAAATTATTATCTACTCTGCTCTATTCTATTTGCTTCTTACATTGCAGCTGTCAACTTTGCACCAGAGCTCTAGTGATTCCCATGACAGATAGTCTGCGCAACCCCAAATGACTCGCTTTTTATGCTGTTTCTAATGCATTCTTGCACATTTTATTCTGTCTCCAGGGTAGTGTATTTGCCAGCTCTATCCTGCAGCCATTCAGTAGGTAATTATTACCTTAGAACAATGAACAACTCATCCAGCAATACTCAGAAGTTTGCTGGTGGTAACAGAGAGTTTTGTTAGCTGTGCATACCTGAAGGTACCTATTGAGCCCTGGAGCTGTGGTGCCCTTTCAGTACCTTTATAATTATAAAAGCATGTGAGAGAAAAGCCATTTTCCTTCTCTGGGTACTTTTTTTCCCCTACAAGTCTTTAATAGGCATTGATTTCAGCTTTTTTCTAGCTTTTAGAAGGAACTATTTATTGCTCCATGAGTTGAATGATCTCAGCTGACCTGCTAAGTCAAAAGCTTTCACGTAGTCGATACAGCATATCTAATGTCTCTGGTTTGGGTCCTCTGTCAATTCTAGAGCTGTCCTTCAGCTGAAAGAGTCCATCCTGTATTGCTTAACTCGGTGTTTTCTGGCACCATTTCCCCAGCCAGGATTGTTTTCTTCTCCTGACCCGTTGTGATTCTTTGCTTGCAGGACAGATGAATGGGACTTTTAGGGTTAATAATTATAAGTGAGAAACTTTTGCCAGCCTTTTTCTCCATTACTTGCTTTCAGAAACAAATCAGCAAGCGTTATTAAAAATATTATGATGTTTATCATCATTTTGTCTGGATGTTTGTCTTGTTGGACTGTCTGTGGGACATCCTGCCCTGATCATAATGTTCCTTCTTTTAAAGCAGTTGATTTTAGAGGAATTCGGTTTTGGTACTGTGATAGCTGCCTAGCTGTAATTCAGACTTTTTTCCCAGTTTTGAAGGCAGACACAGCAATGTCCTTATTACATTGTCCTTCAGCTCTGCACACTCTTGGTATGTTCAGCCAGAACCTGCACATGCGACACTGACATCCTCCTGGACTGCTGCCAGTGATAATTTAGGTGTCCTAGCCTTCCCCCTTGTCCAGAAAATGAGGCCTGGGTGAGGGAGCTGGGCTTGTTTAGCCTGGAGAAGAGGAGGTTCAGGGGAACCTCATTGCTCCCTACAGCTGCCCTAAAGGAAATTGCAGCGAGGTGGGAGTCAATCTCCTCTCCCAGGTAACAAGTGTCAGGATGAGAGGAAATGGCCTCAAGCAGTACCAGTGGAGGTTTTGCGTGGATATTAGGAAAATTTTCTTCTTTGGAAGGGTTGCCAAGATTGGAACAAGCTGCCTAGGGAAGCAGTGGAGTCACCATCCTGGAAGATATTTTGAAGATGTGTAGATGTGACACCCAGGGATGTGGTTTAGTGGTGGGCTTCATAGTGCTAGGTCAGTGGTGGGACTTGATGACCTTAGAGGTCTTTTTGAACCTAAAATATTCAATGATTCTATGATTCTAAATCTTGTCTGGTGCAGAGATACTTCTATATTTACATCCGTGTCTTGTAAAGAAACCATGGTGTCTCTTGGAAGTTAATTCCTTGAGTGTCACTGCGGTGCCCTGATTCTTTTTGTGGAATGGTTTTGGTGAATGCAAACTCGATTCCCTACCAAGAAAACTGTCCCAGATATTTTTAAAACTAGACCCAGCCCTTTTTGTCAGGTATCACCAAATGTTCTCCAAATCCAGTGGAGAGAGGAAGTCTAAAACAGGGATATTTTGGAGCTGTTTGAATGACATACTCTCAGTGGGAACATACGTTCCAAGACACAACAAAAAACCTGGTTTGACATTCCACCCCAAAATGCACCATCTGGATGCAGGGGCTTGAATACCATTTTGCTCTATGGAAATGCTGCTTTAGCATTAAATTACTTGTACACTTTGATATATTGCAGACTTGCTTCTAATTCTGAGTTACGTCAGTGAGAGCATTAACCTCTGCGTTTGAAAACTACTTTCTGCACCCTCTTGCAGAGAGTACAAATTTTCTAATTTTAAACAAGCAAGTTTACTTTCAATACTTCAATACTTCTGATTGAGGCTGTCTTCGTTTCAGTAAGCCAAACTTAGGAAGAGTCACTTCTGAAAATTCATTCTTTAAATTCAGGTAAGAGCTGAGCTGAACTGAAGACAGAAAGAGACATTTAAGGCAAGTTCTAGACCTTTATGAAAACTTTGTCAAACCAATTTTAATTTAAAATCAGTTGAAGTTTCACTAAAAGAATACTACACTTACAATAATCTGAAATTTTCTTTAGCATTCAAATTACGGACTGCATTTTCATTGTCCTAACATACATCATCTGTCAAGACAGCAGCTTTCAATTTGATTGTTAATTATTCCTCTTTATACGTAAGACATTTGAGACATTTGAGAGCTTTTTTCCTCTTTCCAATTAGATGTGGTGATTAGAGTGTCTTTTATATGCTGTTAGAATATTCTTTTAACAGTGCTTGACTACATGACCATTCTTGCCTCCCAGTATTCAGCAAATTCTCTCACTGGACATTGAACATCTCTAGGTATGTCGCTGTTGCTTTTCCATTTAATTTCCATTGTCTCAAACTGGAAATCACTGATCACTGTTGTAGCTGATGACTCCTTATCCCATCTCAGCAGAGAGTGCCTGGGTTGATTTTCTGCTAGCTATTCCTTCCTAGGTTACGCATTTGGGTTTATCTTCTTTTCATTTTTGAACTTTCTTATATGATCCATTGATTCAACTGAAATTTAGGTTTTCATTTGGACAACTGTATTAAAAAAAAATAAATTAATTATTGCTTTTATTCAAGAGCTTTTTTACTTATTTCTATCCACTAATCTATAATTTCATTTTGTGTCATCTTCTATTTTTGAAAGACTGATGGTTTCTTATGGCAACCATACAAGTAATGTTATACACTTGAGCTCGTGACAACAGGCTCATATTTAGCGTGAAGTATGTTGGTGTTCTACCTCCTCAGTAATACATGGAATTAATCTGATACCCAACACGAGATCCATCTTACTGCAGGCCTAAGCAAACTATTTGTGCTGCTACTGACATGACCTCTGTCAGTTTAACATCTAATTATACCCTGCTTGATTCCTTTCTCTTCAGATAAGAAATGGATTTTGTTCTAGATACACATTGTTCTTTCTTAAGATTAGTTGTGATCTCAGCCTCTAAACCCTGCTGGCAAGAACCTGTGACTGCAGCGACCAAACCCATCTATCACTTTCTTATGTTGCCTTTTTTCCTCTATTTGATCTTTTGATCAGAATTATAGCTACTTCAGAAAGCTTGAAATTCAAACAGGTTTTAGATCTCAAAGCTTTCTTCCTCTTAAGCCTGAACCTTATTGTATCATATCTCAAATTTCATTATAATTAGGAGTACTTCTGTTTTGTTTTGTTTTGCGTATGTGTGTGTGTGATTTTTAAAAAAGGGATAAGCCTTAGACAAAACATTTGTTTTAAGAATAGAAAATCTGAAAAACTCCGAGTGTAATAAAATGAACTTTGATTTCAGAATCCTGTGGCATACCTTGGTACAGATTTAAACTCATGAATCATCACTGAAAGGAAATACTCACTTCCTCCTGCTCCAATTCTTTGAACAATTTATGGGTCTCAAATCATGCACTTTATTAAGAATTGTCTTTGCTACATTTTTTTTTTGTGTCTATGCCTTTCAAAGACAACAGAACAAAATATAAAATAGTTTTTAAAACTATTTACAGTTTATACCTAATCATTTACTTCTTTATCACAAGTATTTGAATATACTCTGTGCAGTGGGCACAAGGTGGAAAGGCTTTCCTTCTCTTGCTTTTATTCTACATCCTTGAACTAAATGTACTGTGAAATATCCTGACTCACCATAGTCGTTGACCCTGAGGTCTTCTGCAAATCCTGACCTCTAAGTGTTTAACACCTTGGCTATAATTTAAATAGTGGTAAATTGTCAAAGCAGGGCTAACAGGAGTATATGTGTTTCATTGTGAAGTGACACGGGCAACAGAATTCTTTTCTTTAAAGATTCCAGATCTATTACATTTCCAGTCACAATCTTCCAAGTCATACTTGCTCAAATTTTGTCTCCCAAGCATGTTACAGATTGCCACTTCTTAACTACAGAGGATATACTTTCTCTTTGCCACCAACTGTAAAACTATGTTTCCTGCTCTGCTGAGTAAATATTTCCAACACTATATTGAAATCTCTGCTTGAGTCTTACATGACTAAAGAGCTCAAGGTGCCTTGGCTATGCAACTTTTTACAGTTCAAAATAGTTTCAAATAAGTGAGAGTGACAGGATTTCATGAAGATCATAATGATTTTGTGTACTTTTTTATACAGGAGTCTAGGGGATATTTTTTGAAGTCCCTGATTTTCTGAAATGTTGATAAGACATCATCTGGAAAGGATTTTTCCTGAAAATGTTTCAATGTTTGGCATTCAAAACTTCAGAGCACTTTGAGGTCAGCTTTGAAAATCTATTATGACATTTTCTCAAATTAGTACTTGTTTGGCTCTGCTCTGGCAAAGACATCTTTCTCAGGTCATTTGAGTCTTCAGTCCTCTGCTACCTTGTAGGATAAGCAGGGATTCACTAAAATGTTTCTGTCAGTTCCTTATCAAAAAGAAGCAATCAGTGTTCAAAGGGAGACAACAATGGCATTCATGTTTTCTTCTCTTTCAGACAGGCAGTGAAATCTGTCTTTCCATAGAAGGCAGTTAAGATAATGGCAATTATCATTGTACCATAAAAATAATCAAGAAAGATTAGAAAAAAATATACTTATTGGAGCAATATGATCCAATTTCTCTTTTCCTAATTAGAAAGTGAAGTAGATTCAAATTCTTTACACCTATTTCCTTGTAATCCTAAGTTTTTATATCCCATCTTATACAATTTTAATCAACAATATTTGATAATTCTGTGGAGTCTCTCAGAAAGGTTGATAAACCCCAAGTGTAGTAGTGTAAAATGGAAAAAATAGCTGTGATAAAAAATGTGGTTTTGTTCACACTCTGAAAACCAGTAATTTTTATGTTTTGAAATACATCTAAAATATTTGATGAGACTGCATATTCTATGCTATAAATATTTTCTATCCTTCAATTTATGCTTCAATTAAAGCGTGCTTTTGTTGATGAGCACAAGTGATGATGTATGGTCCCTCCACCATACTGCTGTAAATATTGTACAGACAGAGCTTTCCTCCTTCTTTCTCCCTTCCCTTTCATTACAGTGCTGCTTGATGACAAAGCAGTTTGCCTCATTTCTCATCTGATTGGAGATGCCTACTGTTTGTTTTGTGCCTTAAGGAGCAGCCAGGTGTCTTGTTAACGAGAGGTGATGACTGCAAGGCAAGCCAGCACAACGTGATCGCTCTGGTTTGCTACTGCCTCTGTGAGTTTCCAAAATGTTTTGAAACCCAGTAGAAGTCTATTAACTTTACTTTTGCCTTAAAAACTTTATATTCATAGAACAAAACACTCTAAACAAAGCCATTTATCATGTTTGTTTTTCTTAAAGAAGTAATTTTGTTAGACGAACAACCATGGGCCCACCATTGTCTTTAAATCAAGAGGGATTACTTTATAGGCTTACATGATGTAAGCAGAATACAGTAAAAACACTGTTGGGATGAAACGAGAAGCAAAGGCATCCAGCTGTTTTTTGCTACATAAATCATACAACCAAAATAAATAAATCATGGAATCTAGGATACAGGATTATTAGGTAGGACTTAATTAATGCACTGTGTTAAACGCTAATTTTCAAAACTATTTCCTCAGCAAGGGGGTATTTTAATAAATAAAGCAAACATCCAATCTTTTGAGAGTTATTACAGGTATTTGAAATGCTAAAACTGTAATGGCTGGCTATTCTTTATTGCCAACTTTTTTCTGTATAAATAACCTGCTGCCAAGAAGCTAGAATTACTCTATGCCAAGAGATTTGATTTAATGGGCAGATAATCATGAGTTGATTCTTCCTAATCTAAACAGGGTGTTTTGAATAAAAGGTAGAATATGAAAGGTAGGTGGCAAAACACATGAAGTTTTTACAAAATGGCAAAAATTGAAAATCTGTCAATGACTGAAGGGTAGGTTTTCAAAAAGCCATTTAAGTGTAGAGTTCTGAAAAATTAACTCTCACTTTGGTGTCAAATATCCTCTACAAAAAATGATTTCAGTTTCATTTTGCATCTGCCGTGGATTTTTAAAATTATTTTAACAAGTTGTTGCTCTTTTAGACATTTATGTAGGTAACAATAAACAAATATGCCTTTCTTCTTTTGGTGGCTGGCCAATTTAACAGCTCTTTTGGAGATACTGTCTTCAGTTATTAGACTATTCTATCAAAACACAGACACTACAAAGCATTTATATTATAAGGGATATTTCAGCATCCAACTTCTCCAGAAAAGGGCACATTAAAGAATTTGGCCAACACTTGTGCTTAATGCTGAAATACTCATGTTACTCCCCATAGTTATGGCACGGTTCAGGAGACAGTTCCCTCAAACTTTCAGATGTGTGATCTTTTTCCAAGTAAATATATCTCAGTCTGTTAGACACCAAAGTCATGAAGTGTTGATGAGAAATTTTGTTCACATTGTATTTATTCAAATTTAGGGAGATAAACTCTGTTGAATAGTCTTGAGGAATGAGATGGTATTTCTTCACCAGGCTTCAGCTTATTTCATTTAACATTTAACTTCAAATTGTAAGATAGAAGTGGGTGGTGTTGGGAAGCATTCAGGATCCAGATGGAAGCCTAGTGGAACCACTCTAGTCAATAATAAACTTAGCAAAAATGATTTTCTATCAAGTTGCAGACCCTTCTGTTTCCAGTCAAGCATAGAGAGGGGACAAGCAGCCTGGTGGCATATACACATTCTGATCCAAGCTGTCAGCTGAAGATACCAAACTACATCTGACTCCCCTGAAGCCTAAATAGTGTTTACACTTGAAATGTCTAGAAAGGTTATTTTGGAAATGAGGTAAACCAGGGGAAGCTGAAAGAGTTTTACTGCTGTATCGATATATTTGGGTAAATTTGTTGGGGAAGTAAATGCCCATTTTTGAAGGGCTTCATTTCATGGAAAAAGCAAGCCATGAGGGAAGACCTCCAGTATTCACTGTGGCACTATACATGGATAACTTAATAATACTGTACAATAAAGCCCTTGTGCAGACGTAACCCATTAGTGAATTCTAATGCTAAATGCTGAGTGGAGTTTGCATAATGCTGGTGACAAGTTTCATTATCCAGGTTTGCTAAGAAGTTCTTATCAGTGACCTGTATGCATCAGCATTATAGGGTCCACTTGGGACACCAACAATTACGGTTCTCTGCCAAATATCACCTTATTTTTCCCTACTCCTTGCTTACTGCATGGTATTAATATCATTGAAATTTTGCATCAACTGTAATTTCAATGGAATTTTTGACAAACGGCTGTCAAACACCGGGCCTTTTTCTACATGTAAATAAAGAAGCTGAGTTTCTGACTCTTCAAGGGGTTGTAATTACACAGTGCATCCAAAAATTTTATTAACAATTTGACAATTTCCTAAGGGTTTTCTCATTCTTTTTCTCATTCTTGTTCATAATTAAATGTACTCTGAAGAAATAAACTCAGCTTAGTGTTAGTATAGTGAAAGCTATATGGGTCATTCATTTTCCTGCAGTAGATGGTTGATATTTTCTTACAGATGTCATGGTCTTGGTGAATTTTATGTACAGTATTTTGATAAATAAGCTAGTATTTTATTCATTATTTCCATGAACACATTGTTTCTGGAAGGGCAGATGTGTGGTTTGATGCTTTGCATGTTAATTAACATTTTCGTAGGGCACAGTCTTTGTTCTTGTGTTTGAAAATGTCTTCCTCTTTCCTTAATTCCACAGAATACCCTTGGCCGTGGCTACAATGTGCTGCAGATTTGCTGTCATCTCTAGGAGATACATAGACAGAAATATAGATACTTCTTTTAGTTTCTCCATTTAGGATTCATCAGGCCTCTATTGATCTTTGTTATTTCCCTCAAAGGATTTTCTGAAGAGGCATATTAACTGTATAATAAATATTAAAGGCACTTTAACTTCTGGCAATGAAAGCTTTCCTGTTTTAGGGTCTCTTTGGCATGCAGGAAGCGTTCCTAACTATTGAAGTAACTACACTTATGCACCCACATTGCCTTCTTGAATGGATCCTGCCTCGCTGGATCCCAGCCACTGTGAGAGCACAGGTGGAAATTGGTGGAATTACACAGAGGTCAGGAGTCAGGACCTTTAGCTGAACGAGCTTGAAATGTTTTTCATCTTCATTATAATATAAAACTTATCTGACTGCGAAGAACTGTGCTTCCTCACACTCTGGGCATGGGTTACTCGTGGGACAGAGCAGAATAAGGAAATTGTGTGCTTTCCTTATGTCCCTGCACAGGCTGTTGTTGCTCTGGGTGCTCTTGCAGTGAGGAGATGCACTCTTCCCCAAAGTGCGCAGGAGCTAAGTTCTGCATTTCACATTATCGTGACGGGATCCCAAAACTCAGGATCTCTCAGACCTACGGGGAAGGCCTGCTTATTTCTTGACTAAGGCTTTTATGACTTTTTACCCTGTGCACCAGCCAAAGGCAGTGCAGAGCTGCTCTGCAGATGGGTCAAGAACACTTCCAATTCAGAGTCACACAGGGTACTGCCGTCCCCAAAGGCCAGCTTGGTCTGCGTACAAGCATGCAAACAGTGACTTTTGTCCTTTCCTGTCACCACAGACACCATGAGTGCTCAGGCAGTAGGCAGGAGTATCCTCAAAGTCTTTCTGGCTGACATTTCCATGGTAAGGCAAACCGTATGGCTGCATTGCTTATTGGCACACAGCCTTTTGCACCACTCAAACAGCAGAAGAGATAAGAAGCTAGTCTCAAATAGTTAGAAAATAATTCTTCCTGCAGAAAACTGCTCCCAGACATTGAAAATGTGCCAGCCTCAGATCCCTGACTATCTTCTCCATCCACATGAAACAAAGACAGTAAAGTAGGTGCTAAGCATGGTAGGTCTGGGCTGAGCAACCAGCTTGACTCTGTAAGTGCCCTTTGTATTTTCACTGGACATGCATCACATGGACATTCCCTCGAAAAATGAGGGAAAAGATAAGTCCTGAAGTGTTAGAGCTCACCAGGTCCCTGCATTGGGGAATTCACCTCTATTACCAGCAGACCCTGCAATGCTGGTCACTGCTGGTTCCACAGCTGCACATTAGGTTGCCTGGCCAGCCCTGTCCTGGCTCAGCATCCACACCTGTCCATGGCTGGGCAGGTCATCCTTCTTTAAGTCAAGGACAGCCCTCAGAGCTGGCCAGCCAAGGTTTACATGTTACCCATACCTAAAGAACTGCAACACTGCTTTTATCTCCCTCGTATTTTCACCCTTTGCTGTACCACAGCAAAAATTGCTGACATGACAGAGGGGAGAAGATTGACTTTATTAGCTATGATTAATATAATGTGTGCACTATGATGCTCATGAAACCTAGCTAATAGTGGAACAGATTACATAAGTAAATAGGTACTGTAAAATATGACAAAGTTTACAACATGGAGTGGATTTTCCTTCAAATCAAAACAAATACAATATAAAAGTCATGTTAATTACCTTTTGTAGTATGGGATAAATCTCCGCTTGTTGGGAGCATCTCTCAGCAGTGATTCTTTTTGAAGTACACCCAAATGGCTTTTGAAGGAGTCTCTTTGGATTCCTCCGAAGAGAAATGTTATGATAAATCGTCCTGCTAATCAAGGGTGAGGTCATCAAGTCATATGTAGTGTATCAACCTGGAGAGCAAGGCTTATTCTCTGTTTGACCTGGCTTTACTAATTTTGTTGCTCCTGTTCTAAGCCTTTTAGAGACTGAAAATATTAAAGATTGTGGAATAACACCTGGTCAAAAAAAGGTACCTCCCATAATGCAAGCCAGCTGGAAAAAAGTTTCTAAATTACCTATGTATAGAAATGGAACAGCAAATTTCATTGATTTTATAGAATGCAGGCAGTTAAAACTTTTTAATTTCCTCTATGAAAATGTTAGGATGGGTCTGAACTGCAGACTTTGTGGTCATTTCAATTATTCATAGTAGCTGAGTAGATTTGTAGGTGATTGTTTCATTTTGCTTGAGGGATAAATTATATTGCAGGCAGTTATATGGGAAAAAGCAGTGCAAGATTTTTTTATTACTTATTTACTGCACACCTCAGGTTGTGTAATGACTTTAAGTAGCATGTATTATGCAGGTGGACTATTGTATGCTGCAGGAGAAAATCAGAACTTTCTGTTTGCATCTCAAAAAACCCCTGCAGTGACACAGGTGAATGGCTCATACATTTTAAGCATTGGGAATCTTGGTATTTTATTCTAGTGTTCTCGCTTATATTTGTCCTAGTCCTCCCCCCTTAAAATGACAGTTTTTCAGACTCCTAAATTTCAGTACACTCTGAACAGGAAAAAAAAAATTTCTCTTAGGTCCTAGGTAGGATTTCCAGTCAAAATCAGAAGAGAGGGTGTAAGAGAGCAAGGACACTGTTGTGTGCAGCAGTGACCATGACAGCTCTGCATTTCACATTTCTGCAGGCTCATCACCAGCACAGCACCAGATTTTCTAGGTGTGGTGGCAATGACAATGGACATACACTATTCATTACCCCACATTAGCCCATGGCATTTAGCCCATCCCAAACTCAGGAAGGAGGAAAAGGCGAGTGTTTGTCTTCTCACCAAGCATCATATTCACAGTCCTTCATTCACAAGCAGAGACGAGAGGGAAATGCAGCTTTTATCTCATTTACAAAATGGAACCAGGAAAAACGTGAGAAAGGACAAATATGACAAAATACCTGGTAGAGATGGGGTTGGACCTCAATGAGCAAATGTTGCCTTGCTGCTCCCCAAGCTTTGTGTCCCATGGATGTAGAAACTCTGGTCATAACCCATTTCATACTATCTGAACAAGCTTTCCTTAAGCTTTCCTTATATGTCAGGTTTCAAATACATTAAAAATAGAAATGTGGGAAAGTTAGTGAAATATTCAGTCACCATACACTAACAACATCTACAGCCTTTGCGAAGCACAGTGCTTTCAGAGCACGTGGTTTCACCACAGAAGCTCTCTCTCATGCATTTGTATGTCTGTTCTATTTTCACAGCTGTCTAGGACACCATAACTTAGTATCGCTGAAAACCAGGATGGACCCATCTTACCTTCCCCCCTCCTTTTCACTGGTGATGACACACAGGGGGTCAGAATGGGAAAATTATTAATTTAAATCCCATTTTTATAAGATTGCTGCCATGATTTTTTTGAACCAAAGTTACCCACGTGGCAGAAGAGAAAGTGGGGTTGTGGGGAAACTGTTGTGAGACAGAGGAGCAAATGCATTATAACCTTTCTGAGCAATACTGAGCAACACTGCTGTTTTATAGGAAAGTGATTGTGAAACTACAGTATGCTAGTAAGTTAGCACAAAAGTTATTTCCTAATTATGAGAAATAGGGTTTAATATCATTGTACCAATTTGCTATGTTTTAATTTTAATAATTTCTTGTTTTATTAAACTACATAGGCTGCATAATACACCTGAATATTGAAAATAGGATGCCTTTGCCAGTATCACTTTCATTAAATATAACTCAATGCTTTTTTTGCTTTCACCCATCTGGCCGTTATTGAATGTGTACTAGATGTGCTTGTATCCTCATGGCATTGCAGCAGTGCTGTGTATTAAAGAATGAGCTTTTAAATGGGGGCTAGCACAGAAGCCTCCCAGAAAGTGCAATTATTCAGGGCTGATACTGCAGAATTCTTACAAGGAATGAAATAAATATCTGAATATCAGATTAATAATTTGAGTTTGGCAAGTTTGCAATTCATTACTTTATATTATCAGAAGTTGTTTATTCAGCATTCAGCGTAAAAAAAAAAAAAAGAGGAGGAAGGAATATTTTTTTAATGCAAAACATTTTCTCAGTTGAAACATTCTCATTTTCCACCTGGGCTTGCCAGGCTGTATGTGTGCAACAGGGGAAGTGGTGATCTGACCTTATTATAATTTAAAATTAAGATTACTCTCAAGAGAATGTGCTGAAAGTCAATATATATCTTGGGTGTATCTAGTAGTAGATATTTTTTTCTATTAATTAACAACACCATGACTTCTCCTTCCCCCAAAACATATTATATACCATGCCAGAAATCCTAAGTTTTAGGTTAAACTTGAGTTTCTTTAATTTTTTTTCTCACATGAAGAACTAGGGTGAAAAGTAACAGGGCCACATTTTGGGACACTCATACATTAAAAAAATATCCTTTCTTAAGGAAAAGTTCAGTGTGTCTGATCATATTAAATTGAAACATAAGGATTTGCTTAACTCCTTTCCTTAGTGAGGGCCTGGATCTTAGAGCAATGATTGCTTTCTTCTTTCAAATCACAAACAAGTTAGACTTATAGTATGATTAAAAGAGGTGTTTCAGAGATTTTGTTTAGTTAATGGATAGTTCATCCATCCATATTCCATTCGTTTATGCTTGCTATGCATACTTTTTTCCAATTTTTGACAAGCACATGTCTGAGTTTTATGAGGCATTTTTCTTTTACTTATCATTTATTATGCAGAGTCTCAGTCTCCGAAAACCACTTTACATGTGATCCAGCTATGTGAAATTAGAAATTAGAAATCCTGTTTAAGTCAACTGTCCAGCTCTTCTCTATCACCAACACAGAGATATTACTCAATCTCTAGAAAGCAATTCCACTCTAAACAGAGAAAAATCTCCCATACAGACCTGGAGCAGTCTTTCCTTCCACTGATGGTGGGACACCTATGTCTCACCAAAACTTATCTAAGTAACTTTAACTCTATTAAGTACAATAACTTTAAGTATAATTCCATGGGTAGAATTCCTTCTGGGATTCTTTGAAAGGACTGGAAAACAATAAAATAGTAAATCACGTGTATTAATTACCTATAAAATTGAGAATTATATTTTAACCTGAGGTGATTTGTACCTTTTTTTTTTTCACAAATACATGGTGCCTGTAATGTACGAAGTGTTATATTCATGTTATACTGTTTGCCCCTTTTGTTCCCCAAAAACCACATTAAAAATATGCCTTACCTTTTATTTCTATCATTTGACATACTCTGCCATAAATCCTTGGTTTCTGGGTGTGCAGTAAACCCAGCCTTTTTACAAAAAAGTAATATATGGAGCCCTCCAGGGGTGTGTTGCTAAGCAAACCAACCATAAATGCTGAGCTCAGTAAATCATATCCCATCACATGCAATGTCTCTCACCATGCCACACCATCCCTGCCTTAGCTCAGTCTGAAATCCTGGGTGCTGCTGGCTGCACAAGCTGAGCTCAGGTATCGATGATATGACTTCTAGAATATTTTCATTGAATCAGAGGGTTCATGGAGTCACTTCTAATCTCTCCAGGTGAAGCTGCTGCAGTTTGTGTGGAGGAGCTCTCTACTCACTGACCTGGAGGAGGGAGATGGATTGGGTCTGACAGTGGTCAGGGTTTTCCTGGCTGCTGATCAGCTCCTAGAGCCTGGGAAAACACGGATCAGGAGGCCAGCTGCAGTTCCCCTCTCGGTATGAGCAGCACAAAGAGCTGCTTACAGCTTACAAAGCTGAGCTGCTGACAAGCTGAGCAGCCCCTCAGTGATTAGATGTGCTACCAGATAAAGTTTGGCAATAGAAGAACAATTTATTGTGTCTCACGAGTACAAATTTATGGCTCTGTGGGCCTGAGAAGACCTCAGCAGACCTTGAAGAAAGTGCCATGTAATCTGTGCATACAATATAGCACTGATAAAACTCAGCCAAGAAGCACAGGCTGCATCCTTTGTTTGTTTGCAGAGTGCCACAAACATATTTATAATTTGGTACAAATAAAAGATATCATTGAGTAATGACTGCAGGCAAGGCTACAGCAGTTGTGCTGGCTCAGCCATGAAAATCTGATAGTGCCAATAAAATAATAAGAAAACCATAATTAGATTAAAGGCTTTCCCATGCTACTCATTTTCTAACTCTTGCCTAATAGACTTTTGGCTGTCTTCTGACATTCCTTCTGGAAAGCAAATTTATACTGATTATATATCTTTTTTCAGTGTTCTGTTTTTGTTGTGCCTAAACTTGTTTTCCTTCACTTTGTTTTAGCGTGCATGAAAAACACTTGTTTAGAAACTAAGATACTTATAATAGGATTTTGGTTAAAAGACCAAAATCAGAAAGTGATTATTCTAAATAGTAAATATGTTCTTTACAAGACATGTGTACCAGGGGATATTGTAAGTACAGAGGAACCACACACCACAGTGTATATAAATGGAAATCTTAAACGAGTGTAATCTTAGGTCCCAGGTCCAATCCTGATTTTTCCTGTTTTCAAAATTTGAAAGGCTGTGGATTTACTAGGTATAAAATGCACATAGATGGGCAGGCTTCAGACCCAGAGCAAATTTGGTTCTTTTATAGGTAACCTGGGACAAATTTCTAGCTATAATTAACTGCTGGTGTTATTTTATCTTGACTTTTTCTTTGGTCATAAATATTAGTTGATAATGTAAACACCTTTCAGATGTTCCTTAATTTGTACGGATGCTTTCACCTCAGCATTTTGTAGACACCTGTTCAGAATATTCCGTACCATTCAATTCTCTTTGGTGGAGACAAGCAGGCTCAAATCAATTCTCGCTGAGTTTCATGACCATGGCAGGCACAAACAGTGCTTATTTCTCTGTTAATTAGAAGTGAGCCTTCAAGGTGAGCCATGAGCTGAGGAATACAAACTCTGCTAAAACTGAGTGTAGAGCCTGCAAACCAAGTGGTGGTGTGTCCATAGATTCCCTAGAGCTGCAAGAAGAGCTTTTCCTGCTGCACTCTCCTGATGAGAGCAGGTTTCACCCACCCTCCCCTTTGTGCACACCCAAATGATCAAACAAAACCCGTTTGAAAGGAAGAGAATGAAAACCTTTCCCAGGGATTCACACATCGAATTTTGTGACTCTGGACAATATATGCTGAAATTATTCTCTATTCACTCAAACCTTTACTACAACCATCCCCAAAACAGGTGAGCTGTATGATTTCCCCCTTCAATATCTCAACTCTTTGTTCACTTCTTAAAAGCCTCACTGCAGATATGGTAGACAAGGAAGAGTGGGTGATGGCCATTGTCTCATGTTACCAATTCTGTCCATACTGTGCTGAAATAAAACGGAAGAAATGGAAACAGTCTTTGTCTTGCTCTGTAGAACCAGATGAAAGAGCTTAGTACTCGTGTATGCACCATACTGAATTTAAAGCTGGCAGGCAAATACTGACCATATTATTACTTTGGTTCTCTTCAGGTCCTTATTCCTCTTGGCTACTGAAATTAGCTGGGGTCAAACACCTACTGCTTATAATGATAATGATCACCTTCATTGGCTTCCAAGAAAAATCGAAACTAGTGTGCTGTACACGTAGCAATTCTTCTGTCAAGCAATCTCACCTCCAGATGACAAACTCTCCTTTTGCGCAGTGGCAGACTAGATATAATTAAGGCTCTGTAGAATAGTTCGTGTAGCACATTGATTTTAATAAAATACATATTGATTACAATAAAATGTCAGTCTTTCTGCTCTGAACATAATATCTAGCTGTCATTAGGTAATGTTAAATTTTTATTAAATCAATATAATCTGCTCACTTTAATTAAGAAGAGATTGTCTTTGACCTTATTTGTGCTGCTTGAATGAAAATCCACTCAGAGTCAGCAGAAGACTGGTCTCTTTTCAAGAAAAAAACCCCATAAAATTAATATATACATACATTCGTATTTCATTAGTGGACATAGTGTCACATATACCAAATTGGTTTAGAATTTTATTCATTAGAAAGAAAGGTATTATTAAAAGCAATGTTTTCAGCTTTTCTGGAGCTCCTCAGCATCTGACAATGTCAGGCCTGTGAGAATACAGCAATTGTATAAAAGAAGGAAAAGGGAGCTCTACAACTGAAGTACAAAATGGTAAAGACTGGGGAGAGGTAACAGGATTTAAAATGACTACATTTAGGCCACCCTAAAATCCCTATAAGTTTTAAATGGCTAAAACCTGAAAGAAACATGAGAATAAAAATGCATTCTCTAGGACAGCAAAACTGAATGGCTCAAAATTTCTAGGCAGCAGAATGCTAAGGAAAGAAACGAACCTCAAAGGCAGAGTTGTTTATTCACTAAGCGACGGAGTTATAAAAAAACCAAACACATAAACAAGCCCACTTGTGAGATAAAAGAAACATCAATATGCATCACTCCAAAATACCCTCTGAGTTATCATTTCACATGTTTATGGGATGTTTCTGACCCTCCATTAGCTTCTGAATATATTGGTAAACTGGCTTGATCAGATGGGTGCCTGTAGGAAGAGAAGCACCAGCACAGCCAAAGTGTCTGGTCTAGAGGCAGATTTTATTGAGGAATGCTTGTTAGCACCATTTGACCACGCACTGTCCTCCTGCAGCTCCCCTGGTAACTCGGGGAAGTGTGAGAGGTACAGCAAAGGGCAAAATTGTGTGCTGGATGTTTGGATCTTCTGCCTTGTAAGTAGGATGTCTGCTGTCCTTATTAGTGACCTGACGGCGTGTTTAGGAATTTTATTATTCATATACCCAAATAATGTCTGTGTAGTTGTGATTATTATTGCATGTAATTAATGAGTTTAGTAGTTGTCCAGCCTTGAAAAATTATATATACCAGAAAAATGAAAGTGTTTTTAAAGCCTACAGTTTTTACCAAAAAGACCTTGGGCAGACAGATGACACTGCCTTCATCTAACAAAATGCCCACTTTGTATTCTCCTGTATAATCTAATAATTAAACCACACAATTAGACCCATTATAACAGCCTAATTTATAATATTTTCAGCTCAGTCAGAATTCTGCCTGGAATGTAATTCCTTTCAAGTTTAAATGAGGAGAAATGGAGTATTTTAACTGAATAACTGCATGAAGGAAAACAATTATATCTTTGCTTTAGTTAATTTTTCTCTCATAAGAGGTATTTACTTAATCATGAAGAGTGAAATTAATACAAGGCTGGGAGTTCAAACATAACAAAGTGGCTGAAAACCAGCTTCACATGTCTCACCAAGCTGTTTTAAATGTCATGTACTATGACACAAGAAGTTGGAGAATGAAATAACAATAAGTTAGCAAAATGTCAGTCACCTGGAGGCAAAAAAAATCATAGGACTTTTGGAAATTTATAATTAACATAATTATCCTATTGATTAACGTGAAAACTGAGTAAATGCTTTCCTAAGTTTAGATTTTACCGTTTTAATCGATATCATAGTAACAAACTGGTGAAGCTGGAGCCTGTTTTTTGCAAGAGCATAAAACCTCTTTGTTCAGCACTATCTTGCTCTGTCCACTGCAGTGGATTCTTTTTTCTGTTCAAGCATCTTCTCAGCTTCTTATTCACCCTGCAAGGCCTCTCAGCTGTGTTAGGGAGCTGCAATCACTTACATGGTTTATTATTAATAATACACATAATTGTAATAACATAAGTGCTGGAGGAAAGAAGAGTTATGGGGAGAATAAGAAAAGACATTTTTCCAAACAGATCTGAGAGAAGGAGAAAGAGAAGTGAAGGGAGTCAGTGGTGCTGTCAAGCACCATCATGTGAGCAGCAGTAGGTAAGATATGCAGCTCTCTGAGCAGGAGATGCAAAGCGTGAAACCAAAATGACTCAAAGAGAAGGGATGAGACTAATTTGTGAAGGTAGGGAAGGAAGAGGAATTAGGAGCAAAGTCATGGTTTAACAGGAGTGGGAGGAGGGGAGAAGCAATGGGACAATAATAAACACTCCAGAGTTAGGGAACCAAGGCTTGCAAAGAATGATTTTTCCCCCATTTAGTTTGATTTCAGGTGTGAGTTTTAATACATTTATTAATAATTGCTGTTGAGATGTTGTCCATGCTGACATAAACCTGTCAGGAGTCATGAACCCCATAAGGGTCTGTGAAGTTGCAGAACAGGTAGAATAACCATAAAGAGGAGACAAAACACACGATAAATGGGGTGCAGGGATATTGAGTGGCATACGGCTTTGATCGCATGAAATGTAAAGCACTAAATCAAGTGTGTGCTGGTATATTTAGGAAAAAGATATGGGGGAAATAATTAGGGTTTTTTTTGGTTTTTGGATGGAAGGCATCAAGTTGTCCTGTTTGTATCAGCCTAAGTTCTGTCCTTGGTTACTCAGTGTACAAACGTCAATAATTACACATTCTCTAGAAAAGACATAATGACATCTATTAACTCTGATCATTCCCAGCATCAAGGTTTCCACTTCTTCATATAAAAGCACAAGGAGTTTGAATTAAAACCCCTCAACCCCTCACCAAACTTACACACAAGTATCTTATTACCAACCCTTTCCCTTCACTTGCTCAGCAGCACTCCCCATCAAACTCTTCAATTTTGCTGAGGGTCTGTGGGGGCTTTGAGAAGCCACACATGAGTACATAGAGACTCTATTTGTGCAGAACTGGGCTGTGCTTGAATGAGCTCACTGTTCCTTCTGTGTTTGGTGGGATGTTTGATGGAGTTACCTTTTGTATTAAAGCTCCAGAAGAATGACTTTTTGAGACCTTAGTGCAGCTGTTGCAAAAGTGGCACTGAGCTGATGAGGTCTGTGTTATCCAGTCTCTTTGTGGTCTACATTTAAATTGATTTTCCTCTACACTTCTAGTCTGGGCTGTTGCTTGCATGCAATATTTTTTCTCCTTTGAATTCTCCAAGCAGCTTGGTGAATGAGATTTGCAGTCCTGGCTTTCACCACACTGGCTGCACAGGAAGCTTAGGTTGGCTTTTAGCATTGAAACTTTATTGTCATTTTAAATAGGTAAGTATCCTTGGGTAAGGCAGTTTTCTTCAAGAACTGGGAATGGGAAGCAGGGATCATTACGAGGAGGATTCAACCAAATCTTGAAAGAATGAGAGAAAGGAGCTGCAACCAAACTTCAGAGGAAGAAAGAAAATCTTATTTGGCCAGTGGTACTTTGATAAAGGGGTGGAGAACAAGACAGAAGAGGAAAGTCAAGCCCTTCTGCTCTCCCTGTAAAGCTGCTGAATTTGCATCACTGGCTGGTTGCTAGAGTTCACACCAAGAGCTGCTCTCTGTGAGATCAGATCCAAACCTGTGCTGGTGCTTGGGGTTATTCCCCCGCAAGGAGCAGGACCCTGCACTTGCCCTTGTTGAGCCTCGTTAGGTTTCTCTCTGCCCAACTCTCCAGCCTGGCAAGGTCTGGCTGAAAGGCAGCACAGCCTTCGGCTGCATCATCAGCAAACTTCCTGGGGACACATTTTATGCCTTTGTCCAGGAAGGGATGAAAGGAATGGTTTCCTTCATGCCCTTCAGCAACAGAGGTCATCCCCATTTGCTTCAGTTCCCTCCTCTTTAACAGAATTTCTTTTTGGTAATAAATTAGCTAGAGCTGTCAAGTATGTTGAATATGCACTACGGGCATCAGGTGGAAGACAAGGAGATTATTTTCAAACATATTTCACAGTTTATGTGGAGCGACTCTTACCATATAATCTTGTTGATTGCCAGTTATTGAAACAGTGCAATTTTCCTTTAAACCCTAAGGTTTGAACAGAGTCACTGAGGACTCGGCAATTTTAGATTTCTTTTCATAATCTACTTATGCCCACTTCTGCTAGCCACTGCTATCTGTGGAGAATCTAGCTGGCTTTCTCCCTAGGTTAGTGCAGCCCCCAATAAACAGTTTAATCACCACAAAAAAGTGATATTTCCATGCCACCAACTTAATGATACAAATGAAAGATGACAGGTGTTACAGATCCTTTAATTTCTGCATATTGGAAAACCTAAGGGGTTCCTGGTTTGTTTGCAAAGCAGACCTGCTTTAGAAACAGTAACAAAAGGACTTTAATAGCATTCTGTCCTTGGAAGCTTCTGAAACTCCACTTCTGCAGAGCCACAGAGCTCCTGCTTTCACTTAACTGAAACTATTTGTTATTATGCGATGGTGTTTATTTGAACACCTCTTGTACCAAAAGAGTCCCAGCAAGACTGTACTAGTTTCTGGCCAGTAAAACCAGCTCAGCCCTGAAAAACTAGGATACAGAAAGTCTGGAGAGCAATAGAAAAGACGAAGTGCAAAGCAAGCCAAGTCCCCGCAGCTTACTGGCAGTGCTCAACTTGCAAGAATCTCCCCATTTCAGTGCTGCTCTTATGACAGTTCTTGAGCAGGTTGCAAGTGATCTTTTAGTTGGGCACTTAGGCAGAGGGTCCCCAGAACTGGGACAAGATAATTTCTGTGATATCTTTGAGAAAAGTGATAGACTATCCCAGCAGATGTCCAGCCCTCAGCTTCTCACTGCAGTGCTCTTGCTATTGCCAGATGCAGCGTCGGAGAATTTACAGCTGCCTGACCATGCTGAGCCTTTTACCTCATCAGGGACGGAGATGGGCCATACAGTAATGCATATTGATCCATGGCCCTAAATGTAGTTTATGTCTTACATTTCTGGGCTAAGCTATATCAAGGGGAAAGCAAACCATTCCAGCCCAGCCTCCCCTGTGCAGATGCAGCATGAGTGATGACAAACCTCTCAGGCTGAATGGATGCAGGCACACTCAGGATGATGGCTCAGATGGACTAACTGGCCATAACTGAGTGGATGAGCATGCTTAAGCCTGCCACAAATCTAAGTAAAATGAGTTAGCTTGAAAATCAATAAAAAATCTTAAGAGTACTCATTTGATCGTTTGTGATAGCTCAGCTGAGCTGGGGTACATTGCTGAGTGACAAGATCTTGTGAATATGCCTAAACCTTTCATGCTTGGGGCAGTGAGCTTCAAAGAGACATTTCCCTGTCCTGAGAGGTGCAAAGACAGCTGGCAGTGCAAAGGAGGCATTGCCTTTTGGCTCGATTGCACAAGTTATTACAAGGTATTGCAGTTGTGTAGTTATTACATAAGCAAGTCCTGGAGAGTACTGGGAAGAAGAGAGCTGGTTCTTGAACAGACCAAGAAGGCATTCTCTGGGAATTTACCCAAGATTTTTTTTTTTTTTTTAAACCAGAAAAAAATGTATACTGCACTCCTGTAACTGAATATAAAAAGCTTTTTGCACTCAGCTGGTGGGCAAGATTAAAATCCGAGGATTTGAAATGTGCTCATTTGGTTCTTGTTCATTTAAAAATCATGTAATTCTGGTATTTTATTCCTGCTACTAAATGCCAGGATTCATCACTGCTCTTGCTCTTTCCCCTGACAAGACTGGACGTAGGTGTCCAAACCCTGTCTCTGGGGTGGTGCTGACCTGACTCAGGAACTGTTCTGCATGTGCAAGAGCTGAGGATTTCACCTTTTCACCGCAGTTACATGATGAAGGAAAGGAGAGTTTGTCTTCTGCCATGGGGAAAAAAGATCAGAGGAAGGTTAGGAATTTAGAGCTCTGCTCCATGATGACAGCTGGGTTTTTAAAACTGTTAATCTCTTGAGCTATGGGAAATATCCAAATTGGACTGTCAGGGTTTCTTTTTTCTTCCTTTCCCTCATGGAGAGATCCAACTTCAGCTGTATTGGAAGTCAGTAATTCTCTTAATGCTGCCAAGTGTAAGATATATTTTATGGGGTATCTTATGGAACTGATGGGGGGAAATAAATAATAGCAACATTAAAAAAAAAAGAATGTTATCCAAACTGAAAGTGTTGCAAGGATAAACAAATCAGTAAAAGGTGCAGTTTGCTTATGATACAGTAATTTTATGAGCAATAATTTTTCAGATGAACTGAAGCTATCATCATTATCAACTAATAACTCTAAGAATGACTTATCTAACTTGCTACTGCCTATGGTATTCCTGGAGTGTGAAAGAATTTTAAATTGTCTGTAAGGAACTGGTGCTGCCTATAGGACATTAGAATAAATGAACCAGAGCATTTAAAGTGTTATCTTTGCAGAAGAAAAGAAACAAACATCCTTCACAAAATGCACAAGGGTGTATGTATTCTACGGCTTCTGAAGTGTCTGTGCTATTCTTCAACAGAAAGGTGGAATTAATGTTGGATCAGATCCTCTTTTCTTGCACCAAAGAACCACCAGAAATACCAAAGGGCTTGTGGCTTTGGAGTGGGCTGAGCTCCACGGCAAAGGGGCTGGGGTAAAGTACAGCAATATCCAATGAGATGTGAAAACAGCAGAACTTCCTCCACTGCTTACTGCAAGTGAGCCAAGAGATGCCATTTAAACTTGTAACAAAACATGTATTTCATTTTGGAGAAAGCAAAATAATTAGTTCTGCTTTTAATTTTTCTTCTTTCGTTTTTCTTTTTTTGTTTGTAATTTCAGAACAGCTGCTAAGTAAACAAAGAGAAACAACAGAGAATGTTAAGCATCCATTCAAGAAGACTTAACCTTTTAAAAGCAGAATTAGATATCTAAACAAAGCTGGATGGTTTAGAATGAAAAGTTGATGTATTTAATTTTGAAAATGTCAGCACTAATCTCCCGTGCCTTCCCCATAGCCACTCTTGTTTTCCTACATCCAGTGAGATGGACTCAAGTGGGCACAGGTTTTTATTCAGTGTAAATCTGCTTGGTGAATTTGCTATTTGCTGAGGAAATCAAATAAACAGAAAAGAGGAAATTTGTTCCTTTTGATCACCTCTCTTTCTGCTTAGATAGGGCAGGGATGGTAGCACTTATTTTGAGAGTGAAATAAATCAGCCACTGCAGGACTGATGCCACTCATGGGCATTCTGACAGGATTTCTAAAGCTCTGTTACTTCAGCTGGGAATTCCTCAGTCCCTTCAGTGCTCTGTCTCTGCTTCAGACAAACCTGAGAGGAGCTGGCAAAAGTCAACTATACCGAGTGATGTGGGGCTCCTTCTCTGTCCCAGGAGCAGGCTGCAAACCTTCTTTGTGAAGGCACTGAAGCTCCTTCTATAACAGTGCATTTGGGTGAGGTTTAACTGAACAAGAACTAATTTACAGCTAATTAATATGCACAGGGCTCTGCTCCAGTAGAAAGCATGAACATCTCTCCAGCATGTGTTTGTTTTTCTTTTTTAATTAGTTTTGCAAAGTGAAACAAAAAGAAAATATAATCCAGAAGAGTACACTGTATAAATTGGGAAGCTGTAACTTGTTTAGGAAAAGGTTTCTTTGCATGTTGAAGTATGTCAACTTGACAAAATAACAGCATTTTTCTCTTTAATATTTTAATCAGACCAATAAGTTTCATTTTACCGTGTTTGGAAAAGATTATTTCATTTATTTCATTTCAGTTTTGTTAACTCTAAATAGTGGTAATTTAACAGAGGATTCTCCTATATGTTTTCTTTAACCATTAAAAAGTTTTTAAATGCTGGTATTCTAACAAAGTTGTAATCAACGATCATGTATATTTAGAAAATATACATAATTCAAAGTGATACTCTTACATCACAGTTGAAATATTTGAAGTGATGCAGAACAATTTTTTAGCTTTATTTAACAGGAGCATTTGATTAAGAATAAATTATATTTAAAATGCCAGAACAGTGTGTGTGGGGTGAAAGTTTTGCATTTCCAGTAACCCTGTGTTTTCGCGATTCAAAATCAGGTGGTCCTGAAGTTCTTTTCCTATATCTTATTCTGAACAATGTATTTGATTTCAAATACAGCACCACTGCTGCAAAGAGCATAAAATACACACACAGGTAATTTCTACAGAGAGGAGAATGCTAATTAGTTACCTCAGCGACTGCCATAGCCTTTTGAAACCCTGATCATGTTTCAAACAATCTCGGTGGAAAATAAAGAAGAGAAAATAGTTTTTTCCACATCAGAGGTGAAAAGCTGACTGCGTCCTCAAGGGCACAGATGGGCTGAGCATGGAGGTGTCCTGGTGCTTTGCAGCAGGCATAGGAATAATGCGTGCACGAAACTTTTGGGAGTGTGTGCTGACTTTGCAGCATTTCTTCAATGCCCTCCAGTAAAGGAGGGCTGGTAATCAAGGGCTCAGTCAGAAACAGTCCCACAGTTGGACAGTGACAACAGCTGAACTCACTGGATCCCTTCCTGCCTTTGTCAGGCAGGGCATTTTGACTTAACTTTAAATGTAAAGAATCCTTGGCACTGATCAGGGGTATCATGGCAGAGGTAGTGTGTGTCATAAAGAGAAAAGCAGCAAGAAAGCAGCTTGCCCCGAGGTGCTTCCCTTCTCTCTCTGCTGTTGCACACTCAAAAAGTGGGAATTACATAATGGAGTGCATCCATCACAATTCATTCTGACACACAGAAAGGCTTCAACCCCTGCCTGTTGCTGCAAGACAAACTCCAGGATTCCAAGCTTTAAATTCAGGATGAATTTGGACCTTTTAAAACTCTGAAAACCAAGTGATCTGTTCTCACTGGTGAATAGAAGATGAGCCTCTTCATCTGTTAGAATTATTCCTGTATTGATCTCCAAGTGCTTTGGAATGGAGGTCAGCCTCAGCTCTGCTCCACAGCTGGGGAAGGAGGGATGGATTTTCAGGAGGCCACAACCTGATATCCCTGCCAGACTATGTCTCAAGCAGTCGTCACCCAACCTTGCTTCTTCTGTTTCCTAAAAATGACTGCCTAAGAACCGAGGTTACATATTTCTGGGCATCATCTCCCATCCCCTGGTGCATGTACATGACTCCAGATTTTTTGGCTGGCACCGTGCTGCAGGATACGAGAGCCGATGCAATTTCTGGATTGCTGTTTCTGACTCCGGAAGTTTCAAGATGGACTCCACAAATGTGTGCCCAATCTGTGATGTTTTGAAATGAAAATGTCAGACTTAAGGAAGTGGCATTTCACCCATGCATTACTCTCTGCATCCATTTCTCATCTCTGTTTAGTTAGGGCAGCAAACTGCAGGGAGTTTGTTCCAAATAAGACTAATTACTGTGCCCAAATATGGTAAATTATTAAAAAAGACATTGCATATGGACACGAGGCACGATAGGATAAATTAACTAGTTTACAACTGTGTAATAACCCAGCACAAATTTGCTCAGAGTGCAATGCTGCCAGGCAAGGCAGCACATGGAAAAGGGCTCTTCAGTGGGACTGAAAATTTATCCTCTATGATACAGAGATATTTCAGAGCTCCTTTAAAGGATCGTTCTGTAAAGAGGTAAGAAAATTGCAACTTCTACATGCAATTTGTTTGTGAAATATAGTGGCTGGGAGCATCTTAGAGAAAAAATATCTACACAAATGGATTAAGACATCAGAGATGATTCACATAAATGTCTTTTTTCCTATTCAGCTTAATTAACTTCAGAGTAGATGAATTCTTATTGGTGTAGTGAAAAGAAAATGAAACCAGTGTCAAGAGAAAATCTCCTTCATACAACTGCTTGGTCTAGCCCAATTTTGGATGCTGTAAAAGCATAAAATTTTTGTTCATTAAATTTTAAAAGCTTTCTGACTTCCTGGAATTATAGCATGGAGCTGTAAATGTTGTGTGAAATGAAATGTACTTCCCTACACAAACAACATACAGTGGGAGAGCTTTGGAATTACTATCATGGTCTACTATTTGCAGTAATACTTAGATAAGTCAGCCATTAAGATAAATAAATAAAAATACCCAGCAGAAAAAAACCCCACTGAAAATAAGAAAGGATGGAGATATTTTAAAGTACTCTGCCTGTGTGTGGAGAAAATCTGCAGCAAATTTGTACACTTAAGTAAAATATTTTCAATGCTTTTGACTCTTTCATTCTCTGTTCCTATAGGCAGAAATTCTTTCTGGACAGAAGGACTCTTATTGCCAGATCAAAATCCTCTTTTTACATATTCCTGCAATTCAGCAGAAGAAAAGGGTTTTACAAAACATGTCAGGCTAAATCCAAACTTCACCTAAACACACAATTCTAAAATCTGTGTGACCAGATGTCCTCTGACTGTACTCATTATCGGTGGTGTATAGTCTGAAGTCTGATGAATGATTCCCAGCTGACCCTCACTGGTAAAGCCTTCTTCCAACTTGTTATTAAAAACTTATAATAACCACATTTTAATAGCCGTTAAAGAGCTTCCCTCACGTATACTATCTTGGCCATTTCCTTAGAGGAAAAGTACTCATTATACAAATTTGCAATAATATGGGGAAGAAATACAACGGCATTATTAAAATCCAGATTACTAGCTCAGAGACTTCTCCGGGGCCTCAGGCTGCTATTTAAACTAAATTTCATGTAAACTACACCATGAAGATACAATGCTACATGCAGGGGAAGAAAAATGTTTCTTCAGAGTGGAAGCCACTACCCAAGTTTCATTCCCAATTAATCTTTTACCACTTGAAAATTTCTTTTTCTTAAAATTATTTGGAAGAGATCAAGGTTCTTTTCCCTTCCCTTCCCTTCCCTTCCCTTCCCTTCCCTTCCCTCTC
>VZRL01002373.1:27434-94855 GCA_013397895.1 Origma solitaria | reverse complement strand
CTTCCCTTCCCTTCCCTTCCCTTCCCTTCTCCAAATATCAGTAATGTGTTAAGCAGGATGTCTAACATATCATATGCTTCTTCTCTAATCCTCTCTCCACTGGGAAAAGTATTGAATAATGTTTTGTTCTGGGCTTTTTCAAAGGCAATTCACACATACTGACATAGTTGTATGAAGGGCAAAGCCGAGAAATTCTCTCAAACAAGGAAGTTTTTCCCCTTCATCTTGGATTTGTCATCATCATCAGTGCAGCATGCTTGGATCAGACATAAACAGACAAAGGTCATTGCGCTTGGTGGAAAAGAGGGTTAATTTAAAGGTTTGTTTTTCTACTCGGAGTAGAGACCAAAAACCACGATTTCAAGGAAAGGGAACAGAGATGGTGTTTTGGGACAGTCTGCATGGTGGCCTTTGGTCTCTGGAGCTCATGGGATTGCCAACCCTGAAGCAATTTAGCAGCTGCACTGCTGAGGGGCTGAGTGGTGATTTAGTGGCAAACCCAGAAAACTTCGCAAAGAGCAGAACAGAATATCACCCCCAAGGAGTCTGGTCTGGAGCTCCAGCTTTGAAATTGAGATGAATCCATGCTCTGTCTCAAACTGGTTAAAATGAAAATGGTTCCACTAAAACATGGTGTCGTCTTTAGAACTGTTGCTCGGCTTAAGGAAGAGAGTTAGAACCAATGCAGGAATAGTCAGCACACCCTGAAATACAAAATGCACTGTGGTTTCCTCCAAGGTCTGTGTGAAACCTTATGGAAAGTTCCTGGGGAATTTGAGTGAGTGTGAAGGACAAAATATTCACATTATTAAGTTTCTGCCACGCTCATAGGCCACAGAGGATGGCTCCTGGTGAGAGGAGATCAAGAATTTGAGTAACTTAGTTAAGTTTCATAGAAACACTGAAATCTTTCACAGATGAGTACAAGCATTTTAGGAGCTGATAGCGTGTGCAAAGACAGTCCTTGACTTGTGTGACTTACAAATATTGTGTAATGGTTCAGATGCCATTGGATTCCTGTGCACAAGGCAGCTGATCTATAAAACATATGGCATTTTGAAATATTGATCTCTTCTGTGCCAGAGAGTAAGAGATATTAGTGTAGCATGGGATTCCGTTTGTAACGCTGGGATTAAAGGCAGGGAAGTGGAAAATTGGAATAGACCTGAATTCCTGTGAAGTGGAAAGTACAGCTGGCAGTATTACTAAAGCAGAAGAATAACAAAAGCATGCATTTTTAAAAATCATATTAAAAAATCCCGTAACAGCTACAGAGGTAACAGAGAGAATATCCAAATAAATGTTTTTATTAGGTTGCTTTTAATTCTACTAGTAATGTAAAGTCACAATATGGTGAGACACACCAGAATGGAAAAAACCCAAAAAACAAGGAAACAAAGATTTTCTTTACAAAGTAAACAATCATTTGTATTTTAAAGTGCCACTTTGTCTGAGTATGTAATCTGTGCCATGAAATATGTATTTTTGAAATAAAGAAACAAAGCAACCAACCCCCAACATTTGCTTAGTTCCTCCAGAATTGTTGCCTTGATGCTCAGCTGGTGAACTGATTTAAATTGGGAGTTTATTCTCTCTTTTCTTTTTTGGATTCCACTCTCTCTCTTCCTCTGCTTTCTTTGTTGGAAATGTGGGATAATTGGGAAGAAATTCCAGAAATTAGAAGTTTTAAGTCTCTCTAGTGTTCTGCATAGTAACACTATTTTTTTGTCCTCTTTCCTTTCTTTTCCTAGTTAGGCTGTTAATGAGACTGATAACTCGTGTTTGATCATCATGCCAATCTTAGGACAACAGCTTCAGTCCTTGTCTGAAGCTCTTAATATCTAATCAGAACATTTCATTAAAACAAAACAAAACAAAACACACCAAAAAACCCAACAGAAAACCTCAAAACCTAACAAACCAGAAGCTTTATTTCTATGAAGATTTTACCTGGTGTAATGTGAAGCCAGTGGTTCTTGTGCTTTTCTGTGATAGATTGAGTCCTTTACTAGATGGCATTTTCTCTCTGTGAAGGCACTTCTATATTGCAATTAAGTAACTATTGATCTTTTTTGATGAACAGATTGAGCTCTTTGAGTCTTTTATTATGAGCATTTTTCAGCCCTAAAATCACTTTAATTTTAAAAAGTGATCAAAGGTTAGCTGAACCCTGGTAAAAAGTCATATATCTCTTCAGCTCACAGTACTTTCTTCTTTTAGTTCCATAATAGTGCAAGATGAACTGCTTTTAATTTTTTTATGCCATTATCATTAACATTATATAAAATGACACATTGACACAATAGATGATGTAGCTTTTACACTGAATTTAATGTTGTTCTATTGAAATTAATGGAGATCTTTCCAATAGTTTCAATGGCAGTAGAATTAAACCAATTTTGAGTAGTTCTGAAACCTTAATTCAGATATATTTCTGTCCTAAGGTTCTAGAGAAAATGTGGCAGAGCAGGTGCATAGTGACTGGTGCTAAAAATTGACATTTTGGTGTAAATCATTGTATTGGAAACCTCAGACAACATGATTTGCTATGCACTCTGTCTCCTGACTCTAACACCATTATAATAATGAAAAATATTCCTGTGATTTTATTTGGGTTTGAATCTGACCCTGGTTTTGAGAACTAAGAGTTTGGAGAATCAAACAGACCATAAAGGACTCGACATCTCAGATGGCCTCTGATGCATCCTGTGGGCAAACCAGGCATATATAACCAGGGATATCAGGATTCAGTTCCTTTGCTCCTGACAGCTTTGGGGAAGGCAACCGAGGTGCTCCTTTTTATCTGAATAAGAACAAGAAAGGAAACCTCTTACACCTCCAGTTTTGCTTTGTTTTGCTTTGCTCTGTTCAGGTATTAAACCTTAATGACCTTGGAATAGGATATCCCTGGAGGGATTAAGGACTAATTTAGATGAAGACTTGCTCTTATCTTGTTCTATTGACGTAGAAATGATGAGGATAAAAATCACTGTGTTTATTTCAGAGAAGAATTTTACGTGTGACTTTCCCAACAGGTGAGCAACAGACACATAGTTAGATACAAGTCTGGAGCTGGACTCTGCATCTCTAGTAATTTAACTAAAACCTTGCTGAAATCTCGGTCTTCCTTTGAATATCACCACATAATTTAAAAGTACCCTTAGCCAGTCCACATTTTAAATAGACTTTTTTATCACCACCTTAATAATTTAGCTCACTAGCAGAAGGAAGGGAGGATAATAAAGTAAAAGATTTTTTGGATTAAAATTCCTTTTACTTTATTTTTTACAGTGACAATACAGAGGCATTGATAGTTGTTACTTTCAAGCCCCACCGCCATTTCAGCTTGGTCAAGAAAGCATTGGTTTTTTAAAAGAAACTGAAAATAGCCAATCTTTTAGTTTGGAGGCTCCTGAATACCTTTTGGAAATAATTTCAAGAGTTTGTAATAGGGGTTATAGATAAGGTAATAATTTTCAAAGAGGAATAATGTACTATTATTATTATTATTATTAAGTTTCTATCCCTGTTTTAATATCTTTTGGATATTTAGTGAAGGCTTTTGCAGATACAGACACACATAGAATGTGTGATGTTACAGAGCTTGTTAAATGTTATAAATACACTTGGAAATAAAAGTGCAGCAAGCACTTTACAAACAGTTTTAATTTATAAGCAATTTAAATTGTTGACTGTGGGAAGTGATCTGTAAACTGTTGACCATTTGGAGCTCTTGCTTTAGGCATTCTTTTTTTGGATTTCAAATTCCATTTTTCCTGATCTTACATGCAATTTTTTTCCCTGATTTTTCATGAAACCATCTCCTCCCTAAAAAGAATTGCCAGAAGCTTCTCACTCCTCTCCTCAACATTTCAAGAACCTGAAAGCTGGAAATATTTCATGCTTCAGCCGTAACAAAATGCCACCTTAAGTTGGGACATGAACCTCAGAAAAGCATCTGAGATGGTTCTTCTGCTACTGAGCAGTCAGGAGATACGGCAAGGCCAGAGCTCCTGTAAAATAAAATCCCTGGAACAAGTGTAGTGTGGACAGCAGGTCAGCATCACAAACATCTCCATCCAGGTCACCATGTCTGTCAAGTGGTACGAGCATAAAGTGCCTGATATCTTTGAAATGCTGTAGCTACACTTGTTTCTGGAGAGGACTCATCCACCTCTGCTCCATGCATTCCTTATTTCTTAATATGCAAACGAAAAGAACCCAACGTGAGCACGACTAAATTTATGCCTCTTGAGACCAAGTAATAGAATTTTGTGTATTTCAAACCATGGCTTCTTCAAGAACCACGGCTGCAACATCAGCTCCCACCCCTCTCTCTGGAAAAGCCTGCATGGTCCAGGTTACATTTTGCACTGGATGGAGGCAAACAGACCAGCAAGGTGCTGGTACCAGGTGGAGCTGTCAGGAAGGCACTCTCAGCACCTGTTTTTCACAGGGAAGAACTTTCAATCTCTCCAGCTTGCAGAATCAAGTATGGTGAAGTGGTGAAGAAAAGCCCTTGTTTGTTCCTGTTCTGCCTTCCCCCAAGCTGCAGAGGATTAGTCCTGGTGATGTCTGTGGGGTGAAATGTGAGCAGCGTGTTCCTTCGTGACTAATGGCCTTGCACCGAAGTTAAATCACTCATCCCATGGAGTTTTCATTTCTACTGCACTGTGGTGATAATTATCTAAATAATTAATAAATGAGGCGCTACTGCTGGTGTGACTGGGCTCAGATTGCTCACTTTAGTGTGTGCTGTAAGATTTGTGTTTCCATGACACCCAAGGTGAGCAGCAATAAATGTAATTTGTGTAGGATTCCTGAACAACACTTTCTACAGCCGTCACCTCACCACTGAGCAGCAATGGGAGACACTGGAGGGGCAGGAGCATTGTGAGCTGCAAATTAAAGTGCTTAGGAGGAATGAAGATGTTTTCTCTCAGCCAAAGGTGAAGAGAAACAGGCAAGTTTCAGTACTTCAGTCTGTAATCACCAGTTACAAAAAGCATCTCAGTCTCCTTTGAAAAGGCACACGCAGGAAATGAAAGGAAGACTTCAAGAGAGCACAGAAAGAAAAGTTTCTTTTTATGTAGAAAGGGAACTTTTGGTATATTCAGATGGGGCAATGGAAAACCAAGCTGGAGGAGAAGAGATTGAGGTACTAGTTTCAAGAAACCAGTTGGATATGACTTTTATCCCCCTCTGAACACATTTAAACACCTCTTTTTGTGCAGCTGCACTGCGGAGCCGCCATCTGGGTTTTGTTCCGGGGCTGTAAGACACGCGTTGTTCAGACTGACAGGTCTAAAGGAGTTTCAGTAAGTTGACAGCAAGTCACTGTCAGGAACATGCTTAGAGCAGCTGAGATCTGAAAGGTGGAAGAACTTGATATTTGTGCTAACATCAGTTCAAGCTTTTCATTCTATTTAAAATATAGTTTTGTAGTTTTAGTATGGAGGTAGACTGGGTGAAGGACAAGTGGGTGACTGAAGCAGAAATTATTCCAAGAGATCACTCTTGTCTATTCCCATCTAAAAATTGCTCTTAAAATTTTTGAAACTGAACTGCATTAGAGGCCGTTCCAAAATGCATCAAAGCCCATGGAATGGATGCCTTTCACTTTGTCATCATGGTTGCATGAATATTCTGCTAAACAAAACCACCACAAAGGTATCTTCTGGAGGAGTTACTGCCTGAGATTTTATAAAAGCCACATGGCATATGGAAACAGCATATGGAAACTTGTTAACACTGAAAGGTAAGGAGAAAAGTGGCAGTGAGTGATGAACTACTTGGAAATGTTTAAAAAGCTGAATCACTGTCATCTGCAGAATTCCTGATGGAGCACATTGAGATTGATATGAAGTCAAGAGTTTTCCAAAGCTCTCCATCACCTGAATGATAGCAAAGGGCTAGACGCTAACCATATGTCAACTGCTCACTGCAGAAAGATCTTCTGCCTCCTGAGAAAAAGAGGGTGTGAAGTCATTAGCACAGCCCAGAAATCTGGAAAGTGAGGGATTGTCACGTAACCACACAAAGAAAACTACCTGTAAAAATTATATCACCTAATGAGTTTTTCACACTGCTGCCTAGAACAGGAGAAGGTTTCTGCATTTTTTATCTCAAATAGAATCAGAGGGGTAGTTGGAAAAACATCTGTAACACCAGCAGGGGTGAATTTAGCACCTCTGTGTGGAGGAGATACTTTACTTGAGCAATTTATCATGCAATGGCAGATCTGAATCCAATAGTAATTAGTGCTTAATTGACTTTACTGGCACATTCAATGCTTTGTACCTTCTCTAATTATGGAATATCCTTTGTGTATATGCATTTTCATCAAAGTTGATTTTTGCAAGAATACCGTCTGTATTAGAATGGCTTGAGGTCCTACGTTAAAAGTGATGGACTTTTTCAGGAGTCAGCCCTGGCATTGTCACTCACAAGATAATAAACAAACAATAACCTCTTTCATCTTAGTAAATCCCAAAGCTCTGTACAAAGTAAATAATAATTAAACAGATGAACATTTACTGAAAATATATACATCAAAGAAGATGCATATCACATTAAAAATATATTTAGCTTCAAAACATCCCCACCATCGAGCCATTGCTTATCAGGTTTAACTGCACCCAGGGATGAAAGAGTTGTCTGATTTCACAGCCCTTGTAATTAGTGATTCACTTCCAATTACCCTCAGATCTGGCAGCCTGCGTTACTACTATCCTGACTGTATTTCTTTCCAGGATGTTGTGCTGCTGTTGCACTTCTCTGCCCATTAGGGAGGTAGTTTGTCTCCGGAGGCCTATGGAACCCAATCGGAACTTTTCCAGTTACTTCACCAGTTGCTAGATCGAGACAACTGTAAATTCCAGCTTGTTTCTTTATGTTTGCTTCATTTCCTGTGTAGCTGGGGCCAGGCCAGGACAATCTCTCCTTCAGATTAGTGTTTGGTGTCTAGTCATTCCTGATTTCAGTTTGGATGGAGCCAAAAAGGCAGATCCTTGCAGGAGCCAGTAAAAATGTCCGGCTTCAGCATTGTCTGGAATAACGAGAAACAACTGATTTTACATGAGATAATTTACAATCTGCCAACAGACAGGGCAATATGTGGAAAAGGGACTGATTCAGCCAGCTGTGGTGAAAAAAGGGATTCTCCCCTGTGCATTTTCCCATACCTACCTTGTCAATTGTTCATGTAGTTTCTAAATTTTTAAAGATGCAGAGATTTTCTCATTACACTGGAGCATGAAATCCGTGGGTGTCAGTGCTATAGGGACTGGCAAAATTTGTTATTATGCTGTTATCCCAAGCTGCTTTGTAGGTTAGTTTAGGAGTTCTCGCTTCCTGTCTATTTTTCTGTTTTGTAACCTCCCTCCCTCCACAATTTTCTCCATGAAATTATTTATTCCTGCATGCAGGGATGGTCTCTGTTGTTGGGTGTAGCAAAGGGCATAGTAGTGAGGGGAAACCATTCTTCCATTGTCAGAGAGTCTCAAAACCTGCCCACATCTCTGTCTATGTATGTATCTACATATCCTTTTTTCTAGAAAATACTGTGTAAAACAAGTACTGATCAGATATTTGGAATGACATGTGAGCAATTTCACTAGCTCCTTCTGGCACACAGAAAGGATCAATACCTTTAGTTACAGACAGATCTGCCAGAGACAGTAAGAGCAGTGAAAACACCTATTCTTTCTGAAGGAATGGATCCAGTTTCTAAGCAATTGCCAAGAAATCAATTCAGGCAAATCAGAATGTGACTGCTAATTATGCCTTTTAATTTTGGAAGTGGTGTGAATTTGTGCCAGAAAACCAGGAGGCAATTTTTCCAGGTAGAGCCAGGGGAAAATTATTGAAAATCTCTGAAAGCTCCTTCTTTCCACTCAAACTTGGAACAACAAATCAGAAGAGTTTTTTGTGTGTATTCTTTTGTCCTGAATAAATTTTTGCACTCCTTTAAAGATAGAGTTTTGCAGCAAATTTTAGCCCCCTAACTTGCAGAGTGCTGTCCCTAATAGTACTGAGTGGACTGAAGTTCACATCATTTTAAGGTGAAGTCCCAGCTACAACTCAAGAACAAATAAAGGCCCACTTTGGCTTCATTTTTTCTCCCCACCTACCTGCTCAGCAGGTGAGGACAGACTTCAAGAGGCTGTATTTTAGAAAAAGGGCAAACTTCTCAGAGGCAGAGAAAGCATCATCACTTATTTCCCTCTTTCTGTCCGGGCTTGTCTTCCTAAGCTGCCTGCACCAAGCACAGTTTATTAATGCACAGCAAATGATTTTACCAGCACTCACTGCCTGGCTCACAAGGTCTTTGCTCACCACGCTGACCTATCCTAAAGCTGTGCTGTTGCGTTGGCCTCACAGAAACCCCTAGGAGTGAAGTAGCTGTAATTAAAGGTTTTCAGCTACAGGGCTGTCAAATCCTTTTGTGTATCTGTTTTGGCAAGTGCTTCAAACCCTACAGCAATATTAAACAGACCATCTGTTAGCCTTCATTAGGCTCTCACTCATCAAACAGGGCTATTAAATATAACTGAGGATGCTAAAGGAAACCTTGACATCTTGGCTTTCAATTGGAATAGTGATCAATATTAATAACAAAAAGTATTTCACACGGATTTATTATTAATAGAAAGTTAAATACAGCATAAATATGGATGTTTTTCCCTACAACACAGCTTTAATATAACTAATCTAAATGATATAGTGGAACCCAACTTTATTAGTATCACTATCTGCAACGAAGAACTCCATGGCAATGGCACTGTCCTGAAAACACATAAAGGACTGGTCAACATTTTCATGTTTGCTAAATGATAGAGCAGATTGGACCATACTAAACACAGGGGATGCTATAGGAAAAGACCTGCAATTACAAAATGTGCAGTAGACTTGCCTTATTCTCTTCTTTATAACAACTTCTTGTGTGTTTAAGGATAATGTATAGGAGCTTCCTCTGTTGTCTCTTGTCTACAGTAAAAAAAGCTCCAAAAGAAAAGGTTTGCTGTACCATTTTAAACTTGTCACTGTTCTCCTTTGGCCTCTATCCACTTAGTCCATGCCTGTAATTAAAAGATATGAATATTCACTACTTCTTGATATTCCTGCTAAGGGATATTGGGCAGATTTGTTCATAAGTTTCACACACACCAATCCCATTTAGGAGCCATAGCTACATATCTATATCTATATCTATATCTAATCTATACTTATATCTATCTGTATCTATATCTCTGTCTATATCTATATTATCTATATCTATATCTATATCCATATCCATATCCATATCTATATCTATATCTATATCTATATCTATATCTATATCTATATCTATATCTATATCTATATCTATATCTATATCTATATCTATATCTATATCTATATCTATATCTATATCTATATCCATATCCATATCTATATCTATATCCATATCTATATCTATATCTATATCTATATCTATATCTATATCTATATCTATATCTATATCTATATCTATATCTATATCTATATCTATATCTATATCTATATCCATATCTATATCTATATCTGTATCATCATCTATCTATATCTATAGCTATCTACCTATCTATCTGTCTATATACATATGAGCATCTTGGCCTGTTGATACAGAATCCAGTTGTGATTGCATGAAATCCCAAAAGCAATTTTTTTGAAATTTTCAGATGAGTTGTTTGTGATTTTGATTTTCTACCTAAAAGAGACATAATTAAGGCAAACTCAGGGCAACACACTTGAAGTACAACCTACTTGAGACTGAAGCACCCCTTATAAAAAGAGTAAAATGATACTCAGGCAGTCTGAGGAGGTTGCATCAGTATATTTCTATTTGGAGGTTGTTTTCAATCATCTTTTACAGTGCCAGTCACATGCTGGAAAATATCTCAAGATCTAGCAAAAAAATTATTTCCCAGAACATCACTATAACCAAGTCAAGTTTTTCCTCTGTGTTGAACTGGTGGCTTTGAAGAAAACACTAAATATTTGTTCCATTTTTGCATAATAGACTGTGGTGAGCGGGATGTGATTCAGATTTGTTAGTTTACATTGATGCAGTTTGAGCATAGACATTTGTCAGAGTTTTACTATGAATGGCCAGATGCTCTGCTGAACCCCATACGTCACATGTCAGCCTGGCCTGCTTTTTTGTGATTGCCTTAATATGAAAAGGAAACAAAATGAACAGAGTTCTGTTCACCTGCTGCTTTCCCCAATTCTTTTGAAAGTTCTCCAGTTATAATTTGTGTCTTTGTACTTCAGAGATTATTTGGTTTTTATTTTACAGCAATTTAACCTTCCATGACTAAAATTTCTGATTCTGTCCTGTGGGAATCAAGAGTCATTAATTAAATACCATAGTGAGAGCCTTTTACTCAGACACATATTCATTTACTTCAGCAATTCATGCAGTACATCACAATATTTCTACTAACAAAAGTAAACAAGCAGCTGTAGCACCAAAGGAAAGCCAAGGGAAAACCAAGATCAGCCATGGAAGGAGTCCAGTGGAAGTCTAAGACTGAATTTCAATACATACACAATTTTTCAAGCAGTGGGTGGTCATAAATGCAACTTCTGTCCTATAATTAGCTGTGATGTTCAACTGATAGGATATTGCCATGGTGTTTGAGGAGTGCGCTGCTCCAGCATATCTCTGCTGTAACTTTCAGTGGTAATGGTTTCAGAGAGTTAATAACCCTGAGCCCTTCAAGTAGAAAGCCCTAGATGAACGTTGAAATAATGTATTCTTGACAGAAATAACTTCCAAGGAAATGGAGCAGCCAGTTTTGTTGCAGAGACCAACAGTACATGTGGGAATACAGCAAACTGGCCAAAAGGGAGATAAATTCAGTCCAAGGAAGACAAATTGTGGTGTGTCAGTAACAGAACTGGACATGAAGGTCTTAGCTATGGTTAAGGAATGGGTAGCATGTAGAGGTTGTGAAAACTGGTTAAGTCCTGCACTGTGACTGTGTCCCTTGAAAATTACATAAATGTCAGTTCATAGTGAAAGTGAGGACTCTGCCTCTCCAGTCAAAAGTGTGCTTTTCTGCTGGTCTGCCTGTGCTGATGTAATGATTTTGTGGCATGTGATGGATCAGATCAAAGACTGAAGTGTCTGAAAGGCTGGAGAACAGCCCTATGCACCAGTAAAGGCTGGGGGCTGAGGTGCTGAAAAGCAGCTCTGTGAAGAAGGACCTGTGGCTCCTGATGGACAACAAGCTGTCCATGAGCCAGCAGTGTGTCCTGCCAATGGTGTCCTGAGGTGCTTTAGGAAGAGCACTGCCAGTTTGCGGGAAGTGGTGCTGGCCCTCTACTCAGCCACAGTGAGGCCACATCTGGAGTGCTGTGCCCAGCTCTGGGCTCCTCAGTACAGGAGCTCCTCTGGGATGACCCTGCTCGAGCAGGGAGGTTGGACCAGGTGACTCACTATGGTCCCTCCCAACCTTACAGGTTCTATTATTCTGTGATTCTCTGAAAATTAACTTTCTTTATTTTTGCCAAGTTAGTTTCTGTCAGCATTTATTTTCCAGATCACTGAACGACTTTACAGATGCTGATGTCTTCACAAGACCAAGAATAAGCAGCAAGACTTGGCAACGATCTAGTTTTGTGTCAGAGTAAAATGGTCTTTATCTGCAGTCCAATTCAATGATTCTGCTTTTAGTACACAAGCTAGTTTGGCTGTATGCCATGCTGTCAGGAATTCTTGCCCTGAGGTAGGTAGGATACCTGTGGGTGCAATCACAATTTTATTCCTTTTTATTCTGCGCCCAATGGCACTCTTGTAAAGAAATGCCACCCTGTATTTCCAGTTGTTGTTTTAAGATTGATCTTGTCACTTTTTCATACTTTAGAACTAATATGTGTAGGAAAAAATGCCTTAATTTCACTCTTTTAATTGTTGAGAGAAAAAGAGAAACTGTTCTATTTAGAAGGAAGTCTATCAAGTTCTAGTAAAAGAATGGTATCATGTATTGCAACTCACTCAGAAATTTCATTTCTGACAAGACTCTCTGAATTCTGTATATTTTCTATGAGCAACTTCAGCATTTCTTAATAACTGAAACCAATCAAACAAAAGAGTGTCTGAATTACTGAATTAAATCAGTCCTAATTTTTTATAGAGCATTTATGGTTTTCATGGCACCAACATATAAACAAGTTCTGGAGCACCTATTTAAGCAGCATTGATCTTCACACAATATTGTGTGTGGCTTGGCATAGTCAGTGAAGGTGTTTTCCCATACCTATCTGCTTCCTGCATTACATAAATGAAATAAAAACTACAGTGGGAAAGATACTGAGAGAAATGGCAAACAGGTCATGGGAAGATGTTTAAAGGAGTTGCTATCTGTGAGAAATGGCAATGGCTAAAATGGCTTTCTAGGCTGTCACCTGTCAGTGAAGCCATAGTGACTGATAGCTGTGCATTCTTGGTCCACCAGAATGGGAAACCAAGAGCAAATTGTTCCTATGCCTTTTACTTTTCAATGGTACAGATCAAAAACATGCACATCACTTTTTCCTGTTGATCAAATGACCTGCAGTAACTCCACTGTCCATTGCATATTAGTGTGTCCAGTTTGGTTGTGCATCTACAAAGCATGAACGAAACAAAATGTCCATGTAAAGAGTTTATAAGCAATGAGCTGGTGGAGAGTTTCACAGTCTTGGGTAAGAGCAATCTCAGCCAGTGAAAATAGCAAGAGTAATGAGGAGAAGATTCTGCTGGACAGAGACAGAAGTAGAGTTTTTTAGTGGTACCTTGTAGTCTAAGTAATTTATAGATATGGGCAAATAGCAGAAATAAAATAGAGGGAATGATGGCTGACAAATGGCAAAGAAGGGGGAAATTTTTCTAGCATGGAATGTGGCTGAGGCAGGATTAGTCTCAGGGAGAATGAGGAAGTGACTGAGGAAACGAGGGTGAAAGGTGTGTGCAAAGGAGCAGGGGAAGTAGAGCGAAGGAAACGGAGAGGAGACAACAGCCAGTTCATCATCAAGTCCAAAGTTAATCCTCTGGAAAACAATGTGCTTATATGATAGGAGATGGTCCTTCCATCAGCAGCACATAATGAAGCAGTTTTGGAACACAGTCCACGGTTTTAACATGTGTCCAGAAGCAGAAGATGCTTCCCAGGATTGCTGCCATTGCTCAAATGACGTGACGTGTCAGCTCAGTTTGCATTCCGTGATGTGGATGAAGGTGTGCCATCTCTGATTAATTCTCTGACCTAGAGGAAGGCTTGAAGTATAGTGGAGTGCCTATTAATCCTTCCGTAATACTGAGCACCTTCCTGTGCATTCCTACTCTCCATAGGAACTTTCAGAGTTTTCTGTGGAAATCTTTTGGTTTAGGAGTGGGGCATCAATTTAAAATCCCTAAAATGGAAGGATATCCCCTGGCAATAATTACTGTGAAAGTCCATAGTGTGCAGATTCATGTTTTTCACCTGTAATGGGAAAGTTAAAAGTAATGATGGAGTTCTGATTTGGTTCATCTAATCACTGAATTCCAAACGAACAGATTCTCTTGGGCTTGAAAAACTGGGCCAGACTTATCACGAGAATAGATTGTCTCTTGGTATTCCTGAATGGAACAAGGGCATGTTAATAATAGCAAAAATGAAAAATAATCAAAAATAGAAAGTCTGATTCTCCCTGTATCAGGATTTTGTTTGCTGTTTTCCTGAAAAGGGGAAGGCTTTACAATAGACCAGAACCAACTTATCTGCAGTAGCTTGTGCTATTAAAAATATTATTTAAAGTCATTTCTAACTCTTAACAAAGACTTACCTCACTTAATTTCTTTTTTAAATTTTCTTTTTCCTATCTGCAAGCAGATTATAACTGAAAAATTCTGTAGGTAAATAGTTGTCTGAGGCTGTACTTTTAGCTAGGGGTGTGTGAATTAAATGACCCCTTGTGTCTTCATTCTGTGATTGTTCTGAGCCTGTGCAATGTTTCTATGACCTTCACTACAGGATTAATGGGAGTTATTTCCTCTATTGGTGCAAAGCAATTATGCATGCCATCCTGCTCTGAGATGGTTTAAATGAAAGTTGCCAATAGAAATGTTAACCTTCACCTGTCATAATGCTATTACGTTATCTTGGGCTAATGGTGAAAAGAAGTCATGATTTCATTTTATTTAAATTTCAGCTGAGTATTTGACCATAAAATTATTTGTGAAAGGAAACATAATAAAGACGGTAGCTCAAGAGTTCAGCAGTGAAAAAGAAAAGTGTTGTGCTATTGTCTGGAATGTAATTATAGAAAAAGCTTCAGTGTAAACCAGAGCAGATGAGGTTTAGGTATTCAAAAGATTCTATACATGTGAAGGGACTGACTTCATCCTTGTCCTTTGAAAATCCCCACATTTGACTATTTTATTGTAGTGATATTAGCAAATGCTCATGAAAATCACTGACATGAGATCACAGTTAAAGTTTTCAATCTGAATTTCCTTCCTCAAATCAAAAGTAGGGGCTAGTCTAAAACTGAATATTGTCTAGAAGCCAATTTTAGTTTTTATTTTGTTTTTGTTTGTTTTCTATAAGCACAGTTTGGTGAGAATGAAGGCTAGATAGTATGGATTCTACAGGAGCAGCACTAAGTGTAGTATAGTAATGCTACATCTGGTCATTTCCATTATGTGTGATTGTGTGAGAGAAGTGTGAAAAATAATGTAAGGAAATCAGTCAGAGAATGAGTGGGCTGAAGTGAAAATAAGTTGTCCTATGAATATATGTATACATGTCAAATAGGTTGTCTGGGATTAAAAAAATAAATTCTAATTGTTTGAAGAATTGTGACTAATAAGATATTTTTTCCGGCACAATGTAACAGAAACAGGCTTCAAAGTCCAGCATTATGTGACTGGTGATCAGATCCCTGCCTCAAATCACTAGACTAGAATAGGACTCTCCTGTCCTCAGGATGTGAGAAATTTTGCCTAAAAAGTGTAAAATCACATCATTGCAGGAAACTAATAGGAAGAAACTAATTTTTGGTGAATCAATATTTTTTAACAGAAAATGGTCCCCCAGAAATTTCTGTCCAAAAGGATAAACCACAGGCTCTACATTGCATTCTGCAAACTCTAAACTTATGCAAATTGCCCTTGCTCAGTGGAGTTACGTGAACAAAACTTGTTCCTTTTCATGAGGTCGAATCACACTCTTAATGTCAGAATTTGGTATGTAGAAATATATAGACAAAAGTACCACCATTAAAATTCACCATCTGAATTCTGGCATTTCTCCACTGACTTTAATTTGCATCTTCTGAGTGTTTTGCTTTGGCTTAACTATTTTCATTGATTTTTTTTTTTAAATTATCATTATTTAGACTGGGGGACAATGGAGTTTGTCCAATTTCTTTATTACCTGTTAATTTTGGAAGTTCATGGTGATCAATTTATAGAAACACAAAACGGAATCCACCTGCTCTGGCCAGAGGAGGATTGCACCCTGATGAGTTTGTTCCATTATTGCTGATCCCAGGCAATGTGCCGATTTACTGCATCCTGTTGGGAAACCTGCATGAACACACACCTGCAGCCAAGAAAAGCACAAAGGGATAAAGGTTTTAGTGATAGAAATGGACCTTGCTTTAAGTCTTTGCACTGATAACGCACACTCAATTTTAATTTTTGCAGTCTGCTTAGATTGCACTAACAATGAAGTTATGATTATTTGCCTCTCCTTTACTGTCAGAGTAGGGACAATGTGATCCTAACAAATGCATCAGTGAGACTTCCCATAGCATATCTATTCATAACCATACAATACTTGGGTCAAATTCAAGGTACAATCTGACTGGGAAACATGGAGACAGTTAAATTGCATCTTGGCATCTATGTGGAATATCTTGTACCACTATAATTACATTATCAAGGTGAAAGATAGGCAAATATGAAACAGTCATTGAAATTAATAGCATGAAGTGTAGCATTTACAAAGGAATATATTATTTTCTTGGTATCCTTTAATATCTTCCAGTTGTAAATGAGCTTTTGTTTAATGTCATCACAGCAGGAGTTTAGCAAACATGTAACTACCTTTTTAAATGAGGTCATTTAATGAAGATAGTTCTCCTTTTATTCTGATTTTCATCCTTTATTTCCTTCCCTGATACTTCTTGCCATATTTTCATAAGCTTTTAGAGAGTACAATTCTGTAAGCCTTTTCACCTTTTCACATCTAATCTTTACATGGTTTAAGGTTGCAGCATTAGAATATAAGTACTTAAAAATCAAATTCATGGTATCATTAATGTGGAGAGTACACTCTTCCACTGAGCTGTTCTGCAGTTATATTGCAGCTGTGATGATGCCATAATATGGCTATTTGCCAAGTCTACAGTAAGAGCAATGGAGACATTTATCAGTTCTATAAGATGCATACAAAATTTCAGTAAGAAGTGGGAGAGTTTGGGTTTTGTTCATATGCCTAAACTGAACAAGGACCTGTGCAAAATACAATTTGTTTGCCCCAAAGACCTTATCACTTCAAATGGCAACACAGACAAAGTGAATACTACTCATGTTTTAATGCAGAAAATAAAATTACAGACAGATCAAATGCATTGCCTTGGGTCAAGCAGAGAGATTGCTGGGGACCCAGGACTTGACCTTCAAGCCAGTGTCTTGGGCCACCACTGTATTCAAAATATACCCAGCCTGTTCACCGCTTATCCATACCCATAAATTCAGTTTCTGATGTATATTCTCTGTGTGAAGAGACCGAAATGAAATAAAATGGGTCAGCCTTGTGTCTTCTGAAACAGTGTGAAAACTCTGTGGTTTCATTCATCTTTTGCATTAAAAAGAGCCATGAACTCTGTACAGCTCACAAAGTTCAATCCTACATGGATGAAACTAAGATGAAGGGACATGTGAAAGGTTCTTTACATGTGACTGGGTTTGATATTACTCAGGGAAGTTAGCGTTTGACACCATTAAGCATAATAGGTGAACTGGGATGGAGGGACTGAAGAATAGGCTCTTGAACTGAATCTATCTGCTCTGATTTAGAATCACAGTGTATGTTTCTACTCAAATAAAGATCTTTAACCTAATGAGCAACTCCAGCCTACAGGAGCAGAATATTTGAACAGATAAGCAAGGAGTTAGAAACTGATATATGCATTGAAGGGTGTAGTGCTGACTACTTCTGTGATATTAGAGGAGAATTAAAGAGACTTAAAGAAGCCATGTGATGGAAAAAGAGAATTAAAAGATTAATTACTTCATGGGAAGCAATTTCTTGGAGCATTCTTCCTGGTTCACCATGTTCAGAATTATGAGGCAGGTAATTACCAGTTCTTTTCCATTTCTCACACTGTGTGGAGACCAGATCAATACAACTCTTTTTACAGTCACCCTGGTACTAATCTATTCTGCACTGGAGAAAAATATCTATCTCCTTTGATTCAAGAAGAAAGGATGGGTGCAAGATGAGCAGACACTTGACTTGTACTCTGTCAGTGTCTCTCCTTTGGACTACCTGCCTGACAAGATGAAAGACAATTTTATGTTCAGGGCTTTTCTGGAGGGAAGGAAAAAACCCCTCCAGCCCGTGATGCATGATTAGCTACTATTTATAAAGACATTCCCCTGAAAGACATTTTGGAGAGGTCCTTCACAGCTACCACATTACAAATAACAAAGGACAGTGCTTATTGTTTAGTTTAGCTACCACCAGCTGCTCCATCAACTTCCCACTCCGTGTGTTACCCTGTGGCTGCCTGAGAGCACACAAGCTGCACATTACTGGGACAGTGCTTGAAAGAGTCAGACAGTAGATGCAAGAGCAGATAATTTTTTTTTTTTATCAACGTGGTGCCTGCCTTACCTCAATAAATTTTCCACTGCAGGTGCATGTTACATACAGAGAGATGGACTCCTGCTAACTGAACTACCCAATTCCTGCTGTGGTCTACTCCTCAAGCACTGGAACAAGCAACTGGAATTAATATTGGGAAGGAGGTCCAGTATGGGGAGACAACAATTTATTTATGTCCTGGTTTCTGTTGGGATAGAGTTAATTTTCTTGCTAGCCGCTGGTACAGTGGTGTGTGTTGGATTTTGTGTGAGAATACTGTTGATAACACACTGATGTTTTAGTTGTTGCTAAGCAGTGCTTACACTAAGTCAAGGATTTTTAAGTTTCCCATGCTCTGCTCGGGTGCAGGGGCACAAGAACCTGGGAGGGGTTATTTATTCTATGCCATAGGACATCATTCTCAGTGTATAAACTGGGAGGATTGGCTGTGAGGGATCAATCCCTGCTCAGGGACAGGCCTGCTATCAATGAGCAGGGGGTGAGCAATTGTGTATCACTTGACTTGGGTTTTGTTCCTCTCTTTCTATTTTTCTTCTTCATATTATTATTTTTTTTAAATTTCCTTCTCTCTTTCTATTTTCCCCTTTTCATTATTATATTGTTATTATATTTTATTTCAATTATTGAACTGTTTTTATCTCAACCCAGGAGCCTGACACATTTTCCCCTCCATCCTCTTCCCCATCCCACCACAGGGGCACACAGTGAGAGAGTGGCTGCACAGTACTTTGTTGTTTTTGGGGTTTGAAGTACCTGCACCCAACCTGAATACAGCTTCAGTTGGAGCAGGAGGCATTCAGGTCAGCCTGCAGGCAGACCTTTTTTATGAGAAGGAAACAGAAGTTCAGATTGCTAGAGGAATGTGCCAAGACCTCAGCTCTGGGTCGTTTCGAAGAGGAAGATGAACTTCTGTCAGGAAAAATTTAGATGTAGTTTTTTTTGCTTTGAGAAGAGATATGGAGAATGTGCCTTCTGGAGATATCTTTCAAATCAATTTGTCTAGTCTGCTACTTATTCTTCTGTCCAGGCTTAAAGATGAAGCCCTCCCAAGCTGCAGATGCCTAGGGAAGGCTGGAATTCAGATCAGATATGCAATATCTGATTCAGCCTGTCTTATGGGATTCATGCCTTAATGACTGAGCTTTAAGGAGCCCTAGCAGGCATTTCATCAATATTGCCTGGCTCCAGAGATAGGACGGGGGTCATGGGATGCAAAAGACCTGTGCTCCTGACAGAAGAGTGTGGTTAAGAACAAATCTTTATGAAACGGAGAACCTGGGGAAAAATACATAAATTAAAGCATTAAATTTTTATTTTAAACTTTAAACATGCAGAATGGAATTAAAGGGAATTTTGGAGTGTCATTTCAGATGTGTTTAATACTGAACCACACATATTGGATCATCATGAGCACTAGTTAATTACCAAGGCCATATACTGGCACAGAATAACTCATTTTGCACTTTTGAGTGCATCCGGAAAATTCTCAGTCTTGTCTATTTACCTCAAATTTAATGTGTCATCCTGCAGAAAAATAACTAACACACAAACAAGGACTATGAGATCCCTCAAAACCCAAGAAAAATATACAGAGATTGTTAAAGAAACAATAAGCAGATGATAATGACCTTTTAATTAAGTAGTTAGACTACAGTAAAGATGTTGATTTCATCCTTTATTTTCCTTTCTTAAGTGGATGCTTCATAGCATTGGACTGTATTTACTGCCCCCTCAGAAAATTAGTATTTTCTTGTAATACAACTTCAAACCCTTTAAAAAAACCACCAAACTTATAATGGAAAGTGATCAGAAACTTTTGTTTCAGCGCTAATTTTCCAAAATAAATAGTTCAAAAGTTTAGTAAATACAGAAGACAACATAAAAAAGCTATTTTGTATCATGATTCTTAGAATTTCTTGCCTCTTTTCAATTCCTGGATCATGTTTGTCATAGCACAAAATTTGAAGGGGCCCATGGAGTTAATTTTCCTGAAATAATCCCTCAAAGTAATGGCTATGTGGATTCAGACACATTGTATCTGCACATTTGCATATTAAATAAAGGTCTTTCTTCCCCCAAGATGTTAGCATAGCCTTTTAATAAATTCCCAATTAATTTTATCAAACATATTTGAATAAATAAAAGATGAACAGAGAGATGAGGTGGAACTCTGCCCTCTAATGTAGAAAGCAAGCAGAAACAAAGGTATTTTTTTTCATTTTTTGGTTAATTAACTTTGTCTTCTGGGAATAAGAATGAGTCTTCAATTGAAAAGATGCAACAAAGAATAAAAATATGTATAAATAAAGAATCTCAAAGGAATAAAAGGGAAGGCTAAAAAAAGAGACACACTTTTTTGAAGATAGCTATCATATATTACCTGATTTTATTGCAGTTAAGGCTGGCACCTGTTCTAGAAGGCCTACAAACTACTGTTTTTAAAGAAAAAGTATAAAGTCTATGGCAAAATATTTTTATAGAAGAACCATTCCATGTGAGCTTACTGCAGGGTGACATTCATCTCTTTTTGAAGATTTCATTACTGATCATTATCCTCATGCTGGACTACAGGTCTGAGTCATCAGAGACATTCCTGACTTCCCATTTGTTAGATGCATTGTCCACAGGAAAAAAGGGAGAAGCATATTTTAGACTGATGAAGAATGTTCTGGTGATTTATTTCAGTTAACATGGAGTGAAAAAAAGAAATAAATCAGCTGTTCTACTCCTGCAGTACACTTGAAAACCTTTAACTTGACTTTATGTGGAATGTCAATACCGAGATGATATGAATATGAAATCTGAAAAATACATACATGTAAATGCCTTTTTCCAAACTTGATTTAATTTTCTCAACTGTATTCTATACAAAAAAAAATTGTGCAGGGTGAGACCATAAAAAGTTGATCTGATAGTACTGGCTGAGGCTTATTACAAGTGTGGCTTGTGGCACACAGAAAACTCTGCCTGGAGAATAAATCAGACCAACACATCTCCCTGCAACTGTTTATTTAGATGTTCCCTCAAGGCTAGCTCAGTGTTCAATTACTCCCACTAATGAAATAAGAGAAGAGGGCCAAATGGTAAAGTATTTGAATGACTAGAATGACTATTTATCTCTTTACAAAATAACAGAATGGAAGAGGAATAATACCAGAACACCATAATCTTCAAAGTGGTGTACCGGGCAAAGCAAGGTTTGCTGTACAAAACTACCCTCAAGTCAAGTTTATACAATCAGAGTTTATCTAACACTCCTCTAGTGTATTCCCAGAGCTCCTCCCCTATGTTCCTGCTCTTTTCTATCATTTCCCAATAGCTGTGCTCTCTGAGCCTCCGGGAACTGGGGCTTCCATCCAAGGTGGGTCATTATGCCACTTACAGAAAACACCTCTAGAGCTCTCTCTCTTCATCACTCCATCTGGAGCCTTTTCACACCGACAAAATTCTCTTACATTTTTATTGCACAGTATGTGATTATTCCGTGGTCCTGCAGGCTTGCAGATGTGATAAGAGGTGACACTAGCTGGACATTAAAATAGACCCCATTGCAAGCTTACCTGTGGATCTCATAGCCACGTGACTTTTTTAAACCCCCATTTAAAAGCTTCAAATTAAATTTACATTTCAGTTTTTACAGAAGATGGGGATGATGAGGTGCTGCAGAGAGCATCTTAATAAAGTTGGCATAATATTAATTGTCATTCTTTTCCAGTTACATATTCACTAATGATAATGACTCATTTTGCCTCATTATTTTTCTAGTTAAGGGCTTTATATTGTCAAGGGTTTTAATCTTCCTTCTTTGCCTATATTTCTAATCCACTGAGGTCTTTCTCTTCACCCTTCCTCCCTTATTCAAAGCCAGAGAAGTTTTCTCTACCCTTGTTCTCTTAGGAACAAGCTATTTGTGGTTTAGACCGGCATTTTTGTGTTCAATCATCTTTCTTTTCTTTGTTGTCAACCCTTTAAAGATGTTCGTCTTGCTTTCCTGTAATTTATAGCTTCTCAAAAAGTCTAATCAATTTATACTTTCCCCACAGCTTCAGATCCAGCTTACAGTGCTGGCTGTTTGAAATTCACAGTAATAGGTGTTGCATTTTTGATAACACATTTACTAGTGTGTTAGCCAGGATGATTTATAAAGGGTGCATGGGAGGGTTTGATTTTTTGCCATCCTTAACACAGATGAATTAGGTGAAATATTTCTCAATCAAAAGCTGCCACACAAAGCTTGACTTTCAACCGCAGCATAAGCTCGCTCAAATGGGATCTCTGAGCTTGAGGCATGCCACAAAACACAGCACTACAGCAGATGGATCTTCCAAGGCAGCCTGTAGCCATGCAGTGCAAGAAGACTTATCAGACTCCGGGAAACTGCTAAAACATTAAGCTCTCCACAATGAGAGCAAGAAATCTATGCTACTCTCAGTAGACATTGATTTGCTTAGGTTAGTTCCTACATGGAGGGTTTGTGGGCAAACTGTTCTCATATTTAGCTCTAGCTGGAGTGAAAACTCCTCCAAGCAACACCAATCAGTCCGCCCTTCATTTTTGAGCACGAAGGCACAATTTGTGCCTCAAATCCAGCAGCCTTTCTAAGACATGAATCAGAAAGGGTTATTCATGTAGAAACAATTTGATAGGCATATTCAATTTCCCCTTCTGAGGAAGGATTGCCCTGACAGGAGATGTTAAGGTCAGTGCTTCAGGACCCACAGACTTACCGATGCTTCAAGCTGGCCCAGAGCTGCTGTTCCACTGCTCCTGAGCTCCCACCTGCTCTCTCACTCTGAACTCAAACGTTTCATTTCCCCACGCTTACAACAGCATTTGGTGGTAATTATCAACACTCTAAGGTAACAGTAGGAGAAAACAGCCTTCTTTCGCTTCATTTCTGGTATCTGTTCAAGGACCCCAGGAGATGCACACGGGGAGAGGTGAGAACAGAGAAGGAGGAGCAGCAGCGAAGATTAATTTCCAGCAGAGGTCATGAGAACTCTCATATCTTCTGTGATCTTTCATTAGAGAGACTGTGTGACTATAAGGTCTTTTCCTTCTTCAGAATCAGCACTAGCCAACACTACTCCTGAAATCAAGCAGAAGCCTGAAATAAAAATCTTTATCCCTACCAATAAGCACTTATACAGAGGCACCAGTGACTTTCTAACCTGCATATTTTCATAGTCAGAACCATATTACATTGCCAGGGCTCTGCCTCCAGAAAACAATTCCCTCAATAGGATGTAGACTGGCACCAAAGCCCTAAATCCAACCAAAAAAAAAAAAAAAAGAAAAAACTCCTTTGGCCTGTAGTCAGCAATATACACTCATACCACAAATTTCACCACCCAATGGCCTTTGCCAAACTTGGCCAGCCCATTTCTAAGTGATTATTGCATTGTTTCCTCCTGCTCCTGTCCTGAAGGCAGAAAACTCAAGCTCAGGTGTTTCTATTTCAACTAGTGTCTGAACCACAGTATGTCTAGGTATTTTCCAGCTTCTACATCTGGAAACTCTGATATCCTGTTCCAGGCAACTGTCTGTCTGCGCTCAACTCACATAAGATATCTGATTGCTTTTATACTTCAATATTTGGAAAACTATCCATGGGGGGTATCTTTCCACAATATTGTCGACACTAAAAAACACTTACCGAATAGAATAAATGTCTTTTTATAATGTGACACTGTAATAATTAATTATCTGTTAATGTAATTATTGATTTTATTTTGCAAAAATGTGTGCCATTCTCTCCTCTTAACTGGGAATGGTTTAATTTCTTCACCTCATCTCACAAAGCAACCTCAGTGAAATTATTGCAATAGTCCACTTTTAACAAGGCTGAAGTTATCCATCCTTGAATGCAGGGTTGGCTACAGTCTGAAATTCCTTGGCCTTGAGGATCTGTTTTTTGTTACCGTTTATTAGAAGGAGCATAACCACTTTGACTGTAGCACCTGGAGCTACTCAAGAGCAGGAAGTCTAATATAACCCCAGAGGAAAAGACACTGCACATGCACATAATCAGAAAATCTTAGTACTGTCTGGGATTCTCAGATAAAAATGTAAGAATCCTACTGAGAGCCCTAAGGGAAATTAAGGCAGTACAGTCTCAGGCAGAAAAAATCCCACTTCTCCTTTGTAGAGGTAATTGATATTTCTTTTTTAATTTTTTTTTTTTTAATTTTTAAAGTTTTGTTAAGAGGAAAACCACTTGTAATTATCGGTTATCTGTGAAAGACAGTGAATTTCTGGACATAAATAGAGTTCTCCCTACAGTCATCTTCTTTGGGTGCTGCCCTAAACTCTGTCTTGGACCAGGACTCTAAGACGTATATTTTTACTTTAAAATTAAAGGTAATGCAAAGCCGGGGATGCCCAGGTTTACAAAGTTGCTCAACAATTCTGGGAGCTGAGGTTCTGAGAATGCTTATATAATCTGTTGCCCAGGAATGAGGAACATGGGAAATTTTACATTTCCTACCTACCTCGAAGGTGTTTACATGATGGAGTGCTCTCCATCACTGAGATGAGGCTTCTCAGCTGGCTGAGGAAATGAGGTGGCAGGAAAATCCCTCAGTGTAGGAGCCCTCCCCAAGCTTTGTGACAGCTTTGGCAAAACCAATCATTCTTTGTCACATATGCTTGCAAATCATGTATGGTACTAAAATGTGAACCTTTCTTAGTAAACCTAGCACTCCTAATTGCCTTGTTGCCAAAGGCCCTAATAAATAGCTTTCAAAAGGCCAGACAAAATGGTTTTCAAGAATTCAGTCATCCAAGAACCACCCTTACAAAATTCACCTTTCTGGGCCTTCTTAAAGCCTTCCTTGAATATAAGACGAAAGTATGAATGCCAGAATATCTGTTAATGCATGACTCAGGTAGGAACCCAACAAAGCCCCACAGTTATTCCTCAACAAATCTGAGAGCTTCCATCTGCTTTCAAGAAGCTTCTCACCTGGTTGATTACATTTATTTTCACTTCACTCCCAAATAAAAACTTCACTCAGGCCTGTACAGCACAACTGATAACCAATAATCACTGGTCACTGCCCCTACCTGAGTTTACTTAGATATGTTAGAATTAATGTCACTCTGGTAATTAGTTTTAAATCATATTAATTCATATTCATATAAAATTCATTAAAAATCATCTCCATAATGGGAATAATTCTTCTCTCCCTTTCCCCCCCAGAGTTCTTAATTATGCGTCATATTTTCTGGTAAATGGCCACTGGAGAGGAGATAAAGCATCCATTACAGTTTTTGGAACCAAGAATAATTATTCAATGAAACCAAGTGAGTAAGAGACAGGGAAATGGTTTAATGGTCTGCTTGTTAAGGAGTGACAAAAGTTGATGGCCTCAGAGAAATGGCCCAAAATTGATCCTCAGAATTATGGGAAAACACTGTTGCAGGTAAAATTTCTGATAAGTTACAGATGTGACTGGATGTCAGTCTCCTGGGCTATGTGTGCTTGTATAAGTGCTCACTGAGTATTTGAAAATATACATTTTCAAATCAATGAGAAATCTGTTTTCAAATAAAAGAGAAAGATGTTTTTCAGTATGCATATGTGTCCATTTCTTGATATTGGCTCTAGGGCAAGAACAATTCCCTTAACTTGCCCTCCTCTCTCTTCATGGGATATTGTTGGGGTGGATTTTGAGGTTTCTCCTGTAAGCTTCAAGTGAGATAGAATATTGAGTAAATTCTTATGGAATAGATATCATCTAGGCAAATGTTAACTGGAAAGTCTTTCATAGTGTCATTGTTTCATAATCCTGATCCCCTAGAAACAAGGGCTACCCCCAATGTTTGGGAAGCCCCTAGCAAGGTACAGATGGTTTCCTAAAGAAACAATAGACCACTGAATAAAATGAAGGCATAATAAAAGTTTCTTTTTTTTTTTTTTCTGATTCAGTGTTTTTCTATGTTAGAAAATGAGAGAGAATGGAGAATTTTTCAGTAAACCAAAACGAGTCAAATCACAAAATGTCTTGTAGCACCACCCTATGTATCTTGTCAGCAACTTGACTTTACTTTAAATGATGGCTAAAATATATTGTTTGCCGTGCCCCTTGATTTGTTAAACCATAATCATGAAATTGAATTACAGGACAGGAACGATAATAATAGATGAAACTATTATGTGTCATAGAGAGGCAATTACGCTGTAGCTAATGATCTTTACTAATGGGATAAGATATACTGCCACATGTGCCTTGAAGACCATCATCAGATAAAACGGAGTAATCCATCAAGTAAACCTTTAAGGCAGTGTTTAATTTGAGAGGTGAAAGAAATAAAATTGGACTTTGGAGGACATCACGAATTCCATCCATGTAATGAGATAGAATATTGATCTAATGAACTACATGAAGTCTAGACTGTATCATTTACCTGGAGCCTGGAGCGACTGGATTCACACACATGCATAACCAAAAGGTTCGTGGAGTATAAATTAACTTTTCTTACTCAAAGGCAATATGGTGTTCTGTATAAACTGGAATATTATTACGTCCTGGCTAGAGATTATACCATCATGAACTAATAGCAGGATTTTTACTGAATGCTGTATGGCTTAATCAAAGAACCTGGGCAATGGTGCATGCATTTGTCTCGCCAGTGACTTAACAGTACGGAAAAAAGGGTGTTTAGACAACAGTCAGGGCTTCTTTTTGTTGTTGCTGTGTTTCTCTTCATTAGGTAATTTTCCTATTATTAACTGCATCCATTCTTCATTCTCTACCTTGCTCCTTGTGAAGTAATTCTTTGGGCAGCTCTTCCCAAAGGCAGCAGAGGCTACTCTTGGGCCACTCACACCAATCCAACCATCTGGTTACAGCTGATAGTAAACACTTGACTGGATTATTTTCATGATGAATATCCCTGTGCACCAAGACAACAAGGTATTTAATTTTGTATCCAAAAGAGAAATGCCTATGCCTAATTGTGTGTGGGATGTATGTATATATTTATTCCTAAAGTCTCTAAATGGCATCTAAAACAATTGCAATTCATTTGCAGCAGCTTGAGAGAAGCAAATGCCAATAGGCAGAAGTGACATTTATAAATACTGACTAAACGAACAATGTAAAAACAGGATAACCCCCAAATCCCCATGCCTTCCCTCTCCTTCTCAAAAGACCTCATGCACTTCCTTCAACCTTTAAAAGGAAGACAGCAAAACCAAGTGGGAATAATCTACTCTTGAAATTTTAACTGACTGTATTATTGAGTTTTCTGCATGACAGGTGTTGACCTATATTTAGGACCTGTGTATAAATATGAGTAAAAAGGTATAATAATAAACATGTGCTGTGTTTTATGGGCTTTGTTTTCCATCTTCCATCATACCATGTGTTCCATGTATTTTGACTATTGATGAAAACAGTATTGATTGAGGAGATTTAAGAAGCAGGCTTTTATTCTTAGAATAATGTTCAGTCTTATACAGGCTCTCTGCAAATTTCAGAGGATTTGCATGAGACTGAGCCAATTATCTAAAATGCAGCCAGCAGAATGTCAGAAAAAGCCAATCTGAGTTAATACAGACAGCTCAGTTTTGAGTCAGAGACTGCAGGGTCTCAGAGAGGTATGAACATAATTCTGTCTCTGATTAAACACAATGTGATGTGCCAGGAGATTCAAGACAAATTACTGAATCAGTCAAGAAACTGCAGATATTGTAGCAGTCCTGTTTTCTTTGTGCATTTTTGCCTTGTTTTCTGTACATTGTAGCAAACATGATATTAATCTAAAAAAATCCTTAACTTGTTATGGATTTTCACTCTAATCTGCTATCTAGCGTAAGTGTTATCTTAAACTGATTATGTCTTACACTTGGATTTAATGTAGTAAAAACACACAAGATAATTCTACCAATTACTTCTTGTAACTTTCTGTTGTATGTATGAGAAAAAGAGCAACATGGGCAGGTGGCTATTTTAAATGTTGGTAAAAGTCAGTTCATTCTGGTAGGGGAATCTGTGAAATTTCATTCTAAGCAGACTTTAAATGCTCTTGTCTTCTCTGTCAATCTGGTGATGAAATATGAATAAATGTTTAGCCGTATTAAATGAAAATAGAAAACTCTTGACTAGAAAGCAGTGCATGGTTGGTAACACGGACAAAAATATGAGGTCTAAACCAAAGGCAGGTGCTTCAGACAGTAAGCAATCTGGATATAAAATTAGCTCTGTTGGAGCCAATATTCATAGGTATTTTAGAGAAGCTCAGTCTTCCACATAAAATAGAAAAAATGCTGCAGAGAATCTGCCCCACAGAGGAAGTTAGAAAAGTGAAATATTAGACCTGCAATTCCCATGAAGCACCTTGGCAGCATATCTAAAACTCACTTCTTATAATAAAAAATAATAATACAAAAAAAAGCAACAAAACCTGGAGGAAACACTTTCTGTCTAAAAAAAAAAAAAGGAAAAAAAGGCAAAAACTTCCTGTGTTTTCAATCAGCCTGATTATCATTGCCAACTATATAAGCACTACTCAGCTGCTTGCTTTATTTTAGGACCAAAAGAGCTTTAATTAAGTCATTGGGAAATACCCATAACAGGCATACTGATAATATGTTATAACAGGAAGCCTCCAGGGAACTTGGATGCCTTGTTTCATTCATGCCCAACCAATAGAGGTAGCACAGACATTTTAAGGTTTTATTTAAACTATTAGACATTCTACTACATGTGCATCTTCCATGTAAAAACAGCGCCAGCAGCAGTGTGCTGACTCATTGTAATGGACTTTTCATTACTTCCTCCTTTTTTTTTGGATACTGAAAGGATAATTTTCTTCATAAAGACTGTCTTAAACGAGGCTAACTTCAGACTGAAGTGGCCAGCTCTGAGTCACTGTCAGATCCCCTAGCAAGTGAATGTTTCTTCTTGCTGGCTTTCCTAGGCTTGGAAATCTTCATCAGGAGTATATTTTTTACTGTCTACTATGGATCAAAATTATTCTGTTCATGGTGAGGGTGTGTGGCCAACTGATCGCTCCAGAAATGTGCATCGAAATAGAAAACTATTGTAAATAAATTTAGGAGTTTAATGAAAAACAGTTATGATTGAGTGTATTCATAGCAGTCAAAAGGCTGAAGAAGGCAAAGAGCTGTAGTCTGTTCCTGCAGGTGCTTGGGCAGTCCTCTCCAAAATCAGCCGTGCCCAGCCAGTGCAATCTGGCCTGGAGTGACTGTGGAATGGGACAGAGATACAAAGAAACTCTACTTCGCTCCACATCCTCAGTAACACTGCACTGCTTTGAGGCATCCAACACTTTCAGCCTTGTCCTAAGGAATTTAATTTTTGAGTTTGGTGTGATTTTAAAACACTTCACTATGAAAAATTCCTTTAAGTCAAAAAAGTGTTTTTCCATGTTTTTGCCATCTCCCTGCATTTTCCCATTCAAACATATTGAACACATAACATTAAGAGTCTCAAAATTTATAAAATTATACTATTTTTTTCCTTTTTTAAAAAAATATTTTACCTTTCCCCTTAGGTCAGGATTGTTAGGTTAAGATTCTGTGGGCAGCCCAACATACCATTTTGAAACCTTGTGAGAAGCTCTACCATGGCAAGTCGGATAATACCTGACAAGATCAATCCATGTAAAACAATTCTGCAAGTTGTTAGACTGCAAATCAATGCGTGAGGGACAGGAGTCCTTCTAAAGAGATTTTGCCCCATGGGGAAGATCTGTTGAAAGCCTTCTGATATGAATGAAGCATTCTGTTTGTTCCTCTGTGAAGGGGACATCTAATTAGTGTGCTGCCACGAAGAGTATCAGAGGTTACACTCTCTCCTCGGGGATGTCCTCTATGATTAAATACAAGCTCCCATTTAGGTTGCTACAGTCGAGGGGTCAAGAAGCCAAAAGGAAAAATTCATTCACCCACAGCATTTGCATGTTAATTGTCGAGCTTCTTAGCTGTTCAGATGTAAGCGCCCGACCTACAGATATGTGGACAAGAAATGTGAAGTCTTTGAGCTGAATTCTTCCTTTTTTTTAAGGTGATAGAAGACCACTGTGGTGTTATCGACCATGGGAGAGCTGCTGCAGAGTTGCAGTGAAGAGGAATATGTCCTCTCAGGCAAGCCATGAGCCCACAAGCCATCAAAAGGGCAAAATTGGCTTCTGCTTATTTTTTCACTTGCTGACAATGTCTTTGGGCATGTAGGGGATAAAATATCATTAAAAAACCTGCAAGAAATAGATTTCCTCAACATGTAATCAAATCCCCTCTCTACTGCAAATATTTCTTAAGCCTGACTTGGAGCTTTTCAGGTCTGTGGCTGATTTACAGAGTGTGCACACCCACACTAAGTTTAGTCACTAGACCCTATATGAGAAGCTAAAACTTATTCAGTGACTGAAAATTTGCCGCAAAGCAGAAAATGGCAGGAAATTCATCAAGCATCTCTCTTAAGGACACAAATTGCTTAAAGGTGACTTTCCAGTGATTTTGGAAGCATTAAGAATGTTGCTTTTTCTTTTTCCTGCATAAAAAAGTGCTTAAACGCATTGATCTGAGTGAAAGAGGCAAACCCATTTCTCTTTCCACTTGCTTTTGCTTTAAAATATTAGTCATGGGGAAAAAAAATAACCTTTTTCAGACACTTGTAATATTATCCGGTCTGTGATACTTCAAGAAAGTGTTTGGTAGAATTAAATCTTTCAACACCGCCCTGCTCTGGGAAGGTTTTATACCATTAGAGATGCAGTTTATACAAACCAACAAAACTTCTAGCCTCTAGCTGAGTCCTCATGGTGTTTGGACAATTTTAATGTAAGTACAGGTTTTTCCAGAGTAAGGCATGAACATTTCCTCTCTTTAGGCTGCTGCATTGTCTGTTGGTTCCAGTGTGCCCCTGTAAAGTGTGATGACTGCCAGATTTGGAAGATTAGGATGAGGATTGTCAGTGGTTTTCTGACCACAGTTGTTTTGGGAAGATGGGTGGTTGTTACTGGGATTTCTGAACCAAGGAAGAGGAAAACTGGGATGCATAGTTCTGGGTACCATAACTAACATTAGAAATCTGACTTCAGGAGGCCCACAGGAGATACATGGTACACACCACCACACAGACCAGGCCATAAAACATGTCCTAGTGTTTGAGTCTGAGATTGAAAGAAAAGCATTGCAAGAATTCTGAGTAAATGCTGGTGAAGAATAAGTCAGACCACAAGTTTTGGTAGTTTCTACAGCCTCTTGTGCAGTAATGGATTAACAGAGTAAAACTGCTGGAGATTCAACAAAACAAGTGTAATTTCACACTGCACAAAGGACAGAAAAGGCCTGGGGTTTCTTACTAATATTGGTTTTCTGTAAATTTCTCCCTTAGAGTTTTGAAAGAATGGGAACATGAGGAACTGATGGCTCTGCAGTGTGTAGAAAAATTCCAAGACTTTCACATTCTCAATAGTATAGCTTGCTTGTTTTTTCTTTTTCATTTTTTCTCCTTTTTAAAAAAACCTCACAGCATTTTGTTTGCTATTTAGTTTTATAGGATATCTATTAATAAAAGAAAGGATATAAAAACAAAAGAATAGAATAAGAACATCTGATTTTTTTTTTGCTAACACTACAGAAGAGTTTGATTAAAATACTTCTCCAAGGAAAAAAGTAGGATCAGTTCGTGATTGGTCTTTTCTTCAGAGCCTCATCTATGTCTCTCTGGGATGTTTATTTTACATGGGGACTTCAGGGTACACCAGCATATAGTCACTAATTAATGTGTAAAGAGCTGATATTAAATGGGGAATGGAAACTACTGAACTCACACAGCTTGGTGGGAGATTCTGTCCACGTAGAAATCTCACAACATCAACAACCAAAACAAAATTAAATAAATGTAGCACAAAACAGCGCCTAAAGGAAGCAGGGCGAGGCGGTTTGTGAGGAATACAGAGAAGCAGCCAGGGATCAGATCCTGAAGGAATCCCAGAAGTTTCCTCATGGACTCAGCCCTGGGCAGCGCTGGCTCTGTCGGACACAGCGGAAGCTTCTGGCAGCTTCTCACAAAATCCACCCCTGCAGCCTCTTGCTGCCAAAACCTGGCCACACAAACCCAACACAGCTTTACTGGCTTTGTTTTACAGAGCAGCTAGATAATCACGCTGAATTATAACAGCAAAGCCAAGCACTGGTTTCCCACATTCCTCTTTCCCTGTGACTTGTCCCACTTAGGTTGCTAACTGACATTGTTTCTACAGTTTCCCACTGTAAAAAAAGGTCTGCTATGGTGAAGTTGCCCATGTGCCATTTGAGCAACCTCACTGTGGGATCATCGCTGTTACTAAAATTGTCAAGTGTTAAGTGAAGAGAAAAATATCCTGGATTTTAGGATGAAAAATAAACAAATACAAGAAAACCCAAAACAAGGCTGAATAACTAAAGGTCTACTAGGAAAAAAATCAACATTTTTTAGACATACACAGATGTGTGAAATGAAAATTAAATTAGACAGCCAAGTGCAAAGCTTATGTTAAGAAAACAGAGAGCTTAAGACTTAAACTGCATATATATAGACACAGTTGAAACTGAGTTGAGTGTCCCTCTAGGCTTCAGTGCAAATTGAATAGACATTGATGGATTTGTTTTCCTTTCAGATTAAATTGAACTTTTGATTTGGAAGTAGTTTGCCTGCTCCTGTACTTGAAAGCTACATTTTTCCTTAACTAATTTTGTCTTGTTAAAGCACTTTAGTTTTATAGTGGTTTATAGTGGTTTACAAATTGGCACTGTAATCGTCTGGAAGGAGCAGAGAAAGAAAATCATACAAATAATACTTTTCTGTATTGCTTTACCCCCACAGTGGCCTGTTCTCTTTTTAAGAAGCCCATTCTGTGCTGTTGTGCTTTTAAATACACTTGAACCAATTTCTGAAGCCACATATCACAGCTTGCACGAAGTACAAACCTTCTTGACCATTTTTAAGGTGTTGCTGAAGTGCATAATAATTTAAATAACACAAATAATTTTTCTAGTCTCAAAAGGGGTTGGTATTCACTCTCAGCCTAGACCCTGCGGTGACTGCAGAGTACAGCTTTTGTACTTTTGGCTCTTCTAGCCCTTGCAGAGGTCTCAGACTTGTTCTCACATCTGTTCTGCCTCCCTGGTGCTTGGACATCTCTCCATCCCAGCTCTGGATCACCTCACTCAGTACAATTCAGGGAAACATTTTGCTCTGCCCTGACTCTTACATCAGACTCAAGACCCTGTCGTGTGCTGTGGGAATGTGCTGTCCTGCCCTGTGGTTGGGCTGAAGGCTGAACCTGTCCCACCTGCTCTGTGACAGCATCGCGTGGTTAAATCAGCAGGCAGGAGTGGATTTGTCCCACAGGGGCTGCAATGTTGCTTACCTAGGGGCAGAGGGGTCTCGAATTACTTCCAGGGCAACATCTGTGTGTGGACAGCAGTTTTGGAGGTGGAGGCCCTTCTGTCTGGCCTGATACTGCCTGGGTTAGACTGGCCAGCAAACCGCGCTGCATCCCAGGGAACACATGCTTTGGAAAGAGACAACTTTAGACTTGTTTTGTCATTGTGATCTTGAGTAGAGTGACACCAAGGAATTCCAGCCAGGACTGAGGTGCTGTTTAGACACAGAGCGAGCGATATTCCTTTCTAGAAAAATGAAACGAAACCAAACCAAACCAAATGCACCCAAACCAAACAAAAAGCTGTCTTCCAATCTAAATTCATATGTAGAGAAGTAATTATTACATCCTACTGGCAAGCAGGGAAACTAAGGCACAGAGAGCTTGTTTGGCTTGGCTGTAATCATGCAGTGGGGGTCTGGGGGAGAGCTGAAGGTCAGATTTTCCAAGTCCATTTTAGTTGTCAAACCACAGTTACTGGGCATCAGTATTATCAAACTAAACACGATGACCCTACTGGTTCAGGTCACCCTGTCATGAAATCCAAGAGGAATATTCACATACAGGAAACTGAGGTTTAACTCCACTCCAACAAAATAAAAACTAAAGCTCTGTTGAGAAGTCTTGTGACTGACTGTGTGGAGAATATGGTCCAAACATAGAGGTAGTAGGACCATGGATGGACTGGTTGGACCAACATTCAGGAGTACTAAGAATTGTAATTGTATCTTAACCTTTCAGGAAGGGCACCAGATTGCCTTTGTTTTGCACAGAGATTTTCTTTGGTACTTGGCATTTAGAACATCTGTTCCAGGGAAATATCAGTCAGTGGGTTTTCTGCTTCACGCACAGATTAATCTCATAACATCAAAAATTAAAGACTTATGCTCAATGTAAAGGGAAAAAAATTCTTTGTTTACCACAGCATCCTGCCGCAGTCCCTGCCATGTCTTTCTTTCCAGGTGTTTTCCTCGGGATAAAGGGAAGCGAAGGTGGAGAGAGAAAGCTGAGATAACCCACTATGGGCTTCTGAACTATTAAAAATAACCTTAAGAAAGGAAGAAAGGGAGATAGGAGCTACAGGTGTGTGAGAATTGGTGCTTTTTTTCTGTCTGTCTGCCAAGAAGTATCATAAATAGAGGCAGAAGATTTTCATTCCCCTTGTTGTTTTACTGAGCACCTTAAAAGTTACAGATTGATCCCACAAAATTCTGGATTCTGCTAGAAAACTCCCTTTACCTATTTCATTTTCATACACACAGAAATAAGGTAGACAGAAGTATAATCTGGTTTTTCAAATAGGGATTGCAAAGTAAATGATTTCCAGCTGCATCAGATGCCCAGGAACCAGACGTGCAGTCAAGGTGAAGTAGGAACCTGCACTGGCTGCACTTGAGCTCTGATGGTGAAGACAAACCAAGCATCTTTCACTGTGCATGACATTCTGTCACGGAAAGGATGTCTCCTTGTACAGATGAAGAGGCAACTAGAGCTTGAGAGATACATGAAACAGAGTCCTTAAGGATGATTGGATTATCATGGTCTTTTCAGTCTGGGAGTTGCTGCAGGAGCATCAATCTCCAGTGGCAGGATTTAGGCAGATATTTGTTCCCAAATCCTGCCTCACTACTCAAGCCACCAAATCATTTTCAGCTGGTAGCAATTTTTTGGATTTAACTAAAGGTCAGAAGGTGGCTATAAGAGTCTAAGTTAGACTCTACAAATAATTCAGCATCTACACTGAAGTACAGAAATTATTACAGTCAGAGCCCCGGCAAGCAGAGATGAGAAGCCTTAACGTTATTTTGCTGCATTTGCAGGACAAAGTTAATAGCTAAAGTTGGTATCCTTATCAGAAAGAGTTTAGTTTCACATCTAAAGCATTAGACTGAAAGGTATGTCTCAAGTTTTGGTCCTCCATGACATAGAAGAAATCTTCTTTTCCTCTGTTCAAAAGAAACAAGAGGTGTGGAACTGTGGTGGGCTTTAAGTCTCTTTGTGATGTTTTAACTCAAAATTATATTTTAACCCTTGAGCAGTCCAGCCAAAGAAAACTATTCAGGGTAATAATCTTGTAGAATATCAGCAGGGTGAAGTTTATTGCATTCTCAGGTCTATCAACCCCACCCTCGGCTCCTTGTCTTTGACGTACAAACAAATATTCAGAAAGATAGTTGTTCCCTGCCTAACAAAGAGCAGGTGGGAAAAGTCAGGTTGACATTTTCTGGAAGAAAATTCAGTACATATTCTTCTGAGCTGGATAGGAACTATATGGTGGAGAATGCGAAACATTAACTTCAGTTCTCAGTATCTCCTTTAGTTTGGTGTTAATTTTGTTTGAGATATGATTTAAGGTTTCATAGTAACAGAGTCTTCTCTCTTCCCAGACAGCTAATTCACCTTTAGATGTATCCCCATGTTCTAATATGAAAGAAATTCGTTTACTGGAAGAATCAGTGAGTGCCAGGCTGTGTTTCCCATGACAACCCCCTGAATTTATGCAGTGCTCTTAACTTCTGCTGCACAATGTCCTTCTTCCCTTGTGGCTTCTCCCTCCGATAGCTCTGGGGAAGGATGCACAAACAGTGAGTGTAAACAGCACCAGCAGTGACTCAAGTACTTCCCTAAGGGGGTTGAAATGCTGTACAAATCATCAGAGTTGTATCAGGAATCAATGTGAGCAAGGGAATTGGGAAGTGTTGACTGCATATGCAGGCCCTTCAAAATGTGCTCTTGTGATCCAAATTCAGGAGTGTGCAGAGTGAAGCAAACTTTTTAAATTTCTTTTTGAGAGGCTGTCATGTAGGATCATGATGTTGTATAATATGATGCATTACATCCCATAATATAACAGAGGAAGATAAACCTTTTTATTTAAAACCTGTGACAATGCCCAGTGTTGTTGTTGACTGAATTCCAATTACCTGGGAAGCATCAGCACACCACATTTCAACATGTCATCTCTCCTAAGTGAAACCAATTGCATTAAAAAAGTCATGAAACTTCAGGCCCCCACACTTCAGTAAAAACGTAATCATAAAAATTTAAAATGCATATATTCATTTTCCCCCTTCTGCAACAATGTCAGGCAAATACGCCTCATTGGGATTCACCACAGGCACAATTATCAATGCTCTGTCTGCAGAATTGTTAATGGAAAAATTACATACACAGACTCTTGATAAACTGTGCATCTGATTTCACTGTTTGTGAAGCACAGAGATATTAATTATTACTGCTGTCACTCTTCCGGTTACTGCAAAGAAATGGCGAAAGTTTTCTTTAGGCATTTCTCAGTCTTAAGCACACAATAGCTTGATCTAAGAGGTGAACACCAAAACAGCAGTGGCATGTCTGCATCAAACAGTGGCTAACTGGAAAATCCACAAAAATTTCAGTGCTACATTATTTGTTTTCGGTTAGGACTGAAAGTGCTCCAGAAAGTCTCAGTATACACCTCTCTGGACTCCATTGTTCTCTGACATTTCGATAGTTTACATTATTTGTATATAAACAGGAGCCTGAGATAGGCCAGCAAAAATCAATGCCCTGATTAAAAAAAACAAAACCCAAACCCAAACCAAAACAAACCTTTTCTTAACAACTTGCATTGCCTGTGCAGAGTAGCCTGTAAAATGTGACAGTGACAGTGGTAAGTGAAACCTGAGTGAGAACTTTTAAGAGTGACACTACAGTATAGGGCAGTTGCATTGTAAGCGTTGGAGGAGTAAATAGGTACTTGTAATTTAGTACCTCATTTTTACTTTGTGTGTTTGTGTGTGTCTTCTCTCTTCTAAATCTTCCTGAAAACTCTAAAAGCTGATGTAGAAGAATCAGTAATAAAGAAAAAATGAAGATGGTGTGTTCAACTGAGACTTTTCTTCCTTTATCTTCTATTTCCTCTGAGCAACAGAATGAAAAGGTTTTCCTCCATCAAACATTTTCTGTGATGGCAGTGGTTTGGAGCGAATATGTGATAAGAATATCTGCAACATAAAGAAAGCTGGGAACTATGAATCAGTCCCTTGGCTGACAGTGGGCAGCCCTGAACGTTATAAGGGAGGCTATGAGAAATCTTGTGCTTGGTACAGGTGAAATAGTTCTCAACCATCCTGATCAGGGCTGCCTAGGAATTGATTTAACCCTGAAGCATGAGGTAAGCTTTTTGATTTTTTATGTTTGTTTGTTTTGTGGGATTCCCCCCTGCCACCTCCAGTAGCTCTGCACATTTTTATGAGTAAATGACCATTTCTTCCTCAGAGCTATATTTGGTACCAATGTAACTTGTAGTGATGAGTGTCACTGTTTATTGATTTGGTGAGTAAGGGTGAAGAACTTTCCTTCTAACACAACAAATTGTCTTTCTTCATCAAAATATTTTTCTCTTCTGCAATTGCTCCCCTTGAAAGCAAATGACTGATGCTTTTGTTTTACACATAAGGACAGAAGTTTCCAATGCTTCATTTGTAAGTTCATATGCTTTTTTGGTGGCCTGTCTTATTAAGCCCTTTAAGATAAGCAAGCCTAGTGTTTTTCATCCTTCGTAGATGCGCTTTCATGATAATTCTAGCTATAATTCTGGGGGCCTCTTTTAACTCTATAGTGCCTCTTTTGATCTGGAATATTATAGATAGCAATACTCTTGATTTATACCATTGCATTATATTTTTTGTATTTTATTCAATCCACTGAAGCACAGAGAATGTGGATCTTCACTAGGATGCCACTGCTGGACCATTCACAATATCATAGATTGGCTTGTAGCAACAGCAATAATTTAGGAGAAATAGTTTTAAAGCCCCAACAACAAAAACACTTAAAAATATTTTACGTGTTAAGGTAAAGGTATTATAAAACAGTATTATGAGAATATGATGTTAAACCTGCAAAATTATAAAGGACCATTTTTCAATTACAATAGCAGTCTGTGTAGATCAAGGTACCATTGGTTTGCTGACATAGATTTTTCTGTATATGTACTTATTTCCTGACTCAATACTGGCTACTGTTTAAACAGCTGAGACACATGTAGTAGTTGTGATGCTCAATAGCTCTATTACTGTCATTATTTTTACAGGCAGAGAAGAGGATTTATATGCAAAGACCCATATCTTGCAATCACTTATGCAGTTAATTAAAAACAGACGAATAATCAGATTGATTACAATATGATTGTTTACATGCTTAAGAATAATTAAGCTTGAATGGATGTGGTTAGGGGTTTGAGACATTTCTGCGTAATCAAAAAGGTATTAGTTGTGGGAGAAAAATATGTGAATTGCATTATTAATTGCTTAAGTTACTGTCTTGGCAGGGTATGGATGCACAATTATGTCTTCAGTGGCCACTCTGTGAGAAAAGACATAAGATGGATGAGAAAAAAGCAGGAGAAGTGCAAGTAGCAGTGATGTGAAGCTATTGTATTTTACTGCATTCCATGTTTGTAGAGGTGGTTATTAAGGAAAGCCAAACATGGCAGAGTTGCAAGAGTCTTTGGGAAGTCTGGAGAGATCTTCAGTCAGATCCAACCCTGAAAACTGAGCCAAAGACATTAGTTAATAAAATCTTCATATGTGCCCTAAGCAACAGATTGATGCAAGGTTTTTGCTGCAGAATTAGATGATGTTCTTAAAACACTCCTTATGCTACCTTGGAAATGTGTTTTTTGTGGATAGGAAATCTGCTTGCAGTTTATTTGCTGCTTGGTAGAAGTGACGAAGCAGAACAGATGTTTTTACTTTTTCTGCTTGTATGGAATAATTCCAGGAAAATTTGGAAAGCAGTGATGGAATTTAAAGAGACTTCAAACATTGCAAAAGTTTATCTTTCCTGACGCACAATGTTTAGAAAGAAAGAGGTTTCCAGGTGAATTAAATAAAGCAAAGAACTGTTCACAAGTGTGAGAGCAGAAAGAGGTGAATTATTTCAGTCTCTAATAGGTATTTGTAACTAGAAGAGAAGAGGCAAAGTTGAAGACACCACCACCTCTAGAGAAGAGGTGGATCTGTTGCTAACCTGTAGAAGTGAGAAGGCCAAGAACAAATTTTGTGTTTACTATGGGGTTAGTGAGAAGTCAGTAAATATGTGTATCCCCATAAAGTAAAATTTTCCTCCAATGGGACTGTGGTCATCTTTTGACACAGTCATCAGTGTGAGATGGTGCAAGGGGTTTATGTTAGGCATGTAGTCCCCTTAGGCCAGCTGCTTGTCTCTACAATCTGCTGTTTGGCTCACAAAGGATTCTTTACTGAGAAGAGCATTGGCTACAGTATTTGCCAGACAAGCTCAGAAATCTAATGCCAAACATTATTAGGAAAGATAAGTTTTCTGCAAAGAGAAGACATCAGAGGGGGAATAGTGCTCAGGCATTATATGCCAAGTGATCTTGTTCCATCATTCAATGGCAAATACAATTATGCATTCTCAATATTAAAGATGCTTATGTCATAGATAATATTAATACATATTGCAAAATGGTAATGAAATTTGAAATATCTGATTAGTCATGGGAAAATGTAAAAGAGTATTTTATTTACTTTTCTAACATAATTTTTTACACTGAATGACCAATTACACTTCTATTAGAAAACATCTATTTTGCTTATTTTAATATCGGGTTATTGATAAATTGGTGACTAAGATGACATTGATCCATTCATGCCTGCTGAATGTTTAATTCATGGATACCTTCAAATGCTCACTGTAACACAGGATTCTGTTAGGTTTTGGGACATACAGAGGACCCATGATCAGAAATATCCGCCAGCAAATTGAAATGCCAATGTCACTTGACTGCATCAACGTCGTGGCACCATCCACAAAATTATTCCTTTTAAATTACTGGTCAGATCTGGTTTGAAGTGGTCGGGTCTGTTTGGCACTAATCTGGGTTCAGTTTGAGCCCATCAGCTCCAGTTTGAACTGGTTGGGTCTGTTTCAAACCCGATCCATCTGGCTCCCACCAGTTCAAAAAAGACTGGACAAGTTCAAACCAGTTGCAACTGGTTGCACACAGTTTGAACTGGTTGAAACCAGCTGGAACCAGTTGAAAGTTGTTTGAACCAGCCAAAACCATTTTAAGCCTGTTGGAACTGACCAGGTCCAATTTGAACTATTTGGGTCCAGTTTGAAACAGTTAGATGAGGCTGGAACCAGTGTGATCAGGTCAGAACTTGTTGGACCCGCTTTGAAACTGTAGGAACTGGTTGGATTCACTTTGAGCTGGTTTGAACTGGTCTGAACCAGTCTGAAGTGTTTTCATCCAGTTTGAATCAGTTGGAACAGTTTTGCACCAGTCAAAACCATTTTGAACCATCCAAACTGGTTTGAACCAGTTTGAATCAGTTGGACTTGGTTTGAACTGGTCAGTGCCCTATGATCAGACACTTGTGATCATCTGAGACACACAGGTACAGAGCTGCCAGTGCTGAGCCACACGGAGCTCATAAAACAAGCCCCAGAAGTTAATTATTAATCAAAGCTAGCTAAAATGTGTTCTCTTTAATATGTCAATGCCAGTACATAAACTCTTGAGCAAACAGACACTCTAAAAACGAACGCTGATTGCAGCTCCAGCAGCTGTTTCATCGGCCACTTTAGAACCAGCAATATGTTAGTCAGCCATACATTAGCAGATGACATAAGGACAGTTCAGAGTTGAGACTTTCCATACTGTGAGCTCCACTCAGAAATTAACATTTATAGAAATGCCTGTTGGAAATCCCAAGAGAGAAGCTGGGGACAGGGACCTGTAAGAGGTCATCACTATACCAGAAGGTGAGGAGCTGGAGACCATTACCTGAATTCCACTGGGGATTGCAGGTAAGAATAATTAAAAACAGCTTCAGAGAGAAACCAAACAAGTTGGAAGAAACTGTCATGTCTCTGCCCCCAAACAACCAACCAGTACCTAGTTGACAGAGCAAATTCATAGACATGCAGATGTGTTAATTCAATAGCTTTTGTGCTGTCCAATGTTATGTATCACCAAAGTCTTTTTTGAGGGACACTCCTGTAGGAACGCTCAGATTAATGAAAATTGACTTAAAAACTCAGCCTGCAGTGAATCCTGTTGGAAAGTATCATTAGAACTTCCCACACTCCTTTTTTAAATTTTTTTTTTGGTCGTGGAGTATCTTAGTAAAGGAAAAACACAAAAACATAACACAAATACCCAAACCCACAAACCATCCCCTTAAGCCTCTGAGGAATTTTAAAGCACTGTTAGAACATCAGAGAGCAGGACTGACCAGAAAATTTGCATTGATTTCCAGTAAATGTTGACTTGAGTGGCTTAAATGGGGTTCGCAGTTTGCTTTTGTGGAGTTTTGCCCAGTAGCACTTAATGAGAAGAGAGATTAAAATATACAGACATTGAAGTTTTTTCAGTGAAATGTGTTCTGTGATTCTGAGCTTTAATGTGTGTGCTGAGTATGGTATTTGGTTATGCCAGCTATTATATAAATTTCAAGGCAGACATAATCCACAGGAAATGAGGAAACAAAACATCCAACCCTGTAACATTTTTGTGCTTCACTCACTTCTTTCTTTCCACCGTGTATCCGGAAGAAAGGGCTAAATATGTTGCCTCTGTAATTTCTCTGTTCTACAAGAAAACAACTGAGCAACCTCTGACTCCACAGTCCTGCAAGTTTCCTTGAAGGCCCAGGTGACATCAGCACTTGCTGTGCTGAGAGTCTTCCAAAGCCCCGTCAGCAAAACCCAGCAGGAGCCGACAGCAGAGAGCTTTGGTGCTGCTGCAGTGCCGAGGGAAAGGGCGCTGGGCAGGGAAATGCCTCTGGGCTGCAGCCAGAAATCGAGCCCAGCATGGCCATCTCGAGTGCTGCTCAAATCCTCTTCCTCCCTGCTCCACCTGTTGCTGCACACAACTGCTGAGAGGCATCAAATGCCATTTCTGCCAACTTCAGCTGTTGATCAGGGAATCCTGCCAGTGCCTCGGCTTCAAATCAGTCCTGTACTGTACTCTGGCTTTTAAAATTCACTGCATGCCCTCTGTTTTGTTTTTTTTTTTAATTGCAACTAAAATTCCTGCTGGTTTATGATGCCAGGCTCTAATAAAGACAGGCTTTGCGTTGTGTACTTATAATGCTGAATTAGTCATAGTGGCAGCTTTGAGGGCACATTTATTTCTAGAACCTCTTGTTTAATTTATGATTCTATCTTGTCTTTCACAACTCACATTTTTCTCAGTAATGCTTCCAATTCCACAGGTTTACCCATCCAAGGAATTTCCCTGACAACAAAAATATGACCCCTTGTTCTCTCATAAGGATGCACACTGATATTGATTCACCCTTACTTTTAGAGCTCTGGTTTCTGTGTAAGATATGCAGCAGGTAGTTCTCAAATTCTTCTCTTCCCTTCTCTAGTACAGATGAACACTGCCAGCATTGATTCTGTGCAGAATTTATCTTAGTGCACTTCTTGTCCTCTCAATCATTATTGCACAGGTACTCTTTCCTCCAGCTTATGTTTTGCTAGCTGCAGTGATTGTTCATAGACTGACTAACAAGGCAAAAAATGGAACTTGTTTCCGCTGCTGAGCAAGGAGCCAGCAGACCTGCCTTCTAAACTTTGCCTTTGAGCTGCTGCAGGATGACTACTTCAGCTCTCCTCCCTGTTACAGTGCATTGTATTCTTCACATGAAAAGCTGTACTGGAAACTGTCTGGAATTGCTAAAAGCAGGTTATACAGTACTTTACAAGTTCCTCTGGTGTGGAGAAAGATGCTGCTCACCAGAGGGGATTTTACCAGGTTCTGTTACTGGCATTTGTGTTGTGGAGGGTGACTACTCCTATGGATGTGCTTCTAGACACCAGGGCTAGCGTGTCATTTCCTGGCAATAGAAACATCAGTGTTGTTTTGTTTCAGAAGGGTCATAAGAAATGTCTCAAGGGCATTCCACATAATTTCTTTTCCATGCTTCTTTTCTCAGTGAAAAGCTCTATAAGTTTTCCTGCAGTTTCTGTGGAAGGCTCTGGCGCTCTGCCTTTCCAGTCAGTACTCCTCATATTGTCAGCTCTTCCGTGGTGTACTGTAGGGCTTCAAGCACTTAAGTTAAATATACTTTATATAAGTATATAATATAGTATTTTCTTGGTTATCCTACTCTATACAGACTCCAAATATGAGTTTAGATTGCTTTGCCTAATGGGAAGATCCCAAATGATTATAGGAACAAAAAAATCCCCCAAAAAACAACAACCAAAAAACCCCAAAACAAACCAAAAAAACCACCAAACCACCAACAAAAAAAAAAGACATTTGACTTTTGAGAAAAAGAAAACTTAGTTCCATTAATTGCTCCCACTATGACAAAATTACAGTATAACAAAAGGGGGAATCAATCTCAGTATTTTCCAATAGTTTATTTTTGATATACCTGTGTACTGTAAAATGAAACGTTACTATTATTAAAAATGGATTCTAGCAGTACTATTCCCCATGTGTCAATCTTTGCCACCATCCACATCTAATCTATTTATCTGGGTTTTAGCATGTGAATAGTCCCTTCTGGAAATTTCTTATGGCTGAATGCAGATGTAACTGCATTGATTGGAGTAGTGCAGGACACATGCACATTCCTGTCAGTGGATAACCACAGGGAGCATTTTGCTTATGCAAATCATTAAGAAATGCTGCAGCAAAGAGAACAAAATGGCTTCCCAGGACTCAGCAGCCCTCTGCTCAAGCTGTCATTTCAGATTTGCTGCCGTGCAGAGGGGATGGCTGGCTCTGTCACTCAGAGGGGGAACACGTGTTAACAAGCTGCGTGGTTAGTGTTCGAGCAGTGCCTCGTGTGCTGACAGCACTTCATGTGAAGTGCACTTGTTCACCTAGGCAGGAGGAGCCTCTGGGAACTTTGGGACCCAGTTTTGCTCTATTCAAAATCAGTTGGAGATTTGTCATTGACTTTAATAGGCATCGGATCAGTCCTTTAGTGCTGCGTAAGTGGCAGACAGAGGAGAAATTGAGACTAAATGGGCTAAAGCTGTATTGTCTTTGTTTATTTTTCTTTGCCAATGAATAGGTGCTGACGAGTTTAACTCAGTCTCATTATGGAAATGGGAGCTCTTAATATAATGTTACATTACGGCGCTTTTTACGTATGCTAAAACTGCAGTCTTATTATTCCGAAAAGTGTCAAATCGGTTTGCAAAGCTCATTGCAGTTTCAAACTGCAATTTGATATCATGGTTTATTCTACCAGCCCTTAGGATCATGATTTTCCAAGTGGAACTGAGGTAGAATTTAAACATTTAAGGATAAAATGGCTATATTGAAAAACCTTGCTTAGATAATAACTGTTTTTTCCATGGAAAACTGCAAAGGATTCTACACATCCCAAGACCCATCTCACAGAAATACTTGGCTGGCCATCCATGCATCCAAGTGTGTCTCTGGTGCTGCTCATGCACATCCCATTGGCGTGAAAGGTATTCTCAGACCAGGCTCTGGCATGTTGGGTGGGGGTCCATCAAAAAAAAGAAGGATGACAGGTGGTTTCCTTTAGATTTAGCTATTTAAGGTGAAGGAATTGTCTGATCTTCTTGCCTAAAGGGTTTATCTACAGATAAATGAACCTGCTGAGCCAGGAAAGGTGCTTCCCAAAGCATTTAATTGTTGGTACTTAATCACCTCCTTGATACTCAAATTGATAGTTATTCAGATCATCTGGTAGCAATATAAATTAAATAAAATCTCCCCAGTTGTGATACTTTTGCCTGTGCCCACAGGATGACTGATTACAGAAGAGTGTGAGCTGGTAATTGCCCTTCTTACTGGGCAGTCCTAATTCTTCGTGGTGTGAAAACATTGTCACAATATTGGTTTATAAGTATTGATGCATGAAAGTATTATTAGTTACTTGAGGGCCAGACCCCCGGAAAGGGAGGCACTGAGAACACACTGGAAAATGGCCATGTGTCTTTGATCTTAACACGCCTAAAGTATCGTTCCTCAATTGTCCTTATCCCACATGTGGTAATTTGCTTTTGGGCCAGCTTAGATAATTTTCAAACATGATCAACAAGTGTACCATGGGGACAAGAAAGCTCGGCCTTCCTCTTTTCTCTGAAGTGATTTGACATGAAGCTCACATTAACTGGAGAGTCCACTCTGTCTTAACGGCAAAGGGGAAGTTCTATTTTTCCTTATTTTGTTTACTTCTTATAAAAGCGTGGAGGAGAGTTTATTTTGCATTTCTTTGGAAGAAATGCCAATTATTGTTGTTCTTCTAAGCTTTGTGCTCTAAGATAGTCTATGCTACACTGGCATTCCCACAAGGGGAAAAAAACCATTTCATTTACAGTGAAAAGTAAAATGCAGAGGGTAAGCATGTGTATCCAGCTGCCCTAAAGCTTAACAGGATTATTTGTAACAATGATAGCTGTGGCGCTTCCTCTCATTAAAAAAAAAAAAAAAAAAAAGGATGAAAAATAAATTTTTCACTTTATTGGAATTATTTCTTGCACAGGAACTGAAATACCAGAGTGATGAAATTTGACTTTTTGCCATTTCAGGGTGACAATAATTTCTAGTCCAGCAAATGTGACTTTCGCAACAAAAATAGTCTATAATCTGGAAGATAAGAGACGCCTGTTGGCTAGGACATAACCCAAAAAATATTATCCAGCTGCAAAAGCTCATGGAAATAAGCTTTGAAAAGCATCTTAGCCTGATGTCCCTGGACATTTGCACTGAGTCTGACCCACTGAGTTTGAGGAATGTAAAGAGGAACATGCTGGAGCAGAAAAAGTAGCCATTGTGGAGGTGTACTCTGCGAAAGGACTGCTGGATGTGCAGACTGTAAGGGACATGGCACAGGTACAAGTGCTCAGGTACCCTTGGGTTCCTCTCAGTGGATCCACACTCTGGGGCGTGCAGGACAAGTGTCACTAAACACCACCAGCAAGAAACCTTGCGGTTCCTTTGGGTAGGATGGCTTTATGTGACAGACTGAAAGGCACACTAGTCCAGGCAGCCCATTGTGGATGAAGACAAGGAGAAGCTCTCGAGACTCGGTGCCTTCAGGAGGCAGAAGCCTGGGCTGTATCCCTGCTGTGCTGGCCTTGCTCTCAGCAGCTGCTCTGCACTCTGTGCTGCAGTGCTGGCCCCTGCTCCCCACATAATTTCCCAGCTGCTGGAGCTCCAGCCTGCCTGAGCGTGTGCCTCTGCACCTCCTGCTCCAAGAGGCTGCACTCTGCTCTGCCTGCGAGGTGGGTTTTGGGCTGGACTCTCTGTATTCCTTGGCTGGTGGCTTGAGGCTGACAGAGCGTGTGGAAATGGATTGCTCGTTCTGCACAAACACTGCTGCTTTATCTCTGGTTAATGAAGCACAAAAAGACAAAAAGCACTGCCTACTCAGAAAAGATCTGAAGACTCTACTTCAGGATATAGACCTTGCAGGTATATTTTTCTCTGAAGTAAAGGATACTGGTCACTATTAAAAGCAGTGCACTTGACTAGTGAGGTTACATTTCTCACTGTAGTGGCATTTCCTAGTAGTGACATAACTTTTGTTTAACAGAAGGAACTTGGATGTTGGAGCAGCCGCATATTAATAGGGCAAAATAATTAAGCTTATAAAAATCCAATTTTTTGCTAATAAGAAAATTAATTTGATTTTTTTTGTGTGTTAAGCATCTGGAACACTTGTAATACCAGTGTAGAGATTTGGTCTGGAAAATTAGAGTATGGATAACAAGATGACAGAGGTAGTTGCTGATTTGAGAGGAAAGGTAAATAGCAGGAAAAGCGTTGGTAGATAAGGAAAGGCTTAGAATATTTAAAGACTAATAGATGAAAAAGACAGTTCAGTGTAGATAAATGAAGAATAATGAGTCACAGCAGAATATTGCCAGCATTCCTAGGTGCTTCATACACTCGGAGAAATAAAAAGTAAGGGAACAGATCATGCTTTAAATTAGCATAACTGCCCTGAAGCCCACGGAGCTTTGCTAATTTATGCTTCTGAAGGACTGGGCCCTTCAAGGGTGAGTGTTGGTGATGAATGGTGAGAAACAAAGGAATAAATCATAGTTTCCTTAGAAGCTCTGAATGAGGCATTTACCTTACTTTCTTATTCTTTAATATCCTATTTCCTCTGTTAAGGCAATACAAACCATAATGGACATTCTGTACATTACTGTAAAAATTCACAAAATAAAATATTAGAGGCCATCTAAAGCACTTCAGTCTAATAAAGGAAAAGTCTTTTCAAGTTTATAAACAGCTCTTAAACTCTAAACTGTGAAAGAGATTTACTTGACAGTGTTACTATTTACTGAGATCTGCGGTTTGAAGGCGCTTGACATCTCTGCATAGACCTGCCACGTTTATTTTGGCAGTTAATGTTTTAATCAATACTTGAATTGTTTAATTTAAGCTATAACTACTTTGGGGATTTACGGATAAAAAGACATGTATGCCTTTTCTCTACTTTTAAATGTGCTAGAAAGTAAAACCTTGCACCTGGAAATAATAAAATGTTTACAAATCTGGAATGGATGACATTAAAACTCTGCTGGCAAAGACCAGGAATTTTGAAAGTTTCAGAAAATGATGAAATTTTAACTGATCTCTTATGGATGTGATGTACCCAAACACTGCAGCACAGTACTTCTCTCTCCTTGTTGATAGCTTCATTAACCTCATTGTCACTGTTTGTTTTAGATTTCGCTTATTTGGAGCTAAGCAGACTTCTACAAGGAAATTTTTGAAGCTCACAGCATCAACTTAAATGAAGAAGATAAAAAATTTTAATGGCCATATCTTGCACAGATCTCAGAGAAACTTCTTCCAGCCCCTGGCATTCCTAATCCCCCTCCTGCTTTTGAGTCTATCACTTATACCCTGGATGTGACAGTACTTCATTGCTCTTTCTGCTGATTTCATTCTCCTGTTACCCTGGTTGCATCTTCAATGTCTCATCGCTTTGTTCTCCTATTTTCCTCTTCTGGTCCTGAGGGCAGTTGCAAAAAGCAATCTCAGGTCTCCTGTCAGACTTTACAGTAAGGTCATGTGCTAACATGGTTTCAACTGCAGTTTTTCTGGCAATGTCTTCTAGTTCTAATCTGTCAGAGTGGGAAGTTGTTCCTATCATGGTTCACTCCAAAACTGAAAAGCATTGCTGTAACCAACACCTCAGCTGTGTCCTAATGGACTCCAAAGAGTGTGTTCTCTTCTTGCTGATACAGAATGCCCTCCTACCATTCGAGTGCATGTGCTCTGCATGCAGAGAACACGTGTGAGAAGCTGCAGGAGAACACGTGTGAGAAGCTGCAGGAGCTCTTTCAGCTTCTCATGTGAAGGGCATTTCCACAGAGGGTGTCTGGGTGCTCAGAAAGGAAGTTTTCACCTTCACCTGTTCTGTATCAGCCCAATTCTCAACATGATATAAAGAATTTACTCCTCAAAGTGCATGCTGTTTACTTAAGGATGTAGCATGGGTTGATAACAATGAGAAAGGCAAAGCCAAAAAAAAAATTTTTTCTTGTTCACAAAATTTTAAGTATTCCTGACAAAGCTGTTTTCTATGAGTCGAACATTCATGCCTGACGTGTTCATTATTAAGCTGCATAAATATGAAGTAAATATTGAACAAGAAGTGAGATTGTGATGAAGAAAATAAATACTCAAGAAGAAAACTTCTGTAACCTGAAACAGGTTTTGCACTGCCCTTATAAATTGGAATTGACTTCACTGCAGAGAGTGTATTTGACGGAGATAGGACATTCTAACTCAGTTGTTGTCATATAAATGCATTGCTATGGATTCTGGATTGGACTAATTTAATTAACTGCAACAATTTCAACCCAGCTCACACAGGTGAGATAACATCCAGTCTTTTGTCTGCTTTATTCTTCATTTGAGGTAGATTTGACCTCCTTCCTTCCCCAGACCTGCTGGCATGTCTTTTTCCTTTCTAAAATCATTTTGCATAGTCCTTGGCTGTGACAAGGAGAGATTAATGACTGTTGCTCATCCTTCTGTCATTACATGAGGGATTGTCATGCGTGTGGATTGATTTCACATGTTGGTCTGTCCTGTAAAAAAAATATTTGTCAATAAAACAGAGGCAAGGAAAATCCTTTGGCACTGATATTATGAGCTGATTTATCTTCACCACCATGAAGCTGGCTGGAAAGGATATAAGGCAAAGCAATCTGTTCTCATGATAAACCTGAGTTGCATTTAGGATAAATACTACCCTACTTATCTGCTGAAGGCACTGCACAATAAAGTGAGACATGGAAGCTGAATAAGATAAACTTATTATTATGATCCCATTTATTTTCAGATTAATTCCAAAGTTTCTCTCATTTGAAAAAAATCAACACCTAAAGTTGAGTTGGAAGACTTAATTTCTCACTCCTATTCTGTTGGCTTGTTGTATCTTCATCTCACCATTGTAGCACTGAAAGTGTGAAGTCATTTTCTTCTTGCGAAGTTGTTGTTTGTCTACTGTAGGCTATATTGTGTCTTGTGAAGATGTGTCAGGCATTAAAATACCATGAGATTGGCTTATCTCATGGTAAGGCTGTGTAAAATTATAAATCTTGAACATTCTTTATTTTACAATCCAGATTTCACAGTTCTCTAGGAATGTTCATTTCCAACTTTTAGAACACCTATGCAGCTGAGGATACAAGCCACTTTCTATTAAAAACAAAGCAACTTAAAAAAACCAACAAAGCAAGAGAGAAAGGAAACGCCAAAACCCCCAAAATTTTCAGTGGAAGCAGTACACATCCTTGATTGTCATCAAAGTTCTTCTTTGTGCTGGGAAATAAAAGGTTTTCTTCTGTCTTTAGAAAGATTGTAGCAATGGCCTTTAGGTCTTCATCCAGCAGTACATGGAATTTGGGTAGAAAGAGAAGAAATCAGAACTTGTTCATTACGATAGGACACAAGTAATTCTTCTTCAAGCATTAGAAGCACTGATCTCAGCAGATGGAGTGAGTAGATGTGATTTACTCACCTCAGCCTTCAGAAAACTCCCCAAACTAAGTAACCAACCAAGCTGCCTTTATACTCAGTGGAGTAGTAGAGATTCATATCATCCTAAGAAAAGTGTCTAACACAACTTACAGAAATTGCTCTTTGGAGTTGTCGATTCTTGAAAGTCCACAAAACTGCTGGCTTTTAACAGCTATAAAATGTAATAGTACTAATAATGAGCAGGAAATGAAAAAGTTGTCTGTACTTGAGCAAAGATGAAGAGTTGTGTTTGTATTGCATAAGAGTGATAAGGTATTTTGAAGTCTATTTGAAACTGAGGGGGATGTTAGACAACATCTAATTGAGCAAGTCTAGACAAATTACACATAAGAGCCCTCAAAGAACTGGTGGGAGAGAGCTGTACTCCTACCTTGTGCTTCTCTGAGTACTATTTAATGAATTGTTGACTTTACCAGCAATTACCAGCAAGGCAAGTTATCGGTAGCAGTGACAGCACTCTTCAACAGCTTTGCACTCTTAAATCTTCACAAGAAATATTAAAAATTGGAAAGGAGCTTTTCCTTTACATCTCTTTGCATAAATATTTGGGACCTTTTTCTCGCATTGCTATTGAGTAAACTTATAGGATTGTGCATAAATAGACTCAGAAGATTAATGTTCAATCTAAATCCATTCATGCTGCAGTTTCTCATTTGTAGGAAGTGGATATGAAGCTTCAGTTTTCTTCTTGTGATCTTAGCATTTCAAAGCAAAGATTGTTGTGTTATGGAAGGGCCCAGGACAGTGGCCATTTCACTTCTAACACAGGACTATCAGACCACTACAAAATAAGAAGAATGAAATATGTCTTTTTATTCAGAAAAAGTCTAAAATCTTCTTTTTCAAGGTGAGATTAAGTTCCTCATATCTACTTACAATTTTATCTTTCACATAACCATCTCCTTCAGTTTCTCTAAATTCCTTTAAGCCAGGAAGGCTTCTTTGTTAGTGTTACTATAGCAATGAAACACATGAAGCTGTCACTTCACCAAATCCAGAACATTAGCAGTGAAATGGGATCAGAATACAATGGAAGTTTTCTAAAAGACATTGTTCAGAGCCCAGCTTTCCCATTCTTACTGCAAAGAAGAGTACGGTGCAGACCCTGAAAGATGTTTTGTTCTCGTGTCAGTTGAGAAAGACTTTTGACATGTAGAGCACACCACTGAAGTGTAGGCATCAATCAGGGGAGTGGATTGGCCCAGGCAGTATTGAAGCTAAGCATACAAAAAAAGCAGATTAAAAAAATGAAAAAGGTAATGTACTCAGCTGTAAGGACATTTAATTATAGCTCTTGCAGAAGGACTTTGAATTATTATAATCAGTAACACACAACTATTTTGCAGAACCTTTTGCTTGTCTGCCAGGTCCCTACGGTGTTTCATATTTCTAATTTAAAAGTCAAACAAACAACATTTATCCAGTTAAGGGCACTTAAGTTATTAACCCCACAGCTGTAAAAAGCCTTCGGATCACAGGATGGAATTTCTTTGAAATAACCAGGTATTCTAGGCTAGACACCTGAATACTGCTTCTAGATCCATAGGGCAAACATCTACAAAGCACAGATAGGACAAAAGCATCCTCATGCTCGTGTTAATCTTGACAGAAGAATCAAAAGTTTCCTTAGGTGAATGTCACACAGTAGCTCACATTCAACTGTTTTGTGTACAGACACTAAAAGGGCCAAGGGTGGTATCAAACCAGGATTTTTGTGATCCATCTGCTCCTGAAGCAGCCTAAGGACTGCTTGAAGCCTATGGCTTCTGCACTGAATTTGCTCAGGCGATGCCACTGCAGAGAGTGCTTTTCCCTGCAGCAGAAGTTTGTGCTGACTGCAGCTTCACTTTCCAGGTCTGCATCCCACTGCTTATGGAATGCTGTGTCCAGCTCTGGAGTTCTCATTATGGAAAAGAAAAGGAGTGTTGGAGCAAGTCCAGAGGAGGACAAAAAAGATCTGAGGAATGGAACATCTCTTCTGTAAGAAAAGGCTGAGAGGGCTGGGGCTGTTCAGCCTGGAGAAGAGAAGGCTCCTGAGGGACCTTATTGTGGCCTTTCGGTGCTTAAAGGATGCTTATACAAAAATGGGGACAGACTTGTTAATAGGGCCTGCTGCAGAGGACAAAGGGTAAAGGCTTTAAAGATGAGTCAAGACTAGATATAAGGAAGAAATTCATTATGACTAATGTGGTGAAACACTGGAACAAGTAGCCCAGAGAGGTGGCGAATGCCACATCCCTGGAAATATTCAAGGTCAGGTTGGATGGATTTCTGAGCAACCTGACCTAGTTGAAGATGTCCTTGCTCATTGCAAGGGGTTGGACTAAATGGCCTTAAAAGGTCCCTTCCCACCCAAGCAATTCTATGATTCTATGGATAGTAGAGCTGGTTTTGACCAATATTCACTGTGTATTAATTTTAATAAATCCCATTTTTCCTTCACCCTAGCCTTTCCAACAATCTGCTTTCCTCTGCCCACAAACATTCATCTTCCTTTCTTTTGTCAAACACACTTTTCAGTTTGCACTTAATTCAGTACCTGCCAAACAATAGATAATAGATTCAGGGGGATTTATATTAAAATAGTGCTTTCCATCTAGATGATTACCAAGACCTACATACTTTGAATTATAAATTATGAATCAGCTCCTCAGCCTGAGCTGAGCTTGCTTGAGATCAGCCTGCTTGTTGATTTACCTCACTTGAGGTTCATTCTCAGTTTCATGGAATAATTCTCCACTCCATTATGGCACAGGTAGCTATTGCCAGAATATAATATGGCAACAATTTAATATTTTCTAATTTCAAATAAGGTTTCTCACTTACCTATCTCATAGTAAAAAAGAGTTTGTTGCATTCTAGGTATCTTGAGGTGGAGAGACTTCTTCAGAAGAGAAACTTCTAAGAGCCTTTTCAGGCCTCTTCTGTACCTTTATATAACTGTGAAACTAGTGACTGTTTTGTCGTTCTGTGTTAATAATATTAGGCATGTGCAAATTTGGCAAAAGTTTTAAATTTGAGGAAAAAAACCAGAAAAAAAATCAGTGAAAGAATATTCATGAGTGCAAGTGGTCAGAAGTTGGCTTTAATTTCAGCCGAGTGATGAGGAGAACAGCAGTGCTGTGCCCTCAGAGTGACGACACTGAGTGCTGAGTTAAGTGATGCCATGCACTGTTAAAACTGTCACACGATGCTCTAAAGCCCTCACACTACCCTTGTCCCACCTCATTTTGTGGTAGCTATGCATAAATGACAGAGCTGCCTATCCTGAGCCTTAAGATTGGGGGATTTCCCAGGCATTGTGCAGTGAACTGTTGATCTGCTCTCTTTTGTGAAAACTGGACAGACGATGGGAATCACGGCTGATAGCATTCAAGAGGCCTGAAGGCCACACCCAGTATTTTGTGACAAAGAACAATCACCAAACCTCTGAAATGACATATTCTTCACAAAGAAAAGCTAAAAACATGGATATCAAAAGCAGTGAAGTGATTTGTCAGGGTCCCAAAGCATGATTCTTATGACATGGAAATATATAAACCAGAAGTATGAAGGTTCTTGTCTGGATTTCAACATCTCCAAAGGCTGAGGACATTTGGAAGTACTCATGGCAGTGATAGAAGCAATTTTTAAAGTAAGAATTTATATATAAATTTCCCTAGATTTCAGGGAGGTTTTAGAAAATCAGTAGTAAGGAAATTTTAATTTTAGCTGTGAAGTCTTACAGAGACAAGTGTTACTGGCATATGTTTAAAGTTTTGGATATAACCCTCAGAAGAATAATGACAGCATGCAAAATGCTGATCACTGATCAATTCTAACCAAATTGCAAAATCTGCAGCTTGTGCTAATTCCACCAAGTTTACACTGTAATTATAAAGACACTCCTTTTAACCTGATAATAGAATTTCATCATAACCATAATTATGGATAACTTCATAATTTTCCAGTAATACATGGAAAGTATGCAAGCAAATAAATTAAAATTGTTGATGGTGACTTGGAAGGTGAATCCTCTCACAGGTTTTTTGATGGATAAAAAGAAGATTTATCTCTTATTTAGGAAGATTTCCGGATTGTCTCTTCTGAATATAGATAGCATGACAAATACAGAGCAAATCTTCTAAGGTATGAAGATGAGATGTAATCACTTTTTGATTATTATACCCATTGAGAGCAGAATGGTGTAGTTCATATCTTCATAGGATCAGCGTCATTTACCCACCAGGAAAAAAATAAAAAGTTCTGAGGTATATAGCTTTTACTTTGTTTTGTTTTGTTTTTAGATTACTTTCTTACTGAAAAACTGTGTCTTTCTCTCCCTTCAAAGCTGTGCTTAGTGCTGATGTTTCAGCTGAGCCAGGTACAGGAGCTGATGAGCAACGGAGAAACACTTCAGTTTCATATGCAGTTAAGCACTGCTACTGACAGAGAGAATTTGGGCTTTGAAAGCTGCTTAAAATACAGAAAAATATCTGAATGGTCTTTTAAAGCTCCAGAAGGAGCTGCAGTGTCGTGATTATTCTGAAGTGATCACCAAATCCATTGTGTTGTTATGGTTTAAGAAACACTTGAGCCCTGTTAAAGTACGAAAAATTCATTTCTAGTAATTCCTGCATAATTTAAATGATGGATTGGGATGCAAAGCACTTCAGCTTGTCATTCTTTTCCTATTCATATTAAAGTGCTTTATTGCAGAGAAGGAGAAAAAAATACTAAATATATTGGACCTGGCATTTTTATGGACTCTTTAATAAATGTTTGAAAGGGTATTCATAAAGGCTGCTAATTGTGCACACGCTGCACTAACTAGTGGTTGTAAAAAATGTTGTTTATGTTTTATATCAACTCATTGTAAAACTGGGATCATTAGTGCGAAAGCAATGTGCTTAATTTATAAAACTATTCTCTGTCAGTTCTACAGAGGAGACTTCAGAATGAGTTAGGTTGTGTTGTGGCCTTTGAAGTAAAGGAAGTAAATTCATGTCTTAGTTTATTTTGTGATAATTTGGTGCAATTTGCACACAGATATGGATCATGGATCACAGGTTATGTATCTCATGGAGGAATGTCCACCCATCATCCCTCTATAATACTGGATTATTTTGTTGCTTTCTTGTGAGGCAGTGACCAAAGAGGATCTGCAGAATTCTGAATTGCATAAAAATGCATTTATTTATGATTTATTATTCCTTCTGGCCTGTTCCTGTAGTTCTCACTTGAACAGAAAATGTGGAAACAGCTTTTTCTGAATAACAGCTACAGAACTGAGTGTTATGTTCATCTTACATTTAAACAAATGTGTTAATCTTATTTGGATATAAGAAACACGAAATGAGCCTATGCAGTCTATTATACTTGAAAGGATGGATTTGCTGGTGCATACTGGTTGTTCAACAGCATTTCAATAATGCCATTAAAACCATATTTAAAGCTATTCAATGTCATTGGAATGGCGCAAAGTGGGTAGAGCACATTAGTCAGTTTGTCATTAATCCAGCAAAAAGACATTACTGATGCTTTTCTTTTTTTCCAGTAGAGCTCTTTAAGCGATGTGATTTTCACAAGAAATGCTAGCAGCAAGACCATATCTTGTGTGATTTTTTACATCCTAATTCCTGAGTGTTTGTCCCCTACAAAATATTTATGGGAACAATGGAGTCACGTAACAATTAAAGAAAAAAACAGTGAAATAAATCTATTCATTGTGACTGGAAGTGAAACCAAATAAATTTTATGAGTTCTGATCTCTAACCTTTACAGAGGTTATATTGTTTAAAACAGACTTTTCATAAGCTTTTCTTCCCCAAAACTGCATCAGTTGCTCTAATGAAATTTTTTTTTCAAAATAAATGCTGTTTCATACAAACTGGTTTTGGTGCACAATCAAGAGTTCACAAAATTGTCTCACAAAAGAAAGGTATCCTATTGCTGATTTTTAATTTTTTTCATAACAAGACTGGGATAGTTTATTATTTTCCTCTCTCCCCAAACTGATAAATGAGATTACAAATAGGCATGGATTGAAAACTCCAGTAATTCTGGTCTCTAAGGAACTACTGATAATGGCTAAAGTCTTCTTAGCTGTGAAGAGTCAATGGCTGAATCTGAGCTGTTTATCTGCTATAGCTTCTAGGTTGATGAAAATATTATGGAAGGACATAATGTTTTCCACCAAAATAATAACAAACTTGAGTCTCAAAGCTCAATAGTACAATACATCTGCAGGCTAGAGTGGAAAGCAAGAGCATGGTAAGACCTAAAAGAACGATTTTATATATTTTATTATTTTGAGTCTGTTTGTCACAAGAACAACAGTAATATAAGTGGCATCATACTCCCTTCTGGCAAGACAGGAGGTTCTTGAAAAAATTAATTTAAAAAATACCTTTCACAATTTTCTGTTACTGGGCATCACTTCTGAGAAGCCTGTCTTCTTTACAAACTGTACAAGCCAGAAAGAATAACGGATAACTTTTTTACTGGAGTCTTATCGGAAGAATGACCCTTTCCTCTCCTAACAGAAAAAAAGTCCTATAATACCAGTTCAGAAGAAATTCTGATATTGTAACTGCAACTCAAATGGGTAATGAGACAGAGACCAGAAGGCTGCTTATGGAAGAGTTTCACCCCTGCATTTCTGTTGTGGGAGCACTGAAGGCTGATCAAGAGGAACTGACAAAGAGAACAACAATATTTCCTTTCAGAAAGAAAAGAAAATATTTTGCCACTTTGAAACATACTGATCATAAATTAAGAAAGATGAAAAGATAAAAGAGATTAGAGAAAAGTGTGTGAAATTCTTATTCTAAATGGAACACAGATTAATATCTGCTCATGGGAAGTGAAAAAACCCCTCTTGATAGTAAAAAAAATGGTCACATTTTTTTCCACTGATATAAAACACCCCAAATCTGCAGATTCCTCCACAATCATTAATTTAAAAATAAATAAAGCATATAACTCCATGGGTGAAATTGGGTCGAGGAAAATGTGTCCAACTAGTTATCTTTCTCTGCATGAAGACCTCATTAAAAAAAGTCAGCCCAAGTGGGAACCAAGTTCATCTATGACTTCTTTACTTAATACAAAAATATGCCATTCTTAGTGTGCGCTGCACTTGCTCTTTTGGCAGTGAGTTAGCACGTGCACAGGAATTGGGCAGGGAGGTTGGCAGGTGTTTGTGTATCAGGTTTGCTGAAATTTCTTGCTAAAAAAAACCGAACAAAACCCAAACAGCAGAACAATGACAACAAGGAATTTTTTGTCCTTGCTCCCACAGTCACCATTGCTGGGATTCATCCAACCCAAATAGAAAACCTCTGCCCACCTTTTTAGAGACAGCAAAAATGTGAAAGACTAATGTGTGTGCCCACTCAAACTATGCTAATTCCTTTCCCTCTATGCAGCTTCTTCTTCACTATGGCTCCTGTTTTCCACGATTGCTCCCTGTATTACCATGGTTATATTGCAACCAACTGGAAGAGCAGACAAATTTATGACAAATTAATTCCAACATCTCAGCCCCCTTAACCTAAGAAGATCTTTGCAGAAAATTAGCCAAGTTTGGTTCCACATAGTTCTGCATCACGAGGATGGTGAAGGGCCTGGAGGGGAAGCTGTGTGAGGAGTGGCTGAGATCACTGTCCAGCCTGGAGGAGACTGAGGGGAGACCCCACTGCAGTATGGGGTCCTCATGAAGGGAAGCAGAGGGCAGGTACCAATCTCTTTACTCTTGTGACCAGTGACAGGACTCAAGGAAATGGCAGCAAGCTGAGTGAGGGGAGGTTTCAGTAGGATACCAGGTAAAGGTTTTCCTCCAGAGCACGGTTGGGCACTGGAACAGGCTTCCCAGGAAGTGGTCACAGCACCAAGCCTGACAGAGTTCAAGGAGCTTTTGGTCAATGCTCTTAGGGCACACGATGTGACTCTTGGGGTGTCCTGCAGAGGCCTGGGTGCTGGACTCCATGAGCCTGATGGGTCCCTTCCAACTCAGCACATTCTAATAGACAATGCCATTAATATGTTAATATTATCACACAAATTATTGCTAATATCATCACAAGAATTTTTACTAATACGATTCCCTCTTCTTATATAGCTGGATATTGTACAAAAAAAAGAAAACACAAAACCAAGGCTACCATCACCAATATATTCCACCTCCAAGTAGAATATTAGTCTAGTCATTCGTGCTGGTAGGATTTTCTCAATGTGATTTGATGCTGGAGAAACCATACTCCTTATGCACTAGCTATGGAAACTTTCCTTGCTCAGAATGGCTGGATGGGATATAATTCACTGTGTACATGAGAAGTCTCACAGCTCTGACCCAGCACAGATATCTTTAAAAAGCAGCATGTGAAATACTCCATAGATCTAATTACCATTATTAATTCTATTATGATACTGTCTAAAAGTTCCAGCTGAGCATGGAGCCGTTATTGTTCCATGCATTGTGTGAGCACGAAAAACACAGTCCGTGCTTTAAGAAGCTTAGTGTCTAGATAGAACAGGCAGACAAAAGGAGAGAGAGGCAGAAATGGCACTAACAGTTTAAGAAACTTAACCAAAGTGTCATGTCTATTTGGAGGGCTGTGTCTGGTGTTAGAGCTTAGACCTCCTGCCTTAATGTGATGCTCTGTTTGCATACATTCCTTCCTGTAAATTATCCTTGGGGCATTACTTCATAATCTTTCATGCTGGTGTTCTCTGTATGAATACATGCTTCGTTCATTGCTCAGCCATTTCTCTAATGAAGAAAGAGTTAGTTTCCTCACACATTAAAATACATAAGGTCGGATTCCTCCATCTCAACTGGCATCATTAGGGCTTTTCTTTTTCTTCTCTGGATATATCACGTACATCAGCACGTCTCTCTGCCAACCAATGTTCGAAGATTATTTTAAAAGCCTGACCCACAAAGCAGCTGTTTCTCCTGCTGAAAAGCAGTTTAGTAGCTTGAGAGCCACAGATAATATGTGGGAATTGGCCACCTGAAAGTCTGACCCAGAAGTGCTCCCATAGTGTTAAATTCATGTCTATGCAAATGACCAACAGAAAGCTGTGCATCTATAAAACAGGCTAATAAATAGTTTTCTGCATAACGTGGGTATTTTAAGACTTGGTTCATCAATGTTCATAAAGTATTAGGACTTTGAGGAGCAGATGGTAATGACAAATTTGTATTTTATTGCAACTTTTGTTTTGCTGGCAAATTCCCAGTCAGCTGTGACTGTAAGCATGAAATAATTATTTCTCTCTTTTTTATCAATATTTTTTCCTGTTTCTGCCAACACTTTAAAACCAATTAGCTTGCCCTAGTAGCTGATTTCTAAATGAAATGCATTTGTGTCCATTATGCTAACACAGAAAAAAATTTCACTGTCAGTAAAATGGGAAATCCCCTGAGTTTTTTATCTTTGCCTTTGTAATGAGCAAGTTTTTCTTCTGCAATGTTTTTACTGGATGCACTTCTGAATGTACTTTGAAGGGGATGTGGAGAGGAACAGGCAGGTATCATTCTTCCATACTGGCTGGACTAGCCCTAGGCAACTTAGAAGCAGTTTTGTAAGTGGCTTGGAAGTGGCAGATAAAATGAAGATAAAATTAAGTTTAACTGAAATATTTTGGGATATTGTGGAATATAATGGCAGAGCTTTGGGTGGGTCAGGACAGCAAAATTGTACTTGCGATGTACTTGAATCCAGAGAGCCTGCTTGTAATTTTACTTCCTGAGGAGAAGTACTAAATTCTCACAGAGTTAAATAAATGTTGTAAGTAACTGCATGCCTAATTCCTTGCACAATTGACTCAAAATGCACCCCTTAGGAGTTGAATTGATATGTACCTGTCATATACTGCTTTGGTGTTGTTTTGTCATGCAAATAGAATCCTAGGCAATAAATCAGATCCTTGGTGTGCAATTTTCTTAAGTACATGTCTGGGGTCATTAAACAAACAAAGAAGTAATATACCAGGTTAGAGGAAAGAAGAAAATAACAGTACTTTGTTTTAGACCGGCACAGAATCTGAAACAACGGTTAACAATCTTTTTTCTTCTAATGATTGCTCTTAACGATATTGTTGACCTGACTGGTATTCTTTTCCCCTTGCCTTCATGTGCCTTCTCCTTCTATTCTTTTGTTACAACATTTGGAGTCACTTGTCTTACATTTTTTTGGATAGATGCTTTTACACAATGGCTGGAGTATAGTTCAGTGAATAAGGACAAGGCCAATTTTATGATCCATTCTGACAATGATGAGATCCTCCAATACTCCCTACATTTTCCCTCGTACAGTTTACTTGTCTTGTGTAATTACAACATCTCTGGAGCTGAGATGGCCTCCTACAATTGTTGAAGCAAGGCTGGACCTGGCTTTACCTGGTGCTGATGCCACACCAAAGCATCAGGTCACAGGGAAGAATCCTAACATAACAAGATCCAAAGCTGAAGCTATAAATCAAAGTGCATGGGGTCTAATGATTTTTTTCACATATGGAATCACTATGAAATTGGTGGCAAAAACACCAGAGAAGGGAGTTACAATGAACCCAGCTAAGTTCTTTGATGAAAACAGCATAAATTTAGCTGCTCAGAAAAGCTTGAAAACACTGGTCATTTCAGCCTATTTCAGTAGGAGAGATCTCAAGTGAATTCAGGATGTCAAAACCTTTCATTGCTGCCTATACCAGTCAGGGCTATGCCCACCCATCAACCTTTTTTAAATGTTTATATAACAATGCTTAATGAAATTATTACATTTTTGGATCAAAGGCTTTGTCAAATACTCTGCATCAAATTGCTTTAGCAATCTTGGTCAGGTATCTGGTGGGTACATCAGCAGTCAGGCTGCCAAATCTCCTATCTATTGACACACAAAACATGCTGAATATCTGAGGAGTAGACCAATGAACCACATAATGCTACACTGTGTGCAAGCTAAATTTTCAGTTGTAAATTGCAGAATCTTCTGGGTCAGAACAAAACCAGAGCACTGTGTGATGCAAATCAGGAGAACGTAGTACAGTGAATTTAAAAAAACCTGCCATTTGCAGCTATGCAGACTATTGTAATGATCAACCTCATTCCTCATCAATGAAGGGAAACCAGTTGGATCTTCATGCACAGAACAATCAGAAAACTGCCTTTTGAAGTCCTGCTTTTGTGGCCTTTGTCTGAGCTTGTACCAAGTTTGGCCAAATGTGTCTTTTATTATTTAACCAAAAGGTAGGGACTTCAGATTTGCATACAATTTGACACACAGATGTAGCAAGCAAATAGAACTTTCAAACACAAATGCAGACATTCAGAATAATTAATAATTTTCCAGGGGAAAGGGTTTTTTTCCTAATGTCTACCCTGAAACTTGCCAGCCACAGTTTTCAACACCCCTTGGCTCCATCATCCTTGTAACTGCCCTTCAAATAGAAATGGATTTGAAGCAAATACCCCTCAACCTTCCCTTTGCCAGCCTAATCAAGCTCAGCAGCAGCAGTGTCTCTCATGCGGATCACAATGTCCATGCCCTGCTGTTGGGGTTGCTGTCTGCAGGATCCCCTGAGGTTTCTCCACTTCTGTCATGGACACGCTGGTCCATCTGGGGCCTCACTAGAGCTGAATGCATGTATAAAAGGCATATATTTGTACCTATATGGTGCTATACTTTTAAGTGACAGAAGACAAGATCAAGAAAGCACCTTTTAAGAAAGAAGGTGGTGAATTTTGGATTTTCCTGGTAGCTGTAGTATAAGACAAAGTACAAGACAGGCCACAATAGCATTCATCTTCTCAAGGAGGTTTAGTTGAACCCTGGAAAACGCCAGTGTTCCAGAGTAGCCAAGATGATGACCATGATTTTTCTCCAGAAGATTTGTCAGACTTATCCTAAGAGTAAGCTACTCAAAAGTAAGGACTCTAAATTTTATTAAGAATGGAAGAGACCCTTACTTCCTGCAAACAAACCAAACTCCATTGAGTTCAGTGTGTACTAGTGATTTACCATGTAAATAAAAGTTATTACAAGGTTTGATTTTGGAGTATGAGGACTCCCAGGACAGTAAGAAAACAAAGTATTTTTAATCAGGAGCTCCTACTGCATATGCCTTGCTAACATGCACAAAGTAATGATAGTAACAACAAAAATCAGAAAAAAGCACCTCCAGGAAGGCACTTGGTAATAGGCAGAGGAGGTAACACTGGAAATGTATTAATCTGCAAATACCACAATATAAAAAATGTGGGTTTACATTTTTATTTTCTTGTCTCCTCCTATGGTTCAATGTTTGTATAATGTATAATGTATAGTGCATAGTGACGGTCGAGATAAAGGTATTTGACATTACTGGGTGCATTACCTGCCCCTCCAGACTTCTCATTCTGTCTTTAGCATACAGCTCATTTATTATCTGGGCTTGAATGCTATTTATTAGAGAAATACCAAGGTTAGGTTTGTTCTGCCATCTGTAATATGATAGGGTCTACATTATTACACATAAGATGACCAGGGAGATTTGGGGGAAAAAAAAAAAAAAAAAAAAAATTCCCTCCCCCCCCGCTCCCATCCCACACAGTGCCATTAAATACAGAACCTTTCAGGAGAGATCATTTCTTGTTTGATGCAGTGGATGGAAATTCTCATTTCAATCAGGTAGTGAACCTTCAAAGGAAAGGATCATCAGGAGGAATGGGAGAGACCTTGATATATCAAAACAAGCCTTTAAATAATAAACACACTTCAAACCCAGGGCTTATCCTGCGTATAAAGCATAAGGACTATGAGATAGTCAATGTGAAAGATATTTACAAGGCTATTTTCTATGCAACACAAAACTGGCTACTTTTATACTCGTATATAAGGTATATTTTCATCATGAATCACAAATAAATAGTTTCTCTTCTCATGAATCCAAAAGAGGATTTCTGGTTTTAGTCCCATATTTTGGCACAGAAAATTGACACCTTTTTGAAGGTGCCAGCATAATAATGGGTAGAAAGAATCTAGACACTATGAATCTTCTTGAATACACTTAATGGGTTTTGTCTGTCCTCTCTGCACCTCCAGCCCAGCTAGTTCAGAATGAAGAAATGTGAAGCATTCTAATATCTGCTTTCTCTCCCTCAAGGTGTAAGTTTGCTTTTAAACAAGTCAGAGACTTTCTGCTGACTTCATAGTACTTTTGGATTGTGTCCAGTCCAACTGGGTTATCTTCTTGGACAGCCTTTGGAGAATACAGATACAGGTTGTCCTGTGCACTGCTTTAAGCAGAAAGCTGTTGATTGGCCAAGCAAAATTACATCTTGTTTCTTGCATTTTATTTTAAATTCCCATAGCTTCCTTTAAACTGTACAAAAGGAAAACATGTCAAATGTGCCCAGCTTGTGGTTCAGGACCTCTTAAAAGACATTTTACATGTAAGAAAAAATTGCTGTGTGCCCCATTCAGAGTGAGTGTCTAGAGAAAAGCAATAGCTGAAATGGGATGGTGAAACTGTTATGACAAGTCACAGCAAAACAGATCCTTAGTTAAGGTTAAGTGGGCTTCAAATGCAGAATAGGTACAGCTTTGGAGGATATTTAAAGGTTTATAAAGAGTCCATATGCCCCAAGCAAAGATAGTGAATTGACCTGTGGAACTTCTCCCATGAAAGGAAGAAAATATGTGTTGGATGTCAAGGTCAGCATTAATGGAAGTGTGTGAGTGCAGGGCATCAATAGTTTCATAGATTATTTATGCATAAAAAGAATAAGGAAACATCAAGGATAGGCTTTGAAAGTAAATATGGGAAGATTTTTACCATATGAAATGGAAAGAGGGATCATAGATGTGAGGTACCATGACAGAGGTGATTGATTGAAGCACTGGATATTTTTGTAGCCCCATTTGCATTTGCCTGAAAAGGAGAAGAAAACGGGATTCTTAAAGCCCAAATAAAAAAAGGTCCTTTCTATCACTCCATTTTCTGTTGGCTGTGGGTCAGTTTTTATTATCCATGAGAAGCTATGGCTATTGGATGCACTCCAGTTTGGGGATTCTGTAATTTCAGCAGAGCAGTAAAAATAGAATGAAGGAAAGAAAAATTGATTACAGCTTGAAGGCTGGATATATAACGCTGATAGAATATTCAGGGATATTCACACTGCCTAACTTTTAGACTAGTAATTCTAAGTTCCATCTAGGAAATCAAGCTCCTGGAGGGTCAGCTGACCTCTCTAGATTTTTTCAAATGATGACTCATGCAACATGAGTCACATTCCTGTTTGGTTTGCCCTTACAAGAGATCTTTGAGCAGCTAAGAACTCCACTGGTCTAACAGTAGAAATCTACAGTAGGTGGAGTGAACTCTTTTCATTGTGTCTCTCTTTATTTCATGCAGTATCCGTAGTGATTTTCATTCAGATCAGATGTTACTCATTACATTTTCTTCTTCAAAGTGCAGGAAGAAAAGAGAAGAATTTGTAGTATGCATTTCATCTTATTAAATTAGTAGATTAGCTGCAGAAACAAGTTTTATTGGGAAATTCAGACATATTGATTGGCTAGACTGAACAGAAAAACACACAGATTAATGTATGAACAACATACACTGAAGAGTGAAAATAAGCATGGATGTTTTCCTCCTGGCTATTTTTTGAGAATTATCTCTGTTTCGAGACAGTATTGTATGGGATGCATCCCTCTCACCATGATATGAAGTGTTATACTGGCATAAGCGCTAACTCTGCACCAAAATAAATGAGAGAAGTTGGACCTATATTATCTTGGATCTTATTAATTAAAATTTAATAAATAGCAACCTCCCTGCTACCATAACCCAAATCCCGATTACAGGGAAAATTATGAGACTGCCATCTTTCTCCCTCTTTATCTCCCACTAAGCATTAAATTAGTTACACAGAGATAAATTTTCCCACAGGAAAGTGTGAAGAAGGCAGTAGGATCCATTTTTTTGTGGTCTTTAAACCCAACATTTGAATTCCTACCATGCACTAAGAAAACAAGACTTCAGCAGATGCCACTTCCCCTTTAAGATGCCCAAATTTATCCCAAGTATGAAACAGGTCGATATAAAAACAGCTGTTTGAGTGAAAGAGAATATTTCATGGCGCCAAACTCGACTGCTCAGACCTTTTTTCCTGAAAAGACCTATAAGTTATATAAAAGTAGTGATGGGCTGTTTTTGGACACTAGGAGAAGGAGTTGCATGTTGTAGTGGGCATGAGTTTCTAAATTAAAGCGGCTCTGAGCTGAACTAGCTTTCACCCCTAGAAGTTAGCTAAGAGCTGTGGAAAAAAGGTGATTTTCCTATAACATCATATTGTGGGACACATTACCAGATTTTTTTGAGAGGAAAAGACACAGGGAGACTCAGTTGCACATTTTACTGCATATGAGCCTTTAAAAAAAGTGGATTTTCAGTACTAAAAGGACAGCTGAGTGCATTGGGCTTGCAAGTCTCAGAAAAGCCCTTTTTATTAAGAAAAATAATCCCTTTTTATTGTATTGCAGAATCCCATCATCCCACAGTTTCCTATCTTGTCCTCTTTATAAGCATTCCCGTGGAATTACGACACTGAAAATAATAAACTGCTTTATTGAGGTTAGGATGATAATTTCACCAGACCAGACAGCAGTGGGAGGGTACTGAGTCTCCGGGTGAGACAGACAGAGCCACTTCCAGAGCAAGAGGGACACTGGACTCTAGGTCAGCCTTCGGAGTGGCTCTCTGCAGCCAGGTAGGATGCTGGAAATGATGGAAATACAAGAAAAAGACAGGATTGGTGTCCCATGACGTGGTTGGCTACACATTCAATAGCCTGACATAGAGGAAGAGTGTGTAGCTTCTCCACGTGCTGTTGGCTGCACAGAGATTTCAGAAGCCACTGGAAAATGGTTCATCCTTGCTGCCCCCTCCCATTCCCAAATGAGCCCTTGCAGGTGACCTAGGTGCAGGTGAACCACGATATTTGTGCAGGGACATGTAATAAATAACCTTGTGTTTGTTAATCAAATCTTGCTCAAGTGAGAGAATAAATAGTTAAAACTGTGTCAGGGAGCTCACAAATCTAACCTTGTCTAAGTAAAAGAACAGATAGCTGAAGCAAGGCCAGAGAGAACAGATAGCAAAGCTAAGAGGCAACGCCAGGAATGTTAGGAAGCCTTGGAAAACCACAATGTATGGGTCTCCCCCCCGATTGTAAGAAGGCCACAGAAAGGACGTCAGAGGAAGACTACGGCCTTCAGCCTCAGGACCACCAGAAGGCAGAAGAAGACCCCCTAGCAACAGCTCGCGCAGACACAGAGTACTCCCGGAAGTACCGGAACAAGAAGGTATAAAACCAGAGAGATTAGAAGGGGTGGTTGCGAGCCGTTGGTGGAGCAGAGACTCCCTGGTCGCCCAGCGCTGTTTTGTTTGCTGTCGCTTGCGTAATAAACCAAATTATCTTAATTGGCTTGGCTCCCGTCAATTTATTTTGACTCTAACCTATAACAGGACAGATGGCAACTGGGGGCCAGAGGGATTCTGCTGACTTGAGACCCACTCCCCTCTTGCGTGAGACAGACTGGCGAGGATTTAATGTACCTTCAGAGATACTTTGAACACCCCCACTGCCCATTAATAGCACAGATGGGAAAGCATCTCCTGCCTGCCTATATTGCCTTAGGACAGAAGTCAGCAGTCCAGATGTGAATCAAAGGAATTTGATGGGTTTGCTGAATAATTCCAAGGCGCTCATTTCCCGCCCTATTCACAAGGTCTTCTGCAGGTAGACCTGAAACTGCTCTGTGAGTCACAAATGGGATGGCTCGGCTCTCAAATGAAGCATTTTTGAGCCAAACACAGTGTTATGTTTGGAAGTGGCTCAAGTTCTGCTGCTTAAGCTCAGCAATGCTGAAAGACCTGTCTGTGAAAGACAGTTGTTTTCAGTGCCACCATTAAAAAAAAAAAATCCGGCAAAAATCTTCAGTGTTTGCAATTTCTATGCTCTACCTTTTACTTTTGTCCCTACACCCATCTGAGTGTACCACCCCATCATTCCTGCCAGTGTCCTAGACCACAGCCCATCCCAAAACTGACCAGGAGCAATGGAGAGGAGAGGAGAG
>VZRL01002373.1:0-25261 GCA_013397895.1 Origma solitaria | reverse complement strand
TTTTTTTTTTTTTTAAATAGTAACATCCCATTCTGTTATGGAAATATTTGCCATGACCAACCTTCATTCTGCTCTAAAGGTTTGTATGGTTTTATCATCAGCCAGTAGAAATCAGTATCTACCACTGACTTAAGCCTTTTCTGGAAGCTTGGGCAGATGTCACTTCCCTTACAGTCCCCATCAGAAATGAAATGACAATGACATCAGAAATGACAGGGTATGTGGCAATTAAAACAGTGATCCTCAAGTCCTTCCTTCCCTCACATGGTACTGCAGGGCACCCATGAGCCCAGCAACCCTCACAAACAGGGCAGGACAGATGTCACCTCCCAGGGACTGCAACAGGCAAGAACTGGGACTGAGCTGTCCCTCCTACAACCACATATATCTCATATCTAACCTTGGATTCTGGGCTTCAGAGAGAGCTAAACCTGGGGAAAGGTGAGGCAGGAAAGGTTTGTCCCTAAATTTGGTATCTCAGTACATATTTGTTATCAGACTGGAGAGCAGGCATTTGCCTTGTTTTCCTTTTGCTTTTAAACATGAAACCACCAAGCTAGGCGGGAGCATTCCCCTTATCCCTGCTCTCTTTTTTGGTGGACTGTGAATTCAGTTTTTGAAAGACAGAACCATCATCTCTTTATAGTACAGATAGGTCCATGTCCACGTGCCTCTGGTCATGCTTGCTGTTTTCTGTGTCAGAAGCACATTTTTGTCCAAGTTACTTGTTTCCTTGTTTCCTGAGAAGCCAAATTCAAGCATAGCTGTTTGTTTCTTAATATTAAAAAAAAAAAAAATAGAAACCCATCCACAACTGACCTTTTGTACTGGGAGTATTATTATAGTGGAGGGCAAAAATCCATTCTCTGTTTTTTTAATCTGGCTTTCCATTCAAGAATCAGATCTAATAAAATGCAACAAAAAAATACCTGCAGAGAGGTCTCCCATCCTCCTTATTCTCTGCAGTTTTAAAGACTGACAGCTAAATAGTCTTTTTCAGCCTTGCTGCTTCTGTATATCTAGTTTGGGAAGCAAAGGGATAATGAGGTATCAAAGTAAAGGAAGGAGCTACTTACATGAAACAAAAGTGCAAACTGCCTAGAAGAGAGAATATTTATGACAGAGTTGTCTCCAGTCTGCAGACAACAATTATTTATTATCATAATCTTTATTCTTGGCAAAAAACAACCTGCAGAGAAGAAAGAGACCCTGAACACATGCCAGCTCTGTACTTGCAGCAGCCCAATGCTGCTCCCAAACATGGGCACAAGCTCTTCCAGCTCATGCTTTGGGACTGCAGCTGCTCTCTTCCCGCTCGCCATCTCTAAGAGTGAAGGTGGGGATGGGGCAGAGCTGACGACCTCTCTGCCACATCACATCCACAGTGTGGAAGAACAAGGGCTAAAGGCTCTTACTTTCAAAATACACTTCAAGAATGAACTAGGTAAGCATTTTCACATAAGTGTCTTTCATCCTCTCCCAAGTATTCTTCATTGAAGCTCTCTTTTGGATGAATAAACAGGAAGTTGGAAGTATTTTACCAGATGATATTTATGCATCCTCAGTTTCTGGTACAAAATCTGATGGATGAATCATTACCAAACTACTATGGCTAAGAGGCAATGCTAAAAAGACAACTATCTTTATTGATCCTACTGTTCTTCTTTTCCAGACTACAGGAACAAAGAGGATTTAAATTATGTTTGCTAACACATTAATATCCTTTAAGCAGCTGTTATAACCTCATGTAGATGAAGAAAATCATACTGGAAAAGATGTAATGTGGTCATGATCAATTAGGCAACAGATTCACACTCTGGAAGTTCAGGGCCAGATGCTTCCTAATTTAACATAACTCTCATGATTACATAGAGAAAGGAACACCATAATAAGAAGTATCAGTATGGTAAAACAAATTTATTTTATAATGACAAGGTCCCTTTCATGTCAGTTAAGCTGACAATCATGCCAGCCAGAGATGCAGGAACAAAGAGAACATTCCTCTAAATATCTGGGCAAGCTGTCAATACTTTCAGCCTCTATGTCTCTGCTTTTGAATGTAAATAACAGCTTTCAAACGTTACTGCACCGCTCAAATACTAATTTCTGTTCACACACTTGGAGACTAAACCAACAATTAAAGATGATTTCCAGAGATCACCTAAGAAAGTGGACATTCCTAATGGTCATCTGGAAATAAGCTCATGTAATGAGTCAGACCTCATTAAGAATTAACACAATTAGAACTATACATGTGAATCACATTCCCTTTCCCTTCTTTAAGAAATATCGGCAAGAAATTCTTGAAAAAAAGATGATAATACACTTTCAGATAATTTATTTAAGACAGATCCTTCAACTAGCTTTGCATATAAGGATTTATTACTAACTTGGAGGATGAAAAATATGGTAACAGGTATTATTAATTGCTATAGCAAAAAATTTATTTTCTCATACATGTAATACAGCATGAATATTTTTAGTTCTTTAAGAAAAACATTTTATTTATACTGTGATAAATACAAGCAAGCTGTAATTCAGGTAATATTCTAAAATATGCTTAAAATAGGGCATGCCTCCTTCCTTTAATTTGAGGACAAGGCTTCCACTGACTTTAGCAGTGTAAGTTTAAGTTTTACATCAAAATGGCCTTCCAGTGTGAAATTTCAAACACTGTTAGGTTTCAGACTCTCTGAATTATCTGTGCAGCTTTTGTTTGATGTCTTTTTATACATTTTTGAAATGGAGTCTTTGGAATGTGTACATGGCTGAAATCTTTGTATCTGTCAGCTTGCTTTTGTCATTTGTAATCTTTTGGATCAGAATTTTTTTTCCTTTTTTTTTTAAATGAAAGAATCTTTCAATCTTAAGCAGAATGAAATACAAACCCTACAGTCCACCTTAGGCTCTCACTACCACTAACTTTTCATTTCATCCCACCTTCTTTGCTTCCTGAATTATGTATGTGGAGACATGCAAGTGTTTTGATTTTTAAGTGTTCAACCATTATTACAGATCATCATTAATTTGTATTTTATGTCTGATTACCTTCCCTTTAGAATGTTGATTAAGAAGTGGAACATAAATCTCCAATGCAATGGACGGATGATACTGAAAACAAGTTAAAGAAAATTATCAGTGGCAATACTTTGGTTACAAGTTAGATGCTCCCATCAGTGAGAAAACACAATTTTGTTGCTACTTGTTAGTATTTGTATCTTGCAGGCTGCCAAAGAACAAGTTCTAATATTGCAATTCTGACTCCCGCTTGTAATATTAATCTTTCATTATCCTCTTTGAGAAACTTCCTTTCTCGTCACAATTGACTGCCATGCCAGATGTAGAGAAATACTTACTCTGGGAAGAACTTTATGATTAAGAGATGTGGGCAGGTTTAAAATCCTCAAGGGAAGCCTTGTGTATTGTAGTGTGTGGATTATTGATCTGTGGAAATAATAAGATACAAAACCTTTGGACAAAACAGTTAAACTAAGAACTGTTCAGCTCAGCTTCAATTTGTTATTCCACACTACTGGAACTGTTTGGGGAAAAAAATCCCCTTCCATAAGGAACATAAAAATCAGAGATTACTTAATTCAGAAATGCATGGAAACCCTCTTATAAATATTAAAATAACTTGTAAATAAAAATTGCAACATTTGTTTTTTGGGAAAAAACCCCAAATAGCAAGGGTTTCTTTATCTTTTGTTGAAAGTCATGTTTCAATTCAAGTTTGTCAAGATATTTTTGTTGTATTATAATGTGAATGCTGAATAAACTTAGCAAATCAGGAACATATATATGGCATTCAATATGTACAATAGCTATAAGGAGAGAATAGATATTTTTTGACCAATCCATATATATATAATAATACAACATATATTATATATAAAAATAAACATAGAAATAATATTTAATCTGATTTATGTTTTTCTATATAAATATTTTATCTAATTCTATATAAACTAGTTTAAATTATACCTTTATTTGTATATAGCATATACATATATCATATATTATTATCTATAAATTTATATCCATGAATTGGTCATAAGAAAACCAATTTTTATATAGATGCAGTATTGTTGCCATATTTTTGGATCTCATCCAATATAAGAAGCACTTTCTTCAAATGTTGTCTTCTTGGTTTTTCAGCCCAGTGTTTTAATGGATAAATATGTGGTATGAATAGCTCACAAATGATTAATGGATAATATTTCAAGATATAAATAACAAAAGCAATTAAAAAAGCCATGATAGATTGTCTTTTCTGCACTATGCTTTAGCAATTAAAAAGGGAAAAAATTGATATAAACTCATATATATTAGAAAAAAAAGGAAATGAAATAACACAATTGACAATAGAAATCTATCGGAATGCATTTAAAAACATACAGAGGATTCTGTAGGGAAGGGTTAATAAATCTAATTTGATGATATGAACCTTGCTGACATTAGAATTATGTCAATAAACAAACTGGAAGGATGCTAGGAAAAAATATTGCCTCTGAAGTAGTGAAGTCTCTGGATCCTCTTTATATCCTCTGGATCCTGTTTGAAGGATTCAGTGAAGCGCATTGCTGAAGGGATCAAATCACACTCTCAGTTCTAAGCAATCCTCGACCACCTTACATCAGGCTTAGGCCTGGTAGAGACATGGCAAATTTCTTTAGTGTAAAATCAAGTCAGAATAAGGCATATAAAAGTCTAACATGCTATGGAAGCTCTCAAAGGTGAAGTTAAAGATTTAAGCAAATAAGCAAAGTGTGCTTTTCCATACCCTTGAATTTGCTCAGTAGGGTAACAGTCACTATTCCATAGGACAGGATTATGGGTAATGGGACATTAGTTAGTTACACACAGTTTCCCAAGTATTGCCATACAGCAAGAAAGTTCAACAGTGGTCAGATTTCTTTCAACAGAGTTGTTTTTATTCCTGAAGTCATGTACTGGTAGTAAAAGTCACCCACAGAGTGCGAGAAGTGTTGTGCTGCCATCGTTTGAGCTGTGTGCTCCCAAGGCAGGCAAGCAGAACAAGTTTTAGGCCCTGAACCTGAAGAAATGCCCAGTCATCTCTTCAGACAGATTTGTAATTTGTTCAATGCAAAGTACCTGAAAAATGCTGTAAGGGTAAGAGTAAGCAGCAGCAGCATGTGGCCTCTGGGAAGGGAATTACATGGCCAATGTAAATTAGTACATGCCAGTGAACTTAACGGCAAGAAGTTTCTTTCCTTTCTGTTCTGTAGCTATCCCTGGGAAGCTAAGGTACCTTTCCTTGCCAAACTGCCCCTTCAGTAAGAAGCCTTACTGCCTTGCTTGCTCAGAGGTAAAAACAATGCCCATCAGACTAAGCCACCACTTCTTGGCAGCACTCGAAGGAAGATGTGGCCAGTCTGGTCATCCAGGCGAGGACACGTGTACAGCTCCCAGCCTGTCCTGTCACTTGGCATCCTTCCAGAGCAAACCAAGATGTTTGGGGGCTGCAATCGGGTGGGCCCCACTGTGCTTCAAGTGTGGCTGAGGTGGGCACTTGGGGGGCAATTGCCACATCAGGGGGCAAGGTATACTGGCCAGATGCTTGGCTTGAAAGGACACACCATTTCTTACCTGCTGGGTCACAGCCAAACCTGGGACACACCTCTCAAAGGAGAAATGATTTACAGGAATGATTGGTATTTCCAATGCTTTACACAGCGGGACTCTAGAGGTCTGTGACAGCTGATAAAGAAATGCTGTGTTCCTTTGAATCCTTCACAGTTTGGATGTGCGTTGTTGCTCTGCTTTCAAAAATGCAGCAGCTTGCTACTTCTGTGGTGAATTGTACAGCTAAAAACTCTTCCTAGCTTTTGATGAATGATCTTTATTGCTGTTTCCTCATCTTTTGATGAATGCTTTCATGAGAATAGATAAATATTGTACTATTTTATTTTCCTGACACAATCTTTGTTACATGAATGAGGCAGTAACTTTTAATGTCTTGTGCCTCCTGTGAATTATAGAAATCTGCTTTTAACTTTCTATCCTTTTTCAGTGGGCTGTGTTTCCAATAGAAGGCCATTCTACTCTATTTTATCAGCTTCACTTAATTTGTGGGGAAGGGACAGGCATGCTCAAGTGCAAACAGTAGATAGTACTTACTCTTTTGTGTTTACAGGATGGTATTTCATGAGTGATATTCAGCATCAACATCCTGATGCTTTAGCAGATGAGAAAATGGAAGATCATACTAGCAGCAATGTATTCCCACAGCAACAACAGGATGCAGCACATTCCTACTGCAGTTTTGTTATGAAGCTGAGGCAGGTAATCCTGCACTTCTTCCTAGATGAAAATACAAATATATCCAAATATCTTCTCATATAAATATAACCAGCGGTTGTATTTTACTTGAGTGTCTTTAAATAGCAACAGCAACAACATAAATAACAAACAACACAATTTTAAGACCTAGTACTTAGAGTCCCTTACCTTAACTAAAGAGTGACATTACTTATTTAAAGGACTAACTTCAAAAATTACTAGAGTTTTTCTCAGGGATCAGCTCCTTAATAACAATATTAATTAAGGGCTTAATTTGGTGTAGTTTGTCAGCTCTAAACCTGAATCATGAGTTGAGATAAAATATACCATATGGTGATCCTCAGATGTGAATCTCATAGTTTGTATGCTAACATGGAGCTGATCTAAAGAGGTCCCTTCCAACCCCAACCATTCTGGGATTCTGGGATTCTCTGAAACCTCTACCACAAAAAAGAATTTTCTGTCTGTTGATTGTTATTAGAAGAGGGAGCCATGTTAACAATTAAAGTTCTACTAAATTAATTAATTAATTAATTAGTTAAAGTGCTTTTACCCTTCTGCTTGAAATAATCCAGTTTGTCATTTAACAGAAGTTCAATTCACATTGAATATACGATATGAGGTTTAGAGATTTGGGGGTGGATCATATTCCTAAACACTAGAGTAAATAGTAGGTAGACTACCAAAGCCCACAACCTGTGCTTTCTCGTCCCCCCCAGTATGTGTTTGATTAGACTTTGCACAGGGAAGTCCATCAAACTCCTAAAACAAGCCATGGGACAGAAAAGTGAGCTCATCATTTATAATTCTAATTGTAGAGCTTAGCACTTGCAATCAACCACTCACTCATAAACACACTCTGTGCTGCCTATTTATTTTTAGCCACTGCACAATTAACAATCCATTAAATGTTACACCTGCAGTGCCTTTTTCTTTCAATCTGTTCCTAGGTCTTTCAGTTTTCCTGCACCTTAAAGTGTGCTCCAGAATTCATTTTTCTCTTTTTTCTTCCTTAACAGTTTCAAGTTTCAATAACAGTTATTGACAACAGTCTAAGTCCTAAGACTACTATTTCTTTTCAAACTAAGGAAAGGATTTTTTGAGCATGCATAATTACACAGCCATTGTGCTAGAAAAGAACAAGGATACAATGCTATTTTGCCTGGTGCATTTTCCCACACTCCAGATTCCTATGGGTAGATAGGTTAGATCTGTATTTGTGTATCCTTTCTGGATTTTTCTGCAAAAAATACATGGAATATTTTTTGGCAATGATTCTTGGTGTTCCACAGGAAATCTAAAGCATTAGCACTCCTACCCTATGCTGCAACATCCATGTGGTTAATCCTATAGAGGTGGAGTGTAGGTGTTTGGACAGTGCTACCCCATTTACAGTTCCAGCACTCTATTTAGATAACCCACCACATACCCCACTTTCTCAATCCTCTCTCATCCTCTTTCTCATGTGGTTATGGATGTGTTTGGCTGGCAGGATGCACAGGTAGAACATTCACATCTGCTGAAGCCCAAGTGACAGACCTTGAGTAAAGCCCATTGAGAGGGAAAAATATATTGGATGTTTATTTAAAGGTTGTTGAACCAAGCTCTGCATCCACAGCATTAGCTGCTAATATTATTTCCCTAGTCTACAGCTTTAGGAAAGACCTTTACAGGAAAATTTACTGCACACTGCTTTAATTCCTTGTAAACCAAAAGCAAACAGTTTAATCCTTGCTGGCATTACTTGCGCTTTATTTGTCAGAGGGAAACAGAGAGGCGTAATTAACTGTCATGTTTTGCGTGGACAGCTGGCTCACAGGGAAATAAAATAAATAAGGGAGAATGTGAAACTTAAGGCCTGGTGGTGCCCCCATAACACATCCCAGACTGAAGTTTTATTTTTAATTTGAATGATGTCTTCTATCTACAAGGGTCTCCCAGTAGGGTCTCAAAAGACAGAATTCTTTCATTCCTGTCACCAACCCTCTGTTCCCCCTTGCTTAAACAACTTCAATTTGAACCTTAAAAATGGCATTTGAATCTTCTTACAAATTATTGTAATGAAGCAAGGGAAACAAATCACACCTCTTCCAAAAGTCTGCCAGAGCTTTTTTTCTTCAAACATCAAAATCTCTTATTTTCTATACACCAGATGGCAATGTCTTCAGACAACTCCCAGCCTTATAATGACAGAGCATTGTGGTGTTACATGCACCCCTGATTTAAATCCCAAACAGTCTGGGTTTTATTCAGATCATCAGAAAAGGATGTTCCAGTAGAGAAACAGCCAGACGACTGCCTCACATCTATAAATCTGGAGACTATAACAACATATGCCACAGCCAGTTTGGACTGCTGCTGGGAGTGGTGGCCAAGTTCCCAGTTCTCTGCAAAGAGTTCTTGCACCAGGCAACTACACATAAGACAATAAATTTTTACTGTATTTATGAGAAAATGAGGAACAATTTGTCATCTTTCAGGATTAGACTTGTATTCAGGCCTAATTAACAATGGTGCAAATGAGTATTAAGAAGCTGTCATGAATTTGTGCGCCTGTCAGACATGAGAAAACAAAAGGTGTAGGAAAAAGAGGAAAAGAAACTTTTGTATTTCTGAACCTGATTCAGTGCATTACGAACACCACAGCAGGCTCCCTCTTGAACAAGGCATGACTCACGTCCCTTGCCCACACCTACTGCCTCTCCCCTGCATGACATTAAATAAGCATCTGCAGAAGTGCTAGTTACTAACAGAAGTTCAATTCATCACACAGAAGAGTGAAAAGAAATATCAATCTTTTTAAGCTTTTGTGTTTCTTCTTCCAGCCCCCACCACCTCTTTTTCTGGCTCTTAATTTGAATAGATTTGCATTTGAGGACCTTTCAAGGAAGATAAATTGAATTAAGTGCCCACATCTGATTGACATACACCATACTGATTTGAAAAATGCCACAAAAACCTTGAAGAAATCAGCACATCTGATTCTTTTTTGACACCTTGGTTTCTTTTCTTACGTCGTTTTCCTCCTGCTCCAATCAAAGACTTTCTCCTTTTGACTTCTGGATTGTCTTTCACCATCTCCTCCTACAACCGCTTTTGTTCTGGGCTCCCAACCATGATTTTTAAATTTCTGGTTTGCTTTGGTTTTATCAGTCTTCATCTTATAACTACCTGTAACTGTTTACTACTATGTTATGTAACTTATTCTCTTGTTATCCTTGCTGTTAAACACGGACACCTTATTTTTAGGTGTAAATTTTCATCTCCCATGTTTGGGAGCTTTTCACATGTTTTTAAGACAGAAGAGCTCTCTTTGATAGCAGAGACAAGTCTGTTAAGCAAAGTGGGAATTAAAGGCATCTGTAGACACAAGTGGAGACCTGAGTCTGATCTCCAAGGCCACTAACAGAGTATTATAAATAGTGAACACTTGATGGAGACTGGGTAGGAGATGTCAAGAAGAACAGGTCAATCCAGAAAAACTCAGAGAAAACTACTTGTAGGAAAGAAATTGTAGATGTACTTACATAACTAGGAGCCAACTTTAGAGTCCCTGACAAGAAAGACAAATAGCCTGGAGAAATTTTAATGTCAGAGCCGATGGTTGAGCTCACCAGGCCTACAGAACATTTCAGAGAGGACATAATTGGATGTATTTACTCCATTAAACATGTGCAAGGAAGGGGAAATCCTGTTTAACTTGTGTGTGTGTGTGTATAAGGCATCTGTGACACCCAGACTAAATGTGGCATGGCTTGGGCAGGAGGAGCACTTATTTCTCTGTTCCCTTATCCAAGGCACCAGACATTGAGTGTAGTGAGGCTGAGGAGAACAGCATCTCAAGTTATCCCTCTCATCTTCCTCAGAGGAAAGGCATTGTTACTTTTGTTAATACATATTTAATACATTCATTTAATATAGGAGAACCACATGAATTTCTTGTCCTTCACATGTTCCCTACACACCTACCCACATGCCTAGCCCTTCTTTTGCCACCAGAGATTTCTAAAAAGCCTTCTCTTCCATTTAGAAGACACAGCTGTTTCCGGAGGAGGAATACACACCTGAAATACATTAGAAAAAAATACAACTTCAAGACTTATTAGAATCTTCAAAAGACATCTCAATTACTTACTTAGTGAAGAAAGCAAAGGGAATAGTGTGAAGAAAATAAGTGAATTAAAATGAAGAAATCAAAGAGAAACCAGCCTAGTGGAATCCCTGTGGTCTTTCTTTACGTGTTTGTTATTACTTCTTAACAAATGTATTTGAACCACTTTCGTCTACTGTAATTCTTCAACAATATTCCATTAGGATGTGAGAAACCATCCGTTTAGGCATGAAGAATACGTTTCATTTCATTTTATTTCATTTCATTATTTAGTACATTTGGAAGAGATTTATCACAATTAATCTCAAGAGGAAGAAAATGAATTCAATACCTTTGGTGTAAATCAGCTCCATAGATGATGAACTTAACAGTTTTGTCTGGCGAATTACGAAGGCAAGTTGCCACCATATCTAAAATCTGTATTTAAAACCCTATTCCTCCTCAGGACTTCAAATTGAAACATATACTTAATTTTAAGTTACGCATGAACTTCGGCACTGCTTAGAAAGATGACATATTTAGATACACTGAAATGTCTTTCTCATATCTAATTTTTTAATATTATAGTGACCATCATTCCACCCTCCAACCACATATAGTTTGTTAAAGTCTGAAGGTACTTTATACCTCTTTAAAGTTTTTTTTTTTTTTAAATGTGACTTTTTGTAGTTTCTAAGGACATAATTTGGCTGCACTGCTTGCACCAGAACCCCCAGCTCATGCAGCTTTTCTCCTTCCAAAGCCCCCACAAGACATCATTTGCAGCTCAGTGACATTCCATGACTGCATCCATCTTGAACGTGGAACTGGCACTGTGAGCCCAGTGCGGCTGCCAGGTGAGTGAAAGCAGTGTAAACACTCACAGCAGCTCGCAGTTCACTGATGCCTGATCTTAATGAGCTTGAATTGGTGTTCCTTGCTGATGGCGGATCTCAGTGTGCAGTTTGGTTTATTTACATGAACCAGGTACATGCTTCTCATTTTAACTGAGGCCTGAAATGGTGCGAACTCTGCACTTCATTTGTAACAGACTCTCAGCAGGTGTTGAGACAAAGAAGTCCATGAAATTATGTGACATTTACACTGAACAGGGATTTAATCTGAATCATCCTTAAAATACAGCACTTGCACCTTTCTTGTCTGGTGCTTGGGAGGCCAAGGCTGTTCTCCAGTCTGAAGGCACTTTTCATTAATTCTACATTATCCTGTAATGAGATGAAATATTGTGAACAATATAAATGAAATTTTTTTTCCCAGCTTCAGTTTTGCCCCAAAAGGATATTTGCTGCAACAAATAATGTGACATACAGCTGGCTTGATCAAAGGAAATCAGTTTTTGATATTAAGGTTACAAGAAAAATTCTTCCTTCCCTGTACAACACATTTTCCAGGGAATTGCATTTATCTACCCCTTGCCAAATAGAAAACTTTCTATGTTACGGAAAGGTTTTGCCTTACTCTTCCTCTTCTTACCCACCCCACTAATTGGTACTGAAGCTGCAGGGTAGGCCAGAATGGCTGCCTAACAGAGTGACCAGTGGCCAGCTTTTATCTGGCATGAAAAAATTTACTAACAACTTGATTGTAGTATTTGTGCTTATGATTCCTTTGAACCAGTACACCATTCCAAAATGCAGGATCCCAATTTTAATTAAAAATTACTTAAACAATGTCTAAATTGGCCAGATAAACTGAATCCCTAATGTGAAGCGTTCTTTGTGGTTAATGAACCATTCCCCTGACAGTAAAAGCATGGTACAAAATCACTGGTGTTCATAATGTGGTCCAATAATAACACTGTTCATTATAATGATGATTATTTCTAGTTACAGTACAGCTTAAGGGAAAAGATTATTCATTAATAAATTTCCATTATTTTTTCTAATTCTGATAATTACTGCCTTCCTATTTTGTACCAGCATGATGTCTAGATTCAAAGGTTAAGCAATGAGTCCTAAATATCTGGTGCGCATACTGCACACCTCAGGATATTGTATTCATGGAAATTTAAGAATGACACAGAGTTGTTCTATCCATCCCTGAGGTTTTCTGCATGAAATATGGACTGAGTTTATGATATATTACATCAAAGCTGATGCTTGATCTTTGTGTTTTTCACTCCCGGGAGAATTATTAATGCAAGAGGCTTGAAAACAATATGGAGAAATGAGAGCAAAGGGACATCTTTTCTGCGGGGATATTCAGCTTTTCCTAGAAGTGTTTAGGTTGGAAAAGACCTTTAGGTTGGAAAAGACCTTTAGGATCATTGAGTTCAACAATGAACCCATTGCTGCCATGTACACCACTAAACCATATTCCTAAGTGTCACATTTATAAGTCTTTTAAATACCTCCAGGAATGGTGACTCTACCCCTACCCTGAGCAGACTGTTCTAGTGCTTGACAAACCTTTCAGCGAATAAGGTTTTCCTGATATTCAATCTAAACCTCCACTAGTGCAACTTAAGCCATTTCTTAATATCCTATCACTAATTACTTGGAAGAAGAGACAACCACCCCCAGCCACAACTTGCTTTCAGGTAGATATGGAGCGTGATAAGGTCCCTCTGAGCCTCTTTTTTTCAGGCTAAACAACCTCAGGCACTGGGCTAACTGCAAGAGTGATTTTAGCCATGGACAAACGTGTATAAGCAGAAAAATATGCGATAAAAATAGCAGTAAAATATGCGATAATAATAAACCTTTAAATTGCTTGCACAGTAACTTGATTAGAGCGTGAGGACAGCCTTCCTCATGCTGAATATACACAGTAGGACCCAACATTGCTGAACAGTTCATTGCATGGAAACCTCCTTTATTGCACTTCTGATCAACTTAATTCAAATGGTTTGATTATAAAACTGCCCTCAAATCAGGGATCTTTTGCGATGTAATGTGCTTTAAGTAGATGCATACATAAAGTACCATGTCTTGCTGAGTCTTTACAGTGCAGTAACAGGAAAGCAGTGTGTAGCTATGGACACTATTTACAAAAGGATAAATTACATCTCATCTACTACAGAATAGATGGAGCACATGTGAAAATGGACAATCTGTTCCAGACTGAGACCTTCTTGCTAAAGGATCTTCCTGAAATAGCAGCCAACAGTGAATGCCTAGAATCACACCTTGACAATTTGCTAGCCATCTCTGAAACTACAATCTACAATTTTTAGATTTTCCAAAATAACATGCATATCTCCTCCCAAAATCTTTTATCTAGCAACTCAGTTAAACAAGGTTTCTTCCCAGTGTTATAAAGCACGAAGTGCCCTGGTTGGATTAGTCTGAACGGTCCAGCCAAAGCATTCACTTGCAAAGCAGCCACATGCAAAAAAATACACAACTGTCTATATTTACTTCAGTAACTTCCTAATCTCATGGACGATATGTTTTAGAGATGCTTAGGGATATAAAGAAATGCCATCTATGGCAGGAAACCTATTGATGGTGGCATGAAAATATAATATGAAGCTGAGAAAAAGTAAAGTGTGGCTGTGTGAGTTCAGCTGTGAAATCACAAAGCAGCCAGGTCAGGTAACAGCACTAGCTCTCTTTCTCATATATGCCACTGGCTATCACCAGATGCTTTATATAAACCAAGATATTGGCAAGAGATATCTCAAACAGTAATTAGCTTGTATTTCAGAAATAATATAGAGCGGCAGACTGCCCTGGACTGGAGTGCTGAGCACTCTCAGCTTCTTTGGCTTCAGTTGGGAGAGGAGGAAGCATAGTGCTGGCAGGCAGCCAGTGCAAGGTCTTGGTCTGAAGCAATTTGTGTAAATGTAAGGCAAGATAGGCTATGACTTCCAACTTCAAGACATTAACCAGTATGTATGGCTCAGTATATGTATATATATGTGTATAGGCCTGAGGCTTAACACTGAAATCCATAAGACAAATTCCTGCAGATTAAATAAAATAATGAAATATGATAGACACTTAAAACCTTCCACGGATATAAAACAATGAAAAAAATCTTGATCTGACATCATTAACAGAGTGATTCAAAGAAGATTTGAGGCAACTTGATGGAAAAATTGAAATTGGCTTGTCACACCCCTTTTCAGAGATTGTCTCTAAACCTGCAAAATCCTACTCAACACCACTGAAGTATCCCAGACTATTTCCTCAGAGACCTCTAAACTGCACCAGAGTCTAGCTGTTCTGAAATTCCAAGTGGGAAGTATTTTCATTCTTTTATTTTTTCTCAAATATCACAAAACCTTCTATCTTCTCACTAACTTTATTAACACCTGTCCCAACAGTAGCCTGCAGAATAAGTAAAATCCTTCTCCCACTAGGCACAGCAATGCAAGATATTTCCAATATTTTGCCTGTCCTCTATAACTGTGACCAAGACAATAAACTGAGAGGTAATAGGCCTTATAAATGTTAGATATCATTCCGATGTACCACAGTGGTAGGAAGAGCACTTGTTTGGGTATCTTTTGGTCTTTGGAGGACTGACAAAGTCCAGCTGTATCCACCTGGTCTGTCTGACAAAGTCAGGACTCCATTGCAAATTCTCTGAAACATATGAACATGTTTCAATATACCAAGACATAGCAGCAATGTAATGCCAGTGTATTAAACGTAATTTGAGTCTGAGCGTAATCCACAACTCATCTTGCCTTATTGAGACTTCAGGATTCAATTCTTTTCCTTATTTTGTTAAAGAAAGTGTAATGTCATTGCTATTATGAACGCATAGCCCATGCATTGATCTTTTCCAGCTCCATTTAAGTTAATGGAAAACTTACTATTAATTCTGTTTGGAATTTACTCAAACCCTGTGAAGAGAAATGAATTCGTCTGTACCTTCAATTTCTTTAGAAAATGCTGTAGTATGTTCAGGGCAAAGGCACATGCTCAATTTTTCTGGTCATGTATTCATTACCTGTAAAACCCAAAGCTTATTGGTGGACTTTACTATAGGTTCAACAATTCACAAGTAAGTCTATATAATGGCCTATGCCTTCATCTTTGCTTGATGGTAAATGTTTATGCCAGTGGCATTGTAAATACAATTTCAGTGGGTAACTGAGAAACACCTAGTATGCATTAGAACTAATAACTTATGTCTTGTTATTTGAATACTACTGTTAGGGCACATTTTGGATAATTGTGTCTAACAACTTCCTACAATTCACTACAGTGGTTTTCTGTAATAGAGTCTCTTATCTCACAGTTGCCTGGAGGGAAAAGTTTTGAAGGGAGAACACTTGAAAGAAAGACTTCTAGAACCACATTCTCACAAGTGTGGTGGTTTTGGCTGAGATAGAGTTAATTTTCTTCACAGTAGCGTGTATGGGGCTGCATTTTGGAACTGGGCTGGAACCAGTGTTGATAATAGAGAGCAGATAATAATTTCAGTTATTGCTGAGCTGCGCTCACACAGAGTCAAGACCTTCTCTGCTCCTCACACCAGTCCACCAGCAAAGAGGCTTGGGGGGCACAAAAAGTTGGGAGGAGAGATAGGTGTGGCAGCTGCGGGAAGAAGCAGGAAGGAGGGACATTCAGTGTGATGCTGTTTGTCTTCCTTAGTCGCTGTTACGTGTGATGGAGCCCAGTTGTCCTGGGGATGGCTGAATCCCTGCCAGCCCATGAGAAGTGGTGAAAGAATCCCTTGTTTTGCTTTGCTTCCATGCTTTGCTTCCATCCTACCTATTATCCTGTCTTTACTGCTTTTGTTCTACCTGTTTTCCTGTCTTTACTTCAATCCAGGAGTTCTCTCACTTTTACCCTTCTGATTCTCTCTCCCATCCCATGCAGGGATGGGGATAGGGGAGTAAATAAACAGCTGTGTGGAGCTGAGTTGTTGGCTGAGGTTAAATCACCACAAGGAATGTAATTTTGCCTTCTTTTCCAGTGTATATATGAAATGGGGATAAATTTCAACAGGAGTACTGGTGGTAGAAGGAGCTTTAAAAAATAAAAGGTGATTTTCTTCTGCCAGTTAAATACTGCATTTTGTAAGGAATGGATTTTTATCCACACTGATATAAATACAACAAAGAAATCTGATCGAACTTCAGAAAGGAAAAGCAGAAGCATGTGTATCCCTAGGGTCAGACAGGGAAAACAACATGCAAAATGTCAAGTGGGAGTAAAACATGCAGGATATTCTGGTAATATCAATCACAAGAATTGCAATAGGAGAAGCAGCAAATCTTTCTCGACAGTGCATTAAAAGTTAATTTTTGAATCTGCCCACAGCTCCCTGCCTACATGATGGGATGTAGCACTAAAATGCCTCCATTTCTTTCTGCCTTGGGACATAGCAACTAAGCTGAATTCTTTGCTTGGCACATAAGAACCATGAGGGCTGTTGCACAGTAGAAGATTCTCCATAAACACTGAGAGTTTGACATGATGGAAAGGCATCTTACATGTGACTACAGTGTCAGACTCATTTAGTAGACTGTGTAAACACAGACACAGAAAGATTGTGAAGACTTCAGAACAAGAGAGAAATTTCGTGGGAACCAGAGGTGAGTTTGGCTATGTACTGCAGACTTCACCCTGCAAAAATGATGACACTATTTTCACCCAGTATCTTGATAAAGACTTGTCTATATAACCCAAATCTAATGATAACTTAATCTAGATGATGATGATGGCTTAGTCTCTTTTTTTGATATTTCACACTAAGAAACTGATGGGAGAACAAGAATTACTCACATTTTTATTCATTGAAATAAGGGGAATCTTTGGGCAGAGAAGGAAAAAAATTATATGAATAATGTTGCAAGAGCGAACAAGATATGTGAAGGGACAGTTGAAACAGGTATCACAGCTATAGACTGTCACAGCACCAGACTGAAAAAATTAATTTGAATTATTCCATGCAACACTTTCAAAATGAAGCTTTTTAAAAGACTGCAAAACTGTTTTGGATTCTTTTGTTCACCCTCATGCACTGCTTCCTTGCAGCCAAAACTGAAAGAAGAAGTGCTGGCAAAGTCATAGCAGGATATTTGTACTTGTGACTAGAACTGTTTCTTGCAGAAAAATGAAGTTTCAGTTTTCTAAAGTTATTGTGAGATCATGTTGAAGTATGACTAAACGTCTGAGTCAAAGTTTATTTAAATAATTTTGTTCTTAAATAAAAATTAATTTTTACATTTTAAAAATTAAATATTTTGACATTCTATTTTGAAACAGTATTGTTTTAAAATCTGCTTGAATTCAAAAAGATAAGAAGAAGGAAGATGTACTAAAACACATAAATAATTTTGAGATTGACAAAATAATTAGTTGATAAAATTTTGATTGTTTTGTTTTAATCAACTGGAATATCAGTTGTCATAGAAGTTTACATTTTGACATGTTTAGTCCTGTTTTATTAAACCTTCTTCCCTGACATGGCTTTGTCAAAGTGCTGTATGCTTTTCCCTATGCAACTGCATGTGAAGAGAGATTGCAATTTGAATGAGAAAATTAAAAAGAGCTAATCATGAGTGCTTATGCTGCTCTGCTTACAGACAGTCAACAGCAAACGGACCCCAGATCTCTAGTCTTGAATAATTTTCACCATGAAATAGAAGTTTTATTCCAGAATGTGAAAGTGCTCGTGGTTCTAAAATGCTATAACCCTTGGGGATTGAACCAACAAGAAAAGAGCAAGGGAAAGAAAATTAAAAGTTAAGACCACTTTGATTATTTCTTTGTGATCAGATGGAAATTGCCCTGTACTGAATGCATATACTTTAATTGTAATGGTCTTTTTGAAATTTAAAAACTCCAGATTTAGTTTTACTTTTACTTCTGCTGTGCAGATGACATCATTTCACGGCACCTCTTCATTTCTGTTAAGGAGACAGAATAATCTGTGGGATTGCAACCAGCAGTGGTTTCTCTCTGGTGTGACGTGTTCATTTAATTGTGAGGAAAAGTTCCTATTCAGTGATGTTCATCAAGAGAACACAGTTAAATAAGGATCCTTCTGCTAATTTCTTGGCTAGGCAAACCTTTAAAAAAAAAGACAAAAGTGAATAGCCTAAGTAATCATAGTCCTTTCCAGTCCATTTGACTGGACCACAGCACAGGAACTTTTTGGCTGAAGACTCAGCATATTTTTCTGTATGCTCCTTCCCCCTCAAGGGGATGTGAAGCTATAAGAATTGAAATTGGTATCATAATGAGTAATATATACTGCAGAAAAGAAATCCATCAGATAGTAGATGAGGAAAAGTAGTTTTCCCATTATCTCTGTATTTGCATTATTTGTATGATATAGACATCATTTTTCTTTGTCACAGGTATTTATTATTGACTGTGATGAGCTTATTCCTTGGTTAATGAGTTTCCATTTTGTGCAGTAAATGTAAAACCTTTGCTGTGTCATAAAGCACCTATCCATGATCCAGATCCTGGAGACTCAGAAAGACGACCTCAGGTACACTCTGAGAAATGTGACAGATAGAAAACATGCAAATCTGGACAGTGATGTGGGAAAGAGGTTTTTCAGTGTGTGCAGCAACCTTGCTCCCAAGTACACCTTATAGTTGTGTTATACACTGGGCCTCTCCTGACAGTCTTCAGGCAGTCAAGAAACCACCTAAACAGAATGAAGGGTAGGGTAGAAAAACACATAGGAAAGAGAGTATCTTTCAGTGGAAGTATGGAAACAATCCACGAGATTCAGATTGCCATTGCCCATACACGTTGAAGGAATGATGGCTTCTAGGATGAATAACAACGTTTTGAGTGCTTTTATGTTTGCATCTCTGGTCTCAAACTAAGCTGGTCCTGACTTGCAATTATTACAAAAACAGTATTACGATATGAAACTGGTTATTTCCATCAGTCTTCCAGTAACTATATATCCTTATTACCATATCATGATGAGAAGTAAGAGTCCAGAAAACCAGCAGCTGTCCTCAACATGTGCCTTTTTTGTTGGGCTGTGTGGGAAGGCAATAACACTGAGGAGTGCTGGTGGCTGTCTTGCCATCACTTGTGGTGGTGCAGCAACAGCTGTGGTTGGGAAATAAAGTCGTTGATTGGGTCAGGGTAAAGGCCCTGCTGTGATGGGGTTCAATTCCTGGAAATCCATCTCTTGCAAATCTTCCATGTAGTCTACATAGAGCCAGGAGCTGGTGTTATACAACAACTTTATAAAGGAAAATATTCTAATCCTGCTCCAGGACTCAGGTAACAGAAACTTGTTCATCATCCTGTATGAAGTAAGGATAAAAGCTGCATTTCACTTCTTTGAGGAGCGGGAAACAAAATGCCTAAACTAAACAGAGGAGATGAGAAGGCCATTTGCCTGTTTCTGAAAAAAATCACTGATCTCTAGGTATTACTGATCTCTCCAATTTGGAAATGAGCATTTCACACTATCTCCAGGATGCACCTGATGGCACTAAATAACATAGTGCTTCCAAAACCTAAAGGATCAAATTCTCTGTGTATTGGTCTATTCACATGCTGAAGAAAGGCTTTCCAATATTGAGAGAAATGAGGGGATTTTCCCTTCCAGGGAAGAAAAGCAAGGGTACAATCTGCAACTGTGAAATGTGATACAGAATAAGATTGAAAAACAATATAGAAGAGCCATCATCCTGTGCAATTCTTTGATTTTAAGCATCAGCGAGCAGTGAAGCAGCTTGAGTTTACCAAAAAGTACCACTCTGTGTTTGTGTGATATGTGCCACTTACTCCATGGGCCTCACTTGATAGGGAATTTTGCAAAAGGATGACTATGAAGACCAAGAAAAGAAAACATAACCTTTGGCACCAGAAAATTTGTTTGTAAGGCAGATGAATGTCTCCTGCCAAAAGGACAAAACCAAAGTAATGAAACAAGGATTTGATTGACAGGCATGTTAACTGATAAGAATATTACCTGTGCTGTGCTATAGGGCACTCAGCTATGGTCTCTAAAAGTGGAAAGGACAGACATTACAGTGAGATCCAGGACTTTATGAACTTGAGGATGCAAAACTGATTTTTCATAGGACATCATCCAAACTTGAAAAGTTGTTAAGACAAGAAATAATCTGTGCAGTGATGAAAAAAATGACTCAAACTTTAACAGAGAGGAGGAAAAAACCAGCAAAATCCTAGATTTTTTTTTCCCATTTATGAAGATTCAAATACAGGGACTGAGCAGGGGTGTAGAGGCCAGTGGTTCATGTAGATGCAACAGATTTGTTCACTCACCTGTTGGGCCACAGAATTTCCTATTCCAGCAATGATTTTACATTCTTTGCGACACAGTTAATCATAATTGTAGTTACAAACCAAGGATGCCCAAGATAAACAGAATTTTTTGAGGGCAAGTAAAAAAAATATTTTCAGAGGGTTTTTTCAGTTTTTGTTCATTTTTAAATATGATCTACCATTCTCTCCAAACACTCTCTGTTACCTTTGTTATCTTGATTTCTTCCTTGGTCTTCATCTTGAAAATCATCTCAAAAGACCTCATTCACAAAGTAATTTTGGGGGGAAAAAAGACAGGTTTCCCCCATAGTTATTATTCTACAGCACTTGCTTACACCTTGTAATATGCACAGTCCTGTGGTTCTGCAGTCCACTTAGGAAAATACCCTAATAAAGTAACTAAGGATTTTATTTCTTTCATCACTGTAAATTAAAAAAGATTAAGAGTGCTGATCTACAGATATCACCCTGAAAGTTGAAAGAGGGAATTAAGAAGACCTGCCAGGACTGTAGCTGGTCTCTTGTGATCTCTTTGATACATTAGAGGTCAAAATTGTTAACTCCAGGCCCACGTAAATAGACCCAGAAAAAGCAAGGCCAAGATGAAATCAATGCTACAGGAAGAATTGGAATAGCTAGAGAAAAAAAGTTTAATTTCATGACAACTTTGAAGCTTCTGAATGGTTTTTTGCTGCTCTCTGTCCACCCTTCAGTGTATTCCCCAAAGGGTATCAGGTTGAAGCTCCATTTTCATTTGGAAGTGGGTGGGAAGATTTTAAATTTAGGTGATTTTAGATTCCCTCCACTCGAAAGCTCCATTAGAACTCCTCCCTCCATAAAACTTTTTGGCTTTGAAAGTGTATTTCAGTAGAAATCTATTGTTGAGACAAGTTCTCTGCACAGATTTTACAGGAGTTTAGGCACTGCTGTGGGTCTCTAGACCTCATGAGTGCAGCATGAAGGGCAAATGCCTTCAGTCTGCATTAGCCCAAGGGAATGACAGAAGTTTCTTCACTGGGAAAAAGGGAATGTGTTTGATGAAGTAGAACAGTTGTCATTAAAGGTCTGTGTTTGGGGGAAAGCAGCCTAGGTCTGTGCCAAAGGCAGTTAACATTTCCTTCCAAGCTTTTCCTTTATCTGTGTGGAACTCTTAGGTGAATTATTTTTAATCACACACCACAGGTTGAAGTCCCAGAAGGGAGAATTTTCATCAGAAGCATCAATGCTTTCTTCCATAAAGAGCTCCAAAACCAAGTGGCTGTGCTTTCCAGTGCATCGTGAAACATGAGATGCTATTCCAGCAAGCACCCGAGCGCGTCACACTTTACAGGATATTTTTGAACCTGTTGAAAAGTGCTGGTTTTAGTAACGGTTTGCATGTAATTTCTCTTTCCTGTAACTGGTGCTGTGTCAGTATTTAATGTATCATTCCCCCATTAAAAACACTAAGCTGACATTTTCTATGGACAGTCTTTTATGTCAGATTATGCTGGACATAAGGGTGATATCCAATTGTCTGTGCTCCAGAGAGTTCCAACATTTAGCATTATAAAATCCTCAAAGATGAAGAGAAAGAACAGTCTGATGAATAGAAAGACGAAGTAACATTTAGAATTTTTTTTAATAGGATGCATCCTTTATTTTTAACAGAATCTCTGCTGTAAAAACTAATGTGAATAAAAATATAGGCTCTCATTTTTCTGATAAGGTTATAATTTCTTCTTTGTAACTGTGACATTTTTGACCAGGTTCTGTAAGAGAGTAGGACTGTGATAGCTTTTCTGTGGGAAAAATCTCACTGTACTCAGACAATGAAAGGACAAGATGTTGAGTATACATTTGGCCAAAGAGGGGTTTTGATCATTCAAGAATGGAATGAAGAAGTGCTTTAAACAGACAAGTGACAGAGGAGGCACATACTTGGATTTGGTTCACTGTTACAACTCTTTGTTAAGTCTAATAGCTGAGACAAAGTCAAGTGATTAAGCCAGGAAAATACATGCTCTCTAAAACAGCACCACAGAAGAATGAATAGCCAAGTGTCATTCTGCAAGCCTACGGCACAGGCTTGTGGACATTTTTTGGCTATGTTGTAAAAGCTAAAACCACACTGATGACCTAAGGTGGCCCTCTAGTCTACAAATCAGATACCTACATTTCTCACTACAAGTGACTGGAACAAGAAGCTAAATTAATTATGAACTGCTGTTTCTAATTTAACCAAAACATTGATCTGATCTTATTTTTTTTCCCTCCTTTTTTTTCTTTCTATTTAGTCTTGATGTAAGTTAACATTTATAAGATAAATAAAATATATATTTTTTTCTTTTTCAAAGCTTCCTTTTGTATCAATGTCCCATACTCTAACAGTTGAATAAAGACAGAGATAAGGTGTCCATCAGCTCTCTTTAACAAGTGACCTGACCGGGCATATGATGTCCTCTTCTTTGTTTCTCTTCTAGCAGTCGCTGATTATAAAAACACTTTAAAAAACAGCAGAGGAGTAAAAAATTACTTGAGGCAGGCTAATTCAGTGTCCACCTAGAAAGATAACTGCCATATACCTAACATGTTCTTCTCATTTTGAGGTATGGTTCAGAAGTAAATAAAATTTTAAAAATTTAAGGGAGAGTATTTGTGGAAAAGCAAAGTTTTAAAGATCTAAATAAAATGTCACCTCTCTACAGCCCTCCTACACCCTCTGCCACTAATGAAAGTAGAGGCAACATAGCAAGAAATTGGATTTCTGACCCCGCTCCCTTTGAAGTCAGTGACTAAATTCCCATTAATTTATACGGAAGTAGGTTCAGATTTTTAATTTGCATTGTCTGTTTCACAGTAGAATGTATATATTGTCTCAGCAGCACGCCTTTGTGCTGCCAAAACCCACTGAGGTGCTTTGCACTGACATTTAACAGTGCAGGTTGAGCTTTGTTAACAGCAAAACATACAGACTGGCTGCTTTTCAAACACTAAATTTTGAGACTTTCCCTCTTTTCTCTTCTACTCTGGTAAAATACCTGCTGTTCTCTGGATATTCTTGGCAAAACAAACAAGTTCTTAAAGCATATCCTGTGCACTGATTGAGTCCTCAAATAATCAGAGGGAATGCCATTCACCTTTCTAATATCATGTCTTTGTAGAGCTCATGACCTTGTCTATACACAAGTGTTGTATAAATTTAAGTGACTCAAACCTGCATCAATAATGTTAAAGCAGTGCAAAATCTACCCTTAAGTTACCCTTCAGTCATTTGGACTGAAATGCATATATCCCACTCTCAACTGAAACCAAACAATGCTAAAAAATGGATTCATGTAGGTTTAAGAGGTGAACTTTGAATTCTGTCTTTTATACCAAAGTAACTCTGTAAAGGATGGAGGTGCCAAAGGCCAAAGTTCTGATGGAATTTTTGAAGAGGAGGAACAGAAATACAGCAAAGGAAGCAGAGATGATGTACACAGTTATTTGTACCAGGTCCAACTCCAGACATTTCATACAACTGCACCACACCAAGAGCCATTCATACTTTCCTAAAGCACTTCCCAAGCAGGTTTTCTGACCCCTCGAGCATTGGACTAGCATCTTGGAAAACATCTGAGTTTATTTTGATGGGGGGAAGTTTTCCCTCAGTAATAAATGTCTCAATAATCCTCTGTGAATGGCGGAAGTTATTGAAACCTCTTTCACTGTGGTAATATATTCCTTTCTCTAATAGACAGCCTTGTTTTCTGAAGGGTTATTGGAAAGTGAAAGTCTTATATAAAATGTACTTCAGATCATTTAACTTTTCTATCTCCTTTTATAATCCAATGAATTTTATTAATTTTAATAATCTTGTGGGCTCAAGTATTGTCACGCTGAGATTAAAATGCAGTGCATATGAATCTGGGTTCATAAAAGAAATTAAGTCCCTTCTTGCTTATAAGGTTGCAGTTACTTGATTCAGCCAATGCAGTTGAGAAATGGGATGCGAGTAAACTACCTGCCAACTGATTTTTATTCTTCTATGTCTACACAAATCAAGTGGAGATGGTTTAGCTACTATCTAAATTAGGATTTATAAACCTGACACATATCTGCAAGGAATCCTTTCTAGAGATATTAAACCTGCAGCCCATATCAGTATTTTTGTAGCACTACCAGTCGATGTGATCAGTGACAAAGATCAGCAGTGAGCTGATGTCCATGGCAATTTTTCCTTTCTCTGTTTAAGCAGAGATAGGCTCAGCAGTGCAAATACAGATATGACTGATTGTAAAGGTGTTGCGCTTTGGTGGCAATTGCCCTTTGCTGGCAGTTGCCCTTTGCCAGCAGCAAAAAATGAAACCCCAAGTACTTGTCCTTTGATAACTGTAGTCTCCATTGAAGCCAGTTGAACTGTTGCCCAATATACTTACAATGAAAAACTTGTGTTTTCCTTGGCTTTCACCAATAGCTGAGAGAGTCAAACAAATGAGAACCACCTTATTTCTTACATTGCAACTTAAGAGGAAAGTTATCAAACTTAGTTTCTAAAAAGAATACATTACTGTGAAACTGAGTACGATTGATGGTTTTTGCAACTTTAAATAATGCTCTCTAATGGTTTATTACAATTCTTAAAATGCTTTCATTTTAAGACAGTTATTCTTGACAGCTGGCTTAATAAGGAAAGGAAAGGAAAGGGGCA
>VZRL01002371.1:235437-292271 GCA_013397895.1 Origma solitaria | reverse complement strand
CGCGCGCCCGCCCCCGCCGCGCGGCCCGCCGGGACTTGGAGTCCGCGCTGCCGCCGCCCGTGGCCGGGTCCGCAGCCTGCCCCTCCGGGCGCTCCGGGGGCTGCCTGCTCCGCGGGGCACCGGGACGGTGATTTCCGACAGAACTTGCCATGCCGCGCACCTGGAGCAGGTCACTGTTTTTACTAAGCGATGCGCACTGAAACACTCAGGCGGGAAACACAGCAAGCGTCCTGGGGCAGTGCCACTTCCCCCTCTGGCCTCTCTACCCATTACCCCAGCTCACGGCCTTGCCCTGAGACCCCGCAGGAGATGCGGCTGCGAGTCCGTCTGACGCGGGGTGGGCAAAGCCCATTCCCCACCCACAAAAGGCCTTGCGGAAAAGCCCTGAATTCAGAACATCCTCGAGCAAACCTGCGCGCCTTGGTGGCCGTGGTGTGGGCGCGGGCACTTGAAGAGCACAGTTTCTTTATTTCTTAACTAGGGTTTTTGTGTCCCCATGGAGCTGCTGGGCCCTTTTCTCGCTGAGCACAGTTTCTGGCATTTCTTTGGGTGGAAATGCGCTGTCTGCAGCTCTCTGTGCCCAGCCTCAGCCTTTCCGCAAATCCAAAAGGCATTGTTGGAAATAGGATAGACAAAACCATTCCTCTTGCGATCATGGCAGGGAAATCTGCCATGAAGCTGCTTGTTTGACTTGGCCAGAAGCCTCTAATTGTCTTCTCTGAAGATGTTAAAAAACATTAAGGAGGTAATTGTGCCTACAATTAAATCTGTGACAAATCTGACGTGGGTAGGGTTGGGATTTCATCCTGATGACAAGTCAGTGACACACAACTTTGTGCAGTGGGATGTATAACAGGTTCTTATCAGCACCCTGGTGGTCCTGCGAGAAAAATTTTAAATCTAATCACAGAACATGGTGGTATTCTGCTTTTCCAATAAAATTCTTTTGAAGGTGCAATTATCAAGGCAAAACACTAATGTCCAAAGAAGAGGTTTTCATTGACTGCAAAGACATCCCTTTTTCACTTCACTCTTAGTTGGGTAGGCAAATACTGATCTCAGCCCTTGCCTTGAAGTGCCCACATAATGCTTGAAGGTCCAACTTTTCCAGTGCTGACATTTTTCGTTGTATTTTGCATCTTTCATCACTATGTTTATGTGATATTATGTATTTTTTTGTCAGAGTGTTTCCATTTCGTTTTGTTGGGTGGGGGTTTTCCCCCTCAAAATACAGGAGAATAAGGGAAGGACAATTTAATTTTATGCTACTGACATCAACATTAAGAAAGAAAAGTCCAATGAAGTGATTGAGTTATTCCTTTCGTTACATTTTCCTTTAAGTTTTGAAATGGAAATAACTGATCATGTGTTAATGAAGAAAACATATATATTAATTTACTTTGACTTGTGTATATTAATTTACTTTGTCTTGGAAAACATCCAAGAGTCATCTTCTAGTGTGGATTATTGTATTCAATATTCACCAAACTAGTTCAGGAAGTTAAATCTGAATTAGAAATAAAGCTTGAGGCTGGGGTTAATTATAGCTTTCTGAGTTATTTTCATTTCTAGTTTTATACTATACCTAAGTATACCCTTCTTTATACCTAAGAAGGATTAAGATAGTGTAAAAAAAGATTAAAGTGATAATTGCTTGGAACATTTCAGTTAACAGGGAGCCTACATTGTGGTTAATGTTCTTTACATTTTTACGTTGTGTAGGATTTGGGGAACTGCAGACTGAGGAGGAAAAGCGTGAGCCAGTGTTCTGTGTGTGGTATCATTCTAGGAGAGCACTGAGGGAGGCATCTCAGAAGAGTAGGAGTATCAGAGTGACAGAAGAGAGATGGAGGCATTTGGAGGATGCCTGACAAATACTCCTGTGGCATCAACACTCCCAGTCATGAGCCTCCAGTCTTGGAAGTGTAGGTTACACAGTCAAAATATGAGTGTGCCTGTGATTTGAAAAATCAGAAATCTAATTGTAGAATTGGAAAACTGGGGGAAAATTACATTTGTGTGAAATATTCTCTCTCAGAATAATAAATTACTATTTGAATGATGTTGTCACTGTTGTTTTTCAGTTCTCAGGATTTCTTTCTAAAACTAGCAGTGGTTTTAAATACAAAGTAGTTTTAATTTGTCACAATGAAGTAACACAGAAGTTTCATTTCAATGAGCAAGTAAAGAGCATTTACCAGATTGCAAGTCTTTAAAGGCACGAAAATGAGTACTTTAGGAAGAGGTGTTATGCTCACAGGACACACAGTTATTTCCCTCAGAATATGCAATGGGAGTGGGGTCCCAGTGACAGACTTCAAATGTGAAATGATTGAAGGAGAAGCTTCCCTGGAGTGCTGCATGGAGATACCAGTGGGCGATGGAGTGGGCAATTAAAGCAGGACTGGTTCTGTAAGGCCTGATGGAACTGATGCCCCAGTGCTCTGTCAAGGTGGAGAAAAAATATGTGTGATCTATCCATTTCTTGAACACAGTACAGGAAGACTCAAGGAACAAATTAAGATGAACATCAATCTGTTTGTCCCCAAGGCATAAGAATAGGATGAGCAATAAGGATACATGCACTTACTCCAAGGGGATAAATGCAATGAACTGCTCATGTTCTGATAGGGGTGATAGAGTTTTACACTCTGGGAAAGAGGAATTTTGAGCAGCTGGACTTACTACCTTGAATGTAGAAAATGGATGAATAATCCTCTATATATTAGTTACTTTCTAAATAATTAATTTTAAAAGCTAATTTAGGGCAGGCTGTGGCAGTTTCTTTTGACATTTCTGAAATATTTTAATGCCCATCACTTTTCATGAATAGTTCTAGAATCAAAAATCTTGCCTCACAGGCTGGGAGGAAGAATAATCCCTGCACTTTCCAGTACTTGGGTGGCTGGAAAATTCACTGAGGATGTGGGAAAACCAGTTCACATCCCTGCTCTGCCCAAAGGGATCCCACATGTTCAATATGAGATTATATAAAGTGGAAGTGCTATTCCTTCCTGAGGGAAGGGTGACAGAAGCCTGCATTTTCAGTCTTTCTCCTCAGCGAAACTGTGGAAAAAAGTAACATAAAAACTTTCAGAGCTGTGAATCAGCAATGCCTTGCTTCCATCTTTTTTGGTGACCGTTTTGACAATCAAGTCTTCTCAGCCTCTTCATCCCTTCTACCTTAAAAATGCTAATTGTTTGAAAAGGAACTGAAAAAATTACATCAAAGAGAGGAATCTGGCCAGTGTGGTGACATCATAATAGAAATCTCTAATGCAGTGTAATCTGCAAAATATTACCAAAAGCATGTAATTATTTTAATGGAATATTGAAACACTGTGGTGATTTAAAAGGAATAAAATGTTCTTTGTTAGATGTGGAAATCTTTTTGTTACATGTATCTGAAGGGCAGACAAACAGGCAGCAATGGAATATTTGGGTTGAAATTAAGATTTTCTTCTTCATTAACTGTGGAGTTTTATAAGCTGTGAAAATAAGATAATTTCGTTAAAAAAGGAGAAGTCACATCCCTAAATTTGCACTGATACGATTATTAAGAGTTGGTCCATTACTACATTCTCCAGACTACACATTTCAGTAATTTAGTAATTAAAGTTACATAGCAATTAAAACTGCTACCTCATAAAAATAATTTTATAACTACAGATCTTGGATTCCATTTCTGGAGACTGACAGCTTTAAAAGTAAATATACAGCAGTAGTCCTTTTACTTCTTCCCCTGTGTGTTTTAGTGGGAAAAAATAGGTTTGGTATTGATTTTGGTTTGCATCTGAAGTCATAATATTTACATATATAAGCATTTTGCTTCTCGTAAGCAGAGGATTTTTCTACTTTGCAGGACAAATTAAGTTACTCCACAGGTAGGTAGACACACACGGCTTGTAGAAGGCTTAAAATACTTCACACATAGGGGCTTATTGTAGAATCTAATTAAGTATCTTTAAGACCACAAGAATTAGATACTGATTAAAGATTTTATTTATTGAAATTGTGTCTTTTATTTGCTAGCTTGTGTTGCAAACTGGCAGGAGTAATTTTAACAGCAGCCAGCATTTCTGATAAACAGTGCATTCTCTACCTCCATTCTGGCCAGTAGGTAGCACCTGTGTCTGTCCATGGAAAGGAGCTGTTTCTTTTGACACAGGGGGGAAAAGCTACGAATTTGTAAATCCCTTCAGACTGTCACTTGTGTAATAGTAAAGTGGGAATTAGATTTCATGGAGATACTGAAATATTTACTGAAAAGCAGCAAAGTGCTTTATATCTAAGTTATCCTGGATGTTACGTGCATGGGTAGAAAGTAAAACAAGCCTTTAATGCTGAGAACAGACAATGCTCTTTCTAATAATTGCTGTATTCATTGCAACTTCTTTGCAATATGAGTATTACGAATATACTTAATACTCTAGTAACAGAGATCATTAAATATAAACATAACTTTTTGAAAATCCATCCCAAATTCCCTTAAAAATCTGTTGGGGTTTTTTAATAGATTTTAGTCTGAGCATATTCCCCTGTTATTTGGAATGTATGAATTATTAAATGACCAGAGTCAATATGATATCTTTAACAAAGATGACTAGCTAGTCTTTCTAGATCGAGTTTCTTCTTAGCTGATTTCTTGCTGCCATAAAAGATTAACTCATAAAATCACTTTGATTTAGCAAGAGATGTCAAAACATCCAGCAGGTCTAACTGGTTTTCTTCCAATGTCAGTCAAAATAGTATGTGGTTTTAGCACTGATTCATGTTACTGTCAGCTGCTATGCATAAACTTGCTGAGTAATCAATTCAGACACGGTAACTTTAAGAAAGTTTGGTGCTAGTAGAAAAGCTTTTATGTTAGATTACTTGTGCGTCTGTGAAACATGACAGTCTAAAAGATGTTCTCAATTTTAGGGACAAAAATTCCAATCTTTCCTGAATGGGTCAGGTGTGTATAATCCCAGCACATTTTAACAGCAATGTGGCTGTACAGTAGGTAATTTTCAACTTGGGAAATACTGCAGTATCTTGTAATCTTGTATTGCAGGTATGATAGCCTGACTCATAAACTGAGATGACCTCAAAGTTGGATTGGAGTTGTGTATGCTAAAAATTACCCAGAAAAAGGCTAAGATGCATGTGAATTGTTGAGGCAGGAAAAGAAATAAATTTGCAAGGAATAATCTATTTCTGTGATGCTGTGGATAGATCAGGGTATGCTGTGTCATTTCATTTTTCTCCTTCTTTCCCCTCCTAAGTCCTGGGAGGGCGTGGGAGAAGATATTTTAGGTATCATTAGATATGACCTATAAAAGAAATACATTTCTAGAATGAATAAATTGTTCTTGTCTGTTCCAATGATTGCCCAACTCCTTTTAATCTCTCCTGCCTCTTGAATTCTGTCATGTGGCTTATTTGGGACTCTACTGAAGTTCAAGTCAATTTTCAGCTAAGCAGGTGAGAGAACAACAACAAAGTCTATTCATACAACATCAAACGGAGCTTTATCTTCAGGACAACATATTGCAGGCAGTATGATATACTTCAGGAAGGGCAAGGAATGCCAAAGCTCTAGCTTGTCCTGCACATATGGTATTTGGCTTGTGCACAGATCATATTTTAGGTTTGGTTAAATCTAGCCTTGGTGACGCCAATATCTAAGATGTTATCAATAAAATTAAAAGGGTTAGTATTCTCTTCATTGTTTTGAAGGATCAGGATTTAGGAGTCTAAAGAATGGTGGTAGGAAAAAAATGAAACAATTACTATTAATGCTGTTTCAGAAATTTTGTCTGGAAGTACACATAGGTTTCTAGTAATTTTCCCATATGAGCACCACAGATAAATATTATCTGTTAGAAGAATGGTTTCATTTTACTGCTCCAGAACATATAATAAAACACATGTGACACAAATACCTTGAAGTGAACATCCTCCACACTAGATTTTGTTAAAATTTTATCTCCTATTACTATGCCTTTAGAATGATCTGATAGCAGCTGCCCTGAGGTATGAATTAGACTACAGACTGCAGAAGAAGGCAGTTCTGAAGTGCTTATTTAAAGATAGGCAGAGTTGTGATAAAATTAAATAACCATTTCAATTTGTTGAGGATGCACTCAGAGACTGTTATGTTAAAAAAGATAGGAAATAGAACAGAAAGGTACTGTAGCAGTTAATGGAGACATACATTTCATACTGATGGTCAGATTTTAAGAACTTAAATCTTTCAGATTTCTAATAAAATTATCTAAATCCTCTCTCTGTGTGCAAAGGTGTTCCTGGACATTACCCATCTTGTTAGCTCCTAGAAAAGCTTTAAACTGGAAAATACATCTAATATCATCGGGTCCAACTATTAACCCAGCACTCCCAAGTCCACCACTAAATGATGTCTCTAAGCACCACACCTACGTATTTTTCCAGTTCTTCTAGGGGCAGTAACCCTTAATTTCTTCAGAGTTGTGGTTATCCAATGAATCCCTTGTCTTTAAAGCAAATGTGTTCTGTTTTTCCAAAGAGGCTAAATTTTGCTGAGGATCCAGTATTGAAGTCCTCACATTTGCCATTTCTCCTGTTCCTTGAAACACATTGTATGTGATACTCTTTGTCAGAAAAGTTTTCAAACCAATGCAAACACTCTTTATAAATGTTGATTACTTCACTACACAAAGACCCTATGAAGAATGCTTGAATAATAAAAATGTCTGTTTTGGCTGCTCACTTTTCTGCACTGGTCACCAAGAAGGAAACATAATTTTGGAAGCCATAATGACAACATACTACATAACAGGTGAAATTATAACATAGGAGGTAATGTAAGAAGGTTGTAAGAACCAGAGACAGATCTCCTGCTTGCTGAAACATGACAGGTGGATTTTTGCTGAATGACTCCTTTAAATCCAGGAGAAATGGCTGTCAGCTACCAGGACATATGCTCAGCAGGAACATAATTTCATATTATAAAGTTGCAGTATTTGCCTCTTTTGGAGCCTAACATGATCAGCAAAATGCAGCCTGTGGCTTATCACACAGCCTGACAGGTACTTGAAGTATTGCTGTCTTTGCCTTTTCGGAGGGTAGAATGGTCTCCTGGAGGGTTTTCTACATAAATAGAAACAGCCTTTTCTTAGGAGACATAGAAATAATTCTGAAGCATCAAAAAAAGTAATTGTGGCCAATTTTCTGAAATAACTTGTGACCTTTCAAGCTCTATTTGTACTCATGAAGGTGAATTTTATCCATCATTACCTAAAAGGTCCCTGAACCAGAACTAAAAGCATAACCAAAAAGCTATTTTAAAAGTAATAGTGAAGTCAGTCTTTTCATTACATTTTTTCTTTTTCTTTTTCTTTTTCTTTTTCTTTTTCTTTTTCTTTTTCTTTTTCTTTTTCTTTTTCTTTTTCTTTTTCTTTTTCTTTTTCTTTCTCTTTTTCTTTTACTTTCTCTTTCTCTTTCTCTTTTTCTTTTTCTTTTTCTTTCTCTTTTTCTTTTACTTTCTCTTTCTCTTTCTCTTTCTCTTTTTCTTTTTCTTTTTCTTTTTCTTTTTCTTTTTCCTTTTTCTTTCTCTGTTCTCTTTCTTCTTTCAAATACTCTTGTGTGAAAAGGTGGGAAGAAAATTTTTGTCTAAAAGTATTGCAGATTGTACATCCCTTTGGTAAAAGGCTACATCCGTTTTTTTAGCCACGAAGACTGAAGTCTAAAGACAAACAGATACATTAAAAGATCTCTCTGTCCTTGTGGTTGTTGGAGGGATGTTCATGTGAGTAATTATTTTTACACAATTAGCTATTTCAAAAGATGTTGCCCTGTGTGGGACAAATGGATGACTGTTGGTCTGTGAAGGCTCATTTATGAAAGAGGTATCTCAAATGAGATGGAATGCGAAATTGTATAAAATACAAATACAAATACATTGTGCTTGGTATGGACACTGGTTATATCTAAATCATGTCTGGCTAGTGCTCCTGGGGTCACTCAGATTTTCACCTTGTTCTCAGATAGAGCACAAGTTGTTGAATCCTTGTTAACAGTTTCTTTTCAGGTACCTACAAATCTCATTTACTCTATAGTCTTGATGTTGCTTAGGATGCCTAGGATGACCTAGGACAAACATACATTCTTAGTTATGATTTATGCCTGAAGTTTTCCCTTTATTTTAGTATATAATTTGTGGTGGCCCAGCAGTTGCTTCATGAATAATGGAAGGAGAACATCTGAATGAGGGACAGCATGTCCCGCTGTGAACAGCAGTTTCTGCAGCCACCCCAGTGTAATCTGCTGGAGACAGAGGTAAGAGAAACAAGACAAATGGCTATTGTACTTCAAATTCGCACCTGACTTGTTTGTTTTGCAATGGCTTGTTCATACAGATGGACATGAATGGGACCTTAGCCAATTTTCTTTTGCTGGAAGAAACATTTGCTCCTGGGGATTGAATAGGTCTGCCTACATTAGCAGCCAAGGCACTACATAAATGTTTCTATGATGTGAGGTGCCCTTGCCTGTGAATCTCCTACACTTGCTGTTCTTTAAGTTACATTACTTAAGGCCTTTGGAGGATAGGACCTAGACTTCTTTCTGAAGAAATTTAGCTGGAAATTACACACTAGGGATTTTTCTAACAGACCCTAAAGGTAATGGGTACATGTAATCTTTGGCTGTTGAGAAGGAATACAGAAGTTGATCCTGTTATTGTTTTGAATTGTACTCCAGGATAATTTCCTCTTTTATTCTGAATAAGAGAAATGCCAACACAAAGGTGAGCTTTTAAAACTCTCCATTGCTGAGATTTCTATAGAAGTGCTAGGATTTCCTTTTTGCAATCTGAGCTATTTTGTGAGATATTTGAAACTGTGAAGAGAGGGACTTTCCAAAATGCCTTTGTTATTGGTATGGGGTAAGAGACTTTCAAAAGACTTAGCTAGTGTTCAGTGAGTCACATTCTTAATGGAATTTTGTTTTAAGCAAATTATCTTCATTCTCTCCACACCAGGATATATGCTCAGTGACTATAATACTTGCTGTTCTGATGTATTGAGTTACCAGGTCATCTGTGAAAGTTTCTGAGACTCCTCTTCCTGAAGAACCTGGCACCTAAATGAAGGTGACAAGCAAATGACTATAGTCTGAAGTCTTCTTTTGCTACTGGAGATTGCTGAATTCACATGTGCTTGCTGGGTCTTGGAGATGACTGACGTAAGCAGCTACCACTTCTGACAGCAGGTGCTTATCAGGTCTAAATTTGAATCTCTTAAATTCAGTGGCAAGACTTGGGTCAATATGCTTAGTAAGTGATTTGTGATCACTACTCCTCTGCATGTACTCTTTTTACAGCAGTTTTACAAACAGTTGGCTCCAAACTAATGTAATCTGTCATTTTTCTAACTCAAAACTGGTAATGGCTGTTAGATCACATGTTTGCATCTGGTGTGTAAACATGTAAATCTTGATTGATAATTAGGCAAAATAGCTTGATGGTTTTGGAAGAGGCTGCAATTCTGACTGCAGGAAGAGTAGTCAATGTATTCAGAAGTACATTCTCACTTAAGTCCTTCACCATTTCTTGTGTGGTTTTATAATTTTGCATAGGTAGAAGTAAATGTAAATTTATTTATAAACATAATTGTAGACTTGAGTTCTTGAATAAGAAGATCAGAAGAGATTGCAATCAGAAGAGATTTGTAAACAGAGTAAAACAAACAAAAAATATCAAACCAATTTTTCAATCTTGTATACAAATTATTTGCACTTTAAGCTGTTTTTACCATTCCTGTAATTGTATTTAATGTGGTCATGACTCTAATTTTTCAGCCATTTTTGGCACAGGGGCACCTTTGCTAGGGTGCCACGGAAATCCTTTAATTCCCAGGACACCCTCCAAAATTAACCAAGGGGCTTAGCCTATGCTACAAGTTTTGAGCCATCCATCTATCCATCTTTGAATAGTTGAGAAAGAAGATGCTCCCTGCCAACTGAGTCTTAAGGCAAAGCAAAGTAATGAAGAATTCAGCCATAAATCAGATTTTTGGTCTTGATACTCAATGATTTCTGACTCCCAATTTGGTATTTGAATTGCAAACTAGTACTTCATTTTTGAGGAGTACATAGTTTGAAGAGTACATACATTGGCCAAGTATAATTTATTTTTTAAAAATTTACAATATACCTTGTACATGATTGGAAGTGACCTAATGAACCACAGAAGAAAATCAAAAATTAAAACTTATATGAAATATCTGTGTAAATGCATGGCACTCTAAGTGAAATGTGCCATCAGTGCCTCAGTGATTGTGGGCAATTACATATATAGTAGCTGGACAGAAATGAGATAATTACAAAATCATATTGAAATCCTGTTTCCTGCTCCCACAAGCAAATGCTGTCTTTGTTCACTCTTTGGGTTGTAAGTTAGAAATCACAAGGAAAGCTACAAATTTTGGTAGGGAACTTAGCTGCTGGAGAAGAAAAATAACACACATCATATTTTTTTCTGGCTTGCAGTAGGTAAATGTAAAGGGATCCAAAGGCACTCTGAGTTCTGGGAAGAAAAGTCTTGGGAGAGACTCAGCATGCTGCAACTCAGAGCAGCTGTGGGATACGAGAATGCTGGGATTTACTCAACCTGCTTTCCTGGCACTTGGTTTTTAGCTGCTTTGCAAAGTCTAAGTTTCAGTGATTGCTGTCCTCAGCTGTCCTTGGCATTATGTCTTATTGACAAAACTGCTAGGAAGAAGCCAAGCTCCCTCTTTCTGTCCGCAGTTACATGCCCAGGTCAGGACTCAAAAGAGAATTTGCTCAACGCTGACAGGAGCAGTATGCAAAGAGTTCATTACTTGCTGTGAGTCACCCACCCAAGCTGCCAGGGAGAAAAAGATCTTTTGTATTTTCTGCCTGCTCCTGGCTCTTGTTGCTGTTGTGAGACAGGAAAAACAAGGCATCCTTTGACTCTGTTTTTATTTTTGGATGCATTTTCTCCTCTTGCCTTATTCAGTATTTGACATATATAAAGCACTGGGATACAATTGACTTTCCTACCACTTTCACAGACAGACCAGATTCCCAGGGGTGCTTGGAAGGAACCTGTGGATGCCATCTACCCTGTCTCCCCCTTGAAGCAGAATTGCCTGGAATTAAATCAGATCAGCCATGGCTTTGTCTAGCCAAGTCTGGAAAACTTCCAGGGATGAGGATCCCTTGGCCTTTTTCAGCATGTGCAGTATAACATGAGTTGAAACAAGCTGACCATAGTGTTCCGTTTTTCACAAGTTTGCTGCTTGGTGGGAATGCAATCAGCAGAAGAGAGACTGAGTAACCTGCCTTTCAAATCAGGAAGCTAAATTTGCAGCAGTTAACCTTGTTGGCAAAAAGTAAATCATGTTGTAAATTGATTTTTGTTTTATTTTCTTGATTTTCATGAAGCATCAGCTTTTAGAATCAAATCAAGTAAGAATGTCATCTTGCTCTGCTTTATGTGTGAGTTTGTAATGGTATTGATTGAAGAAATACAATATAGAATGTAACTTCAGCACACTCCAGATTTAATAGTGTAGTGCCCTTGCCAAGCAGAAGAAAATGGCCCATGTGCCACCAAGCAGGAATTTTCCAGTTGTGTGGGGCTTTGAGGGAAACCAGAGATGGTAACAAAATGCTTCAGATAGGAGTTGTTAATGAAAAGGTACTGGAGCAAAGGATAACAAAGCAGCAGTTCTTATTTCTACTCTGAGGTGTAAAGAATGGGAGGATTGTGTCAGGTGCTTGAAGGAACACTTACCTTTCCTGATAGGACTGGAGCCTCTGGCTCAGTTTTTTTTATGTTCTTCTCTATTTCCTCTCAACCCACAGTGAAGGTTTTCTGAGAAGTAATTATAATAGGATTACTGTGTGGTGGGAGTAAATGTGCTTATTTGCAGTGTGACTAGAGAAGATGGAGTTGGGAGAGTAGGAGAATATTCTGTTGGATTGTCTGAATTCTCAAAATTCTGGGTAAGGGTTGATTGAGTTGGTTATTTTTACTTAAGGCCAGTTCCCTAATCATAAGTTGCAGAAATGCAGAGGAAGACCTGAGGGTGATGGAGAGCAAATGAGACAGGAGTTCACGATGTGATGAAGTTGCAAAAAATTAGTATTGTACTAGATATATAAATAGAGTATGACTTTTAAGGACAAGAAAATAATTCGGCTTCATGCAACTTTGCTTACGCTTGGGAACACTGTATCCAGGGTTAAAAATATTTTGGAAATTTAATGGAATCCTGGACATCCGACAGTAATCCTAAGGTTTTTGGGAATCATTCCTATGGAATTAAGAAGGAATTTAAGTCTAAAAAGAAAAAGCTGAGGCTACACTCTGTTCCTTATCCTGGAATAACCTATGATATTTCAGTCATGCGAGACAGTTGCTGATGTAAAACAAAGAGAATGTCCTGAAATGAAAATAACTGTCCCACTATTTAATTCTAAATGAGCTTTGGTGATTTGCCCTCTTTCAAGAGTGGCTTTATGCACCATTTTAGGCCTGTGAAATATTTCCTGCATCACAGAAAATTGTCGCAGATGCATCAAAACCAGGATGGTAGTAGGAGCTAAACTCCCCCATATCAGCTTGTCTGCCAGCATATCTTAAAAATACAAGTTATTATTTTCTATAATTTTACAACATGTGAGTTACTACTTCTGAGCAAACATAAATGAAGAATGCATATTTCTTTCGATCTCTAGCCATGCACAGAGCAGAATATCAGTCATGAAACGTGCTTTACCTAAAAACACAGGTCTAGAAGTAAATATCAGTAGATGGGCAGAATACTAAAGACCAATATGTTTGTCATCTTGAGGTATGTGGCCATTTGTTTAGGGTAGTAAGCTGTTAATATGGATTAAAAGCAGGCAAACAGCTGATGATGTAATTAGGAGCTGCCAGACTGACTGCATCTACTAACTCCAAACCACTTCAAAATTTTCACAGGCTTTCACGAGTTTTCATTGTTTACAGTGGTTTTAGTATGTAATGCATAAAAATACTGGATTTGTCTATGACATGAGAGCAAAAAAAAAACAACCAACAAAACCCCCAGAAAACTCAGTTCTATATTTTTCCAATTGCTTTACAAGTAATTTGGGAAGAGCAGACTGTTATGTAGTCTGATTTCTGTCCTTGGATGTAACATTTCTAATCTTTAGATAAAAACATCATAGATGCCAAATACTAACATGATGCCAGGTACATTTTGATGCTGCTTTAGTATGCAAGTAGAGGTTATGTGGCTAATGCCAAGAAAAATATACAGTCTTTAAATTGCATGCTCTTGTAACACAATTTTGCTCCAAATTCCAAAAGAAGGAGCTGAAAAAACTTGATAACTGGAAGTAAAAATCTTTCTTCCTCGGCCTAAGTAGTTAGTGAATAATAATCTTTTATTAAATATCCAATCGGAGAATTAAAGTACTCTATTTTTGTGAGAAGTTCTCTACATAAGAGAAGAACAAAGTTGAAAAGATGAACAAAGTTTAAATTATTAACTTCTCCTTTTGAGGAGGATATTTTTCCTTAGGAAACAAATATTTATGAACATAATCAATCATAAGCTTTCTTTTCTCTTGTTTATAAACAGAAGGAACATTTATGTCAGGTGCATTCAAACTCTACTGCCATTCTTTTTGCATCATTTCCTCTATTAACACACAATTTACAGCAAAGGCAGGGATAATATGAAAGAGCTGTTTCTGGGGATACGAGTGGGAGCATGCAGAAAGTAAGGATGTTGTTGCTGTTTGGTATTTTGTGCCCTTGAGGTGCCTGTGCATCCCTGCTGATGGCTGAATCCCAAACAGGGGGGTTGTTCTCCTGACTTCTTCAGTGCTGTCAAAAATACATCTCATCAAGTACAGAAATTTCCATGAGCATGTGACCTATCTTACCTTCACAGTTTTGCTTCTCTCCACTAAATAAATACATCATGTTTAAGATCACCTTCCTCTTCTATAAGGCCCTTAAAGACATTTTATGGTATGCATCTGGGTTAAGACAGCAGCCGTCAACTCAGGTACAAAGAATTTGACTGTCACAATAGAAAAGTCAGGGGATGAGGCAGAACTTTCCTGAATATTGATCCAGGATCACTTCTGATCTCATTACTCTCTGTGCTAGAGAGATGAGGAACTTGAGGCCTGCCTTCATGTACAAAAGCTCATGGACTTGATGAAGAATGAATGCATATGGAACTTCTATTGGGAAAAATAGGATGGGCTCTGTACATGACAGTTGCTGTGGTTGGGTTTTTGTTTTTTGGTTGGTTTTTTTTCTTTCTTGCTCTGTTATGATTTGAAAGCATGGCACAAAAAATGACATGGAAACCTGAGTGGTGATGCATAGCCAGGCCTACTGTTAATGCAAATTGTCTTTTTTCAAAGGCCTGGTCCAAGGCAGAAGGGTTCTATACATACATATATATGTATAAACATCTTCTATGTGTGTGGATGCATCATTCTCCCCCTTCACTGTGCATTTTCATAAGGGCCTTGTGACCTGGGAGGCCAGTCCAGATGAGGACTGCAAGCTTCTGTTTCTTTGGTTTTAGGCCCTTTCATATGGGTATTTTTTCTGGACGATGGCCTCATAGTATATTCCTTGTCCTTTGTCACAATATTTGAAAGCTCTTCTGTCTTCCTTCTATTGTTAGCAGATTTTGATGATTCTTGGTAACTATTTGTTGCAACTCTGTTAGCTTAATTCTGCTAACACAGTATACGAATAGACTTCCACAAGGAACTTTTTAACTTACAGTAGCCGAATATGGTTTTCCAACTGGTTCTGTCCAACCCTAAGCCCTGCATTTGCTCCCAATGAACACAATTTGTGCTGTCTGCTGGGTTGCTTTTAGTGTTTCGGTTTTCCTCAGCCTCTAATAATGCAGATCTAAAAACATCTATGCTTCTACCCATTGCCTGGCAATCAGCTGAGAAATCAGAGAAACCTTTTGACTGAACTGGCTTAACTGCTTACCATACTGACTTTAACCTTAGGCAGGAGTTTCTATTTCAGGTGTCATCACACATGGGAATACATAATTACTCCTTCCTTCATCAGAATAAAAGATACTTACCAGACTTGTGTGAGTAATGGATATTGTTGTGGGGCAAACATAAAAATCAGATTTAAGATTGTTTGGATTTACTCCACATTAAATGTATCATTCTGACTGGGAATGAAACTGTAATTTTGGAATGACAATTTTTTAATTTAAAAAAAAGTTAAAACTATCCACTTAATTCAAACCGATTGTAATTCTTTCAAGATTTGCCTTTCCTCTCATAATTTCTGATCTCTAAAAATGTCTTCTACCTCTAGTGTTCAGTATATAAATTTACTTTAATGGTGCTGGTAAATTAGGGGCAGCCTTTCTTATGATCACTAAAATTAGGCTTTTGGGAATCATAGTTTGAAAGTGTCTTTTTCCATCTGACATTAATTTTCAAATCCATTTTTTGAGTGGGATATATTTTCTGATTCCTCCTTTCAGTGGTTGCTCTCCCCAAGTACAGAGAAAGCAATCTAATGCTCTTTCCCCAGCACTTCATCTAAATGTGAAGGTCCTCATGTTTTCCTTTACTTGAATTTGTCTACTTATATTAATGGCTCATCTTCTCTTACCATATGCTTGGACTTCCAGACCCTGTTCAATATCAAATGACTGTAGTAATTTTTGAATCATTGTTAATTTCTACCCCAATCCTCGACCTATTACTCTTTCACATAGGTACTGGGTAAAGCTCTTCATAATCCTATTATCCATTTGCCTAGCATTACTAACAGGGATTCCTTTTTTTGATGTTCTTGCTCTTTCTGAAGTCCTTGAAATTTGCTTCTTGGAATATAGCTGTTTACATTCTGAAAATAGATCTTTTCATGTTATGCCAAGAAAACCGTGATCATTTTGATTAGTCCTTCAGAAAGGTGGATTCGCCCTTGCTTGAAATCTTTGATTTCAGGATCATAAAATTGTAGCCTGTGTAACCTTGAAGGTTTATGCTAGCTTCAACTCATGATCAGAAAATATGCATTTGGAAAATCCACATCTACTGCTAACATTTACAGATTTCCAGGAAAAGATGTGAGGTTTAGATGTTTTAGTAGACTAGACTAGATAGTTACTCACACACTTAAGGCCTGTGATGATACAGTTATGTTTGCTGTTTTCTGTTGATGGTCTGTCAGTGGAGCCTTGGAGCTTTTCTGATATGCAGGTGAACTCCTTGTATTTTGCTTTTTGAAGCTTTCCATTGTTTCTATTTTTGTAAATGTATAGTGATATTCTCTGAAGATGTGATCGGGTACCTTTATTATGCACTCAGCAAGACAGGCTTTGTGTGACTTTGCATGCTAAATTCTGTATAATCTTAATATACTCTATAAACAACTCATAATCTAAAAAGAATAGAGATGTATAACGTTGATTCATGCACTCATTTATGGAGGGTGCAATATGCACATGCTAGCAGTTTCCTCTGGGGCCTGCAAACTGAACTGGAAATTGTTTTGACTTATGTTCAATATAGTGTATAGTTTAGTAATTTTCCAAGATAAATCTTAATTGTCAGAGGAAGAGGTGAATTACTATCTAAAGTAGAAAGTAGGATAACAAAATCTATGTCATGTCAAAGTCATTAGTCCAATCAGAATACGAACAAAGAGGAGGGACCATGGAAGGGCTAACTTTGTCAATCATAAAGGAGAACAACCTAAAAATTGAGATTAATCACACAGTGATTATTTAAATGTTATGAGTGTCTTCTTTTAGCAAGTGTTTTCAACTCATAAGAGTGGTGTCTCACAAAATATATTAGGAATTCTAATGGATGGTTGGTTGGGAAAAAGAGAATAAAATCATTATATATTCAAATCATATTCATTTAGTCTTCAAATTTGTGAGACTAATGGGAAAAGCAGATACCAGTCCTATTCTAGAACTCATATTGTATTTTTCCAGGGCTTTTTAGCAAGGAGTATATCTATATTTACCCATATTTGATTAACCACATATTGTGATTTTAAAAGTGCATTAGGAGTGAATGCAAAGTGTTAACAGGAAGAACCAAGAGTATTGTGGGACAACCACTCGCAAATGTTTGGGGAGCTTTTTATTTCCGTTCTTTTTATTTGTGCTGACTTGTTTATTGTTTTGTTTTCTGTGGGTTTTTTGTTTTGGTGGTTTTTTTGTTTGGTTGGTTTGGGGTTTTTTTTTTTTGTTGTTGTTTGGTTGTTTTTTTAAATTTTATTTTTTAATGGACTGTGTTGATTTGCCTCAACCTTTTGGGGTTTTTTAAATTTGCAGTTTCTCCCTCTGAAAGGTTTTCCTATTCTTGCCTTTTTTTCCTTTCTTAGTTAAATTTTCCTACTTTCTTTTCCTTGTCCATTTCCTCTCTTTCCTATCCTCTGTAGCTACATTACCTTGAAAAGCTGTTGTCTCTGTTGCATTGTCTCTTTCAGGTCAGGCATGACTTTTCTTACCTTTCTTTCTATTGCTCAGAGTTTGCAACAATTCAGAAATGCTTAACTGTTTTCTGCTATGATTCAAGTCTTATCCATCAATGTTAAAGTAGTTTATTAAAGTGTGACAAGGGTTTATTTACACAGTTACATTGTTCTGTAAGTATTACATCAGCCCAATGTGGGCAGATATCTTGTTGTCTAGCTGAGGACCCTGGGACAGGGATTTCATGCCTTCAGTCTGCAGCAGAATCCAGTTGGAGCTGCTCTTGGCAGGCAGCTCTCCTTTGCTGAACTATTAGTGTTTATTCCTTTAGACTGAGCTGTGTGCTGCCCAGAACAGAGGTTATGTACATTTGCAAGTGGCTCCTGCAGCTTTAGCAGAGAACATGTGGTGGCACTAAAAGCCGTGGAAATTTCAAAATTTGTTTGAAGCTGCCTTCAAGTAAAAGAGGAGTTGCAGCTGTAAACTGCCCTTCCAGCCCTCCCTGGCTACATGGAGAAAAACCAAAGTGAATTGTTTAGAGAACTCTTTATCTGTTTAGTACAGAACCTTATGAGAAGATCTGTGAACACACCTGAAGTGAATTTTGGCATTTCTAGCAACTCCAAAACAGGAGAGTAACTGTATCCCGAAGGTGAGCTCTGAAATGAACAGTCTGGCTTGGGAAGGCTTAGGAACACCAGACTCCTTTTGTGTGTGCTTGAGTGAGCTGGCACTAATGTAAGGCACATCAGCCAGGTTTCCTACGCTGCAACGGAGTGCAAAAGAATATATCTCAGTGCTTTGGAGACACACCTCTGGGGAGGTTTTGTCCCAGTTTTGCTTCTCTTGGCACTAGGGGCATGTGAGTTTAACCACTACAATAAGTAAAGTCCTGAATTTAAGAAATAAGATCCCCTTTGTACACACTTCTACGAGGCTGCTTTTGACCATGGACTTGATTAATCCTGCTCATGACAGCACTGGCAGCATAAGACAACTGGTTTTAGAGAAATACATTAGTATGGTGCATTAATTTTAATGAGATGGTCAGTTTAGGGCCGCATATGACTACCATAATTTGGAATAATTTGGAGATCTAAACAATGTTGTTGGAATCCCGTGTGGGGCAGTTACTGTGCCCATATTAGACAAGCACATATAGGCTAAAGCCAGAGTTGTGCTGGCACGTGTCCAGCCATGTCAGCTCTTCCAGAGCTGTATCCTATGTGCCTCTGCCCTGGGGGAAGAATGAGGGGAGTGAATGCAAATCTCCCTGCACCTGTCAAAGCAGGCGCAGCCTGAGCGAGTTCTCAGTTGCACTAACTGTCCATTACAAACATACTTTGACACAGGTCCACAAGCCCTGTTTTCCTCTGGAGGGAAACATCTGAACACCTGAGTACACTCCCTTTTGCATAAGGAAAGAGTAGATGGTAAAACCCAGATATTTCATAGCTGTAGACACCTTAAAACTATGTGATTCTGTAAACACAAATTCAGCCCCTGTCCCATGAAGTAAACAGCTCCTGTGTAAGCTAAAGCATAGAACAGAAATAAAATAAAAAAGGAGCAGGGAGCGCAAGCTGGCAGTGAGCATAATGGATAATGGTGTGACCACCAACCAAACCTGCTGCCTGCCCAGGTTCTGTGGGCATTGCTGCGGAGGAGAAGTTTTATGAGGTTTTAGAAGACTGCGGATTTTATACTGACATGCACTTCACTGAGGAGTAAAATGTTCAGTGGATTTTTGAAGACTTGGCAGACTTTTATGCTGAAATCCACTTGTACATGAAGGAGGCACAGGAAAAAATAAAACAGGCTATGAAAATCTTAGACATAGCTGCACAAAAACTGCTTATGAAGTTAAGAAGGGGGGCAAAAATAAACCCCAGGCACACTGGTAGATCAGAAGGGTTCAAGAGTTTAGCGTGAAAAGAATACTGAACAGGGGAAGAGCAGGTATTTAATCATCACTTATTGTCTGTGGCTGTCACAAGTCCTACAGGTATCCTGGAGACAGTTTTGTGCCCTACAGTATGACGGTAGTGAAGTGGGCAGGTGGTGAAGGGCTCCATTTCTTCCCTCTCCTCCTCCTCCTGCTCTGTGCTCTCCATAGCAAGGGCTCAACCACCTCTAGGCTCTGCTCCCACCGTGACTTTGCTTTTTCCACCCTACAGAGCCAGTATGACAGCCCCACCACCTGGGAAGGCTTTGGCAGTGTATTTCCCGCTGTTTGCAGCTCCACCTCCAATTGCAGTTGTCAGACACTCTCTTGCCCCTTTTGTGATCCCTCACACATCCCTGCAGGGTGCTATGAAATACTGTCAAGCAGAATAGCACTTTATACCCACTTTACCCAGATGTAGTGACTGTGCAGAAGTCACTAAAGTCCACAGAAGCAGGGAACAAGTACACAGTGTTCTGAAAAGTAATTAGTCACTGTATGTGAAATACCAGTGAAGCCTTAAAGGGAGAAATTGCTAAATGAATCAGTCTTGAAAAAGTACACCCATTTAATCAAGTGAATTTAAAAATCAATCTGGTTCATCTGGCACAAATCTGTAATGTAGGTTTCTGTCAATCCTTTTAACCCTTGTATATATCAATTTTGCTTGTGTCAGTAAGTTACTGATGGTGAGCAGATATAATAAGGGCCTTTATGCCCACAGATTAGGTGCTCCACTGCCCACATTCTAAGTGCTTGGAATAAATAGCAATCATTTATTAAAGCATCCAGGCTCCTCATACAGACAATGGGAAGAATTAAGTGCCTGAGAGGGGGTTTGAACCAGCCCTTTTGCAACAGGAATCTCCTCTAAGTTAGTTACGGGGAACGTTGAGTACGGAGTTATGTCTAAACATTTATTTGCTCCTTTCTGGAGTTTTAATGTCTAGCCTCAAAAAAGAGGTTGTGAACCTGTGTCAAGAACTCCAACCCATTTTTGGATGTCTGCTAACACATATAATTTTAGAAGCCTTGCCTTCAGTCTGGTTATGCCTCCTACTTTCTGCGTAACAGCTGAGCAGATGGAGCAGTTGCCCGGAGAAGGGGAGCAAGCCCAGGCCATCAGCTTTCCTAGCCTGGAAAACTGCACTGGTTACTGCCTATTTCACCTGGGGAGGCACCTCCCACCCCTTCTGCAGCTGTGGGATACCGGGGAGCAAGAAGCACAGTCATCCCGTGTTTGTAGAGCAGATAGCTGCAGGTCTAGGGTGCTAACATAGGGATGGGGTGTTTCCCAAGAACGAGAAAATTCTTGTTCCACAGTGAAGTCGCAGGGTTTTAGCTAGTGAATGTAAGCCCACATGCAAGGCATCGTTTTCAGGGAACAGGATGGCTGGTTGGAGGTACCTGCCTCTCCCAATGTACTCACTGATGGTCCTGTGCCTTATCCTGGACTCCCTTTAGAGGCAAGGGGCCAAGGATTCATTTTAAAATGGTCACAGGTTTACTTAGACTGAGGTCTGAGGCCTTAGCTATGCAGATATTTGGAGCTGCCCTTTTTTCACACCTCCTTCTTGTTCATATTGTGTTTTCATGTGTAAGGTAAAGTCCTGCTTCTGCTTTCAAGTGGCAAAGGGGTGATGTGCAGAGGAGGAGACGCAGGGTGGATTGCTGAAACATGGCTCAGGATTGCTGCTACCTGGCCCCTTGTGCTTCACGTTATGTGTCTGAAGCAGTGTTGTCTTGGGGAGGACTGAAGGGAAAAAAGCACAAGGTCAACCTCATACTGCACCTAGCAGGTCAGTAGAATTTCTGTGTGAGAATGGATGAGACACTCAAGTGCCAATTGGAGAGGTTTATAAACAGCGAGTCATCATTTTGCCCTCGAGGATTATTGTAACCATATGCTATTTGACCTCAACAAAGCAATCCTAATGCTGTTTTCATCAAGCTCATGGAGAGTTTTGCGTAGAGACCTCTTGGAGAGCGCTGGGCTAGGCTGAGGTCTAATTGAGTTACCTGAGTCTAATTCTGTTGTTGTAATTGCCTGGGGGAAGTAGAATGGGCTGGTTACCAATTAAGATTTTAATGTTATTAATTTAACAGAGTTTGAAGGGCATATGTGGTCTAAGGAATCTATTTAATTGATAGGAAAACAAAGTAAATATCCTCCTGCCTCAAATTCTAGCTGTGTTCTCTCTCCAGGGAATTCAGTTTTCTATTTTTGCTTTTGAAAGGTCAGGTCTTTGCAGCCTGCGGGAGGGCTGGCATAGTCATGTCATGAGAAGCTGAAATCTGATCTGCAGCTCTGACTTTCCACAATGAGGGGCTGGGGGATGAATGGGGAGACACCCTCTTCTGCAGAACAGCTGTAATTCTTGTAACAGCTTGGTGTGACATCCGTGTTTAGGTGTCTCAAAATGTAACTGCTGTCTTCCAGTACAGAGAGTAACAGAAGAAGAAAACAGCTTACCAGAAAGGAAGAGTCAGGACTGATAGATTGCTTTTAGCCTCACAGCGCTTTGTTGAGAAGTGGCAAATCCTGTTCTAGAAATCATAAGGGAAATGTTATGTAAAATTTTTGCTACAAGATACCATCCAGGTAATTTTTGTGAGCTAGTACTACATAGGAGGGCTACTAAAATGTAGCAACCCTCCTTTTGCAGATGAAGATTATTAAGTCTTCAGGACTGAATGGTTGCTCCAAATGTGTGTGATAATGCAAAAAAATAACCAACAAAACAACAACACAATGAAATATTAAGCAAATTTGTATTACTTTTTTTTTCCCTAAATTGTTTCAGTAAGAGAAAGGATGGGAACTGTTACCTCCGAAGCTGTATAAACTGCAGCCAAAACATAATCCAGTGGTTCCTTTTTGGATTTGTATTTGTCAGCCCTATAATCAGCTCTGTTACAGGCAGTGCATTCACTTAGCCTAGTAAGTCTTACACTAACTGGAGTAACCTTTGGGATGCCAAGGCTTGTTTTAGTAAGGTAGCAGTGACTTACGAGGAGCAAAACTGCAATTCATAATAGAAGCTGCAGAGTTCAATTTCCCGGAGTCTGACATAGGGCAGGTCTGTCTTTGTGATCCAGAGGGACTCTGCTTGTATGACCTGAAGGGCAGACATTGTCTACCTGTCTTCAAGGATGTGGCAGTTGTATCAAAGCAGAGCTCTGTGTCCTTAATGGGCTCTTTGAAGCCACAGCAGCAGAGAAAGTGAAGTGCTGCAGCTGCCTCCCTCCTTCTGAAGAAAAGCTGGCACAGCACGGCTCCCTAGAAGTTACGTGTATAAAAGTAAAGAAACTAAATATGATTTTATGGAATACACTGCTCTTGGAGAGTTCCTGTTTCTGTTGAGTTACCTTATTTGTCACTGAAATTTTAACTGTAAAGCCCCACTCTGCTTTTGATAACACTTCTCTGGTCTGCAAGTGAAGAAACTTTGTGTTGCCTTCCCTACCACTGCAGTCACTTGCACAAACATGTTCATGTAAATGAATATACAATGTGAAAAAAACCCAACCAAAAATTAGTTTGACTCTATAGTGAATAAAGATTGGCTGATGCTTTAGCTACCCTATTTGTTAAAAAACTCATATAGCCTGTTTTCATACTGTTTTGGTGGTTTCATTCTGCAGGGATAGCAACTAACTTAGCTAGTAAGGATGATTGCCAAAATGGAGAATAACTGAGTATTGCAAAATACTGGCCAAACATAGTACTGAATTCCTATCTTCACATGGGTAAATCTATTGTCTGATTTACATCAGTGCAATCAAGTTTTTTAAAAAAGCCCAACAAAGCCAAAAGCCAAACATGACTAATCTATTGAAATAGTTCAATTTTAATACTGACTAGTGCCAGCAAACTACTAATGCAAATTACTAATGAGGTTCAGCGTGTCAATTATTGTTGAAATGAATCCTTGAATATTTTTGTATAATGTGTTGAAGAAAGTCACAATCTCTTTGCAATATATTTCAAGGCAGAAAGAGATTAAATTAATTTCACATGTTTTATTTCTTTCCAAAAAGCCCCTGGCCCTAATAAGCATTTCCTACTGGCCTTTTATTTTTTCTTCCTGGTAAGGGAAGACCTAACTAAAATAGAAATTAAATAAGCAACTGCAGAGAATATTCTACTAAGTACTGCAATAATAATATGGCTTCTTTCCCATGAGAAATAGCTACCAAAATATTAACATTAAAGACTTCTGTTCTTTGCTGTAACTTTCCTCTAATGTATATTCAAAGATAAATCGGCCACTGATAATCCTGTTACAAATTATCATTTTCTGTGACTTTTCAGTTTGATCTTTACTCACTTATAGCAATCTATTACCTAGAAGTTAAATTAGAACTTATTTTCAGAACTGTGAAGGAAAAAAGACTATTCTATTTTCTCTCTGGTCATGTTTCACCCTTGCAAGTTCAAAAGGACCCTTTGGGTTATAATTATGCCTGCAGACTTTATGCTGGGTGAGAAAACACTTGCTTGTGCTATGGTGGTGCAATCTTTAGAAAGGTCTGAAGAATAACTCCTGGCTTGACTTGCAACCAAACTTGTAAAGTTATCCTTTCAGTTAACAGCCAAGGCATCAAAGTGCCTTTGGGAATTCCAGTAACTGCCCACTGAGCACTGAGTTTAATTTCAATATTGTAAAATGTATATGCCAAAAAATACATAATATTAATATGCTTTTATAGCTTTGTACATAGCTGATGAATTGGGATACTGTGTTTCAGACTGGCGCTGCTAATGTTAATGGTGATGGAGCGAAGACACGTTAATGGAACAACTTACATGCTCTGATGGGAGCAGGTAAGACTTGAAATCAATGTCTTCGTAGAAGTCACCTTCATTTTAATGCCCATGTTTCTTGAACACGTATGAGTTGCCTCGGGAAAGATACACAAGAGCCTGCACGCACAAGTATAGACGTGCCCAGATCTCCCAGTTAAAAAAAAAAAAATACAATTTTTTATGTTAATGTGTGACTTGGGGGAACTCATATCAGTTATTTCTCTTATGGCAAGAGTTCCCATGTCTCCAAGCTAGGTGGCAGGGGAAAAGGAAGCTTGCGGCATGAGCCTGCCTCAATCACAGCTTTGAGTTGTTACTTCCACTCATTTTTTCTTGCTGCAGAGGCTGTAGGTGCCACCTGTGCCACCTGTCAGGGCTGTCCTGGGGCAGGGCTGCGGCACGGCCGCTCGTCCCCAGCAGCTCTGGAGCTGCTGCTTCGTCCCTGTGCAGCTCGGGGCCATGCCCAGCAGGAATCCCAGGCCCGGAGCAAACACCGCTGGCTGGAAGGCTCCAGTGTGGCAACTGGCAGAGTGAAGGTGAAAGGAGGAGGCCAGGGCTAAGGATAAGGACAAGGTAAGGAAAACCAGCGTCCTCAGCTCTGGAATGGGATTGGAGCATGGGGAAGCGTGACCAGACATGCGTGCGCCTATTCGGTCAGGAGGGCTGCTGGCATAAACTCTGTAAGATCTTTTGGTTGATGTCTGGTTAGGGTAATTTCATGCATTTTGATTTGTCCTAGCTTTCTTCTATTTAACAAAAACCAGCTGGTTTAATGCAGAAACCTATTCAATTTGCTAATACCTTTTCTATCCTTCACTGTTGAAGACTGAAGGTGAAGTAACCCCACTTTAATTATTTGGAAATGTTTTGTTTGTTTTCTTTCAGTACTTCCAGTTGTGCACTGAAAGCAAAACCTACTTGTAATTTTCTCTAGCTTTTAAAATTTGTCATTTGCTCTTATAGATTATTCAGTAAACTCAAATTGCTTTTTTGTTTTAATTGGGTCTTATCTTCATTCTGCCCTGGCCAATTTTCAGCCTATCACCTAAATTGCTTGGTGCCCTAATAAGAATGACTGGTTGATAAAGGGTCGTATAACATTTATTTTACACCTCAGATTCCCCTCAACTTGTGTAGAAAATTAATTCTAAAATTAACATATTTTACATCTCATTCTAGCAGCCATGAGTTTGACAGAATGTCATGCTAGCTAAAAGTAACTGGGACAAGACTGTTCAGTCATACTCTCCCTTCAAACATTTAGGGATTTTTTGCGATCATCCATCTCAAATAAACGTTTCTGAAATCAGTTTTTGGAACTTGGATACTTTTCTCAAGCTAGAAGTGAACTTCCCTGGTTTACAGTCTGGGTTGGTTTTGTTGGCATAGAAAACTGAGGTTGCTGGATTTTAATGGTTCTGTTCTCTCAATAATTAATGAAGAACTGTTGACATAACCTCTTCAGCTCAGGCCTCTCCCACTCTTGCACCTGTGTTGTTGGTTTTTAATGCACTTAAAGTAACCTCATACATTTTATTGAAACTAAATGTTATATCATGGGTAATAGGCACTTTGAATACTCCAATCAGTGATAATAAATCTGCCAGTCCGTGTTCTAAAAAGGACATATCCTTGTTTCTAACTTCTTCCAACTCATAATAAAAATACTGTGAAACTCAGAAGGGATACATCAAAGGGATACATTTTGGTATATGAATGTAGCTGCTTCTATTTAACTCATATAAAAATTTTCCAGAGATAATTTGTGCATGACGCATAAGAGAGAAGGTATTAGAACAGTAAAATTATAGTTTATTAGTTTTCAGATAATCATCCCAGGAATCTTGTGAAAGAGTTTGCGGTTTGTTGGGTTTTTTTATTTTTTGGGGTTTTTTAGGGATTAAGTAAGTCTGCAAGGTTACCTCACAAATGAAAGTTAAAAATGATATATTTATGGAAACAGAGGGATTGTGAGGTGAGTTAGAACTTGTTGGCTCTGGAGAGGTGGTTTAGCTGTTCTGTTTGGCTGCCTCCAGCTCGGTTGGGTTATCTCCATCTGGACTCTGGTGTAAGGGGCCTGGTTTCATAGTGTTGGAGCTGCATTCAGGGTTTTATAGATTTGGGTTTTATTGTGTTTTTTTTCTCAACTGTTAAAAATTGTAACTTCATTTTCTATTTCCATTGCAGTATAAAAATTAATAGATGGCAGCATGGCTGCATTCTTCCACAACCTGGTTAGGAAACATGAAAAAAAGAAATTTTTACAGTAGTTGGTTGTTCATGAAAACTAATCTCTAGGAGAAGAATAAGAAATATGCATATAACTTATTTATCAGTATTATCAGCACTGTATATTCATAACTAAGAATATATACATTTTTAAATTGGTGCACACAATGTACTTAATAAAAGGTTTTTTCCTGTTTACATACCCCTACAATAACAAAACGAAAAGCAGAAAGTGTCATTATCAATGACCTGTAAGCAAGTAAAAAGCTTGTGTGGTCCAGAAATAGGATTTAAAATGACATCTAGTATTATAGTGCTGATACAGAAGGAATGCATATCCATTTTTCTTTGGTGGCACACTATCACTGTGTAGATTCATTATAAAGTTTTTAAAACAACACTGTGTTACCAAACAACCTTAAAATTGAGGATATATATAGGCTTTGTTATTATTAGCAATCACTTTAGCAGAATATAAATATAATTTATGATGTCATCACTGTACACAAAGCAAACCATCCTATAAACCAGTGTAACACATCACGGTGTTACATCTGTATATTTTATAGGAGTTTTTATATGCAAGCTTAAATTAAAATTACTTGTCTTTCTATAAATAGTATGTCAAAATGTGTGAGAAACTGAAATACAACTCTAAGAGTAGAATTTCAATGTTATTTTAAATTTCTGTCACTTTTCTGAGAAAAAAGTACTTCATGTAAATGTTCCCTTCCAACTTCTCCCCACCCATTTTTCCATATTTCATTTTAGGCTTGGGAGGAAAATCTAATTTTTTAATTTATTTTTTGCATTATTGTGGATTTTGTGCAAATATGGGTTCTTTTTCCATAATATAGGAAATTTGCTCTAGTGTAGTATGGAGAAGAAGGTAAGATTTTTTCTTCTGGTGTCTTCTTTGTATTTTGATGCAAGTACTACACAGATACATTATAATTTTAATGCCTTCAACTGGCAGAAGGATTGATTAGATGATGAGAAGCAATCTTATTTTCTATATCCCTTTTTAATACAGCAGCTCTGGTTGTGTGTAATGGTGTTCATTCTCCCCTTATTCATGTGAACCTCAAACCTGCAGACTTTTTTTGGCTTTCATCCATTTTTTGGTATTCTGCAACTTCTTCAGTGCAAGTTCTCATATGAAAGTTTTGCTTTGGCCCCTGGGGGCTGCAACACAATATTGGATGTGGAGGCAGTGGAGACCTGACATAGCCTATTCTTTGATCTGCTGGAACATCTATTGACTTCTCATCCTTCTCCTGCCTGACAAACTACTGGGGATAGAGAGGAACGACTGAAACAGAGATATGAAAGCGGGGATTTATAGTGCTCCAAATTCAAACATGCAGAAGTACAGGGATACAGCCTTTATTAAAGCAGTGATTGAACTAAATAAAAAAAAAAAAACAAACCAAAAACCAAACTCAAACAAACCCAAACTTTCATGAAAATAAAAGGAAAGGCTAAATAATTGATCAAGGAGGAAACCTGTTAAACTGACTGTGTGCTCATCCGACATTACTGCAAACAGCAGATGCCTTTGAAAAGAGCCCCAGGATTGCTTGCTTGTCTTGCTAGAAACCCTGTGTTCATACATATTGTTGTAGCATGTGAACTCCAATAAAATGGTTGTGTTCAATTGATTTTTTTACATTGTTATATCTTGCTTTGGAAATAAACAGGAAGTAGCTGCAATTTTGAGAAGTGCACATCTCTCTGCAAGCAACTAGAGCAGAAAATCTTTGTAGGAATTGACCTGCTGAGACTAATTCAAATATTCAGTGGTTCTAATGTCTTTTGCCTTACTTCACCAAAACCTGTATACAACAGTTGTCAGGAGCAACTACAGGAACTACTCATTTTCCCAGGACATTGTTTTTGAGTAAGTTAGGGAGGCAGGCAGGTGAAAGGCAGGAGAGATGCTTGTATTGGAATTTCATGGCCAGGTTTCAGTAGCAGGGGTCTACAGGGGTGGCTTCTATGAGAAGCTGCCAGGGGCTTCCCATATGTTGGATAGAGCCAAGAAAGACCTGTCATTAGCCAAGGCTGCGCCCATCGGCAATGGTGGTGGTGCCTCTGGGATTTTTAAGGGGGCAAAAAGCCTGTCCAAACAGCAATTGCACCAGAGCAGTGATTCCCCTGCAGCCCATGGGGAAGGCCTGGGGAGTCAGGCTGTCCCCCTGCAGCCCGTGGAGATCCATGGTGGTGCAGAGGTCCACCTGCAGCCCATGGAGATCCATGGTGATGCAGAGATCCACCTGCAGCCTGTAGAACACCCCCCACTGGAGCAGAGGGATGCCCGAAGGAGGCTGTGAGTCCATGGGAAGCTCATGCTGGAGCAGAGCAGGCTCCTGGCAGGACTTGTGATGCTGTGGGGGATCCATGCTGAAACAGTCTGTTCCTGAAGGACTGCAATCCATTGAAGGACCCACGCTGGAGAAGTTAGTGAGGAACTGCAGCCTGTGGGAAGGACTCACAGTGGAGAAGTACATGGAGAACTGTCTCCCATGGGAGGGATCCCACCTTGGAGCAGGGGACGAGTGTNGGGATCCCTCCCTGGAGCAGGGGAAGAGTGTGGCGTCCTCCCTCTGAGGAGGAAGGAGCAGCAGAGTCAACGTGTGATGAACTGACCACAACACCCATGCCTTGTCCCCCTGTGCTGCTGTGGAGGAGGAGGGAGAAAAAATTGTCAGTGAAGTTAAACCCAGGAAGAAAGAAGGGGTGTGGGGGAGGTGTTAGAGATGTGGTTTTATTTCTCATTATCCTACTCTGATTTGATTTTCAATAAATCAAGCTAATTTCTCCAAGATGAGTGATTTTGCTCGTGACAGTAACAGATGAGTGATCTCTCCCTCTCGTTATCTCAGTCCATGAGTTTTTCATTCTGTTTTCTCTCCCCTGTCCAGCTGAGGAGGAGAATGATGGAGAGGCTTTGCTGGACACCTGGTGTCCAGCCAGGGTCAACCCACTGCCACAGTGCTGTACTTGAGTAGAGTGTTTGTTTTCATTATGGAGCTTTGGGGAAATATGTTTTGTATTTGAGAGATGTTGGTACATTTCTTTCACCTTCCCAGGTGGAAAAACCATTCTGGAGCACTTTAGGATGGTGTGTGAGAAGGACTGAAATATTATGGCAGCTGCTGTGCCTTGCTTTTGTACCTGCTTTTATGACTTTTTGCAAACCCTGAAGAAAAACGTTTTTTAAACCATTTCTTCAGGCTTAAACCCAGCTCTATTTTCCTCCATAGCCAACTTTTCTTTCAAAGGAAATTCAGTTGAAGCATATTCATTGTCATCTTCACTGCCATGGCTGATGGTTAAAATGTCCACTGGGTGTTAATTTCCCAGCGCCTGTCTTTAGGAGGCTGCCACCTCCAAAAGCACGCGGAGCGCGGGACAAGTGTGCTGCTCTAGCTCCTGGCAGGGACCTTGCTACTCCAGATTTGGTGAGCACTGGACCTTTCTGCGGGCACAAACCCTTTCCTGCAGCTGGCCAAACCAAGGACAACCCTGAGGGGACATGTGTGGGGTGATTCAGTGTCCATCACTCAGACCTTCTTGATGCCATGGTGCACCTGTATGCCTTTCACCTTGTGAGCCATGGCTGCAAAGTCCAGGCTCTGGGCCTTGGCTTGGAAGGACCTGCAAGGCAGCACAGCCACTGCTAGGGTTGCCATATATCAAAGAAAAGGTAAGATTTCCTCTTCTATGTGTTTTAATCCCATGCACTGCATGAAACCTCTGGAGCTGGGCAGCCCTAGGCTGCCCATACAAATACTTTTTTTGGTGCCCATGATTGACCTGTGTGCTGGCAGTAATGGCTCTTCCAACTTTTCATGATAAATCACACAACTGATAGGGACTTCCCCAGACTGAATATTAATATCAGCAGCTATTTATTTGCTATAAATTCACTGCTACAAGAGATTGGAGAAAGGCAGACATTGGTTTCCCAACTTGAAGTCATTCACCACAAGCTTTTTGTGGTTTTGAGAACATTAAAATCCAGTTGGTGTCCAGGGGAAGTCTCAATATTTTGGAGGCATCTGGTCTTGGCAAATCCTGGGTGGGATTTTCCAAATTCCTCTTACTTGATATCAGACATGACACAAAATGAGTATTTTAATCAGGCGGAGGGACCATAGATGTGAATGGAAGAAGGGACAGTGGTGATGTGGAAGAGCCAGCAGATTTTGCAGTGACTCAACTGTATTTATAATTAATTTCTCAATTCTGTATGTAATTTTATTCTCTTTATTTCTGCATTTTAATTCCAGTTTTATATTTGTAATTATTTCAACTCCTCACAACCAGCTTTTGACCTGTTCAGCTAGCATTAGCCACACCTGGGAATGCAATCAGTTTAATGATGTTTAAAGAGTTCCTATAAGGGACCAGCACACAATGTGTTTTGCTCAAAAAGCCTTCACTTCTCTGGGATGAGCAGAGCAGTTCTCTTTGGCTCACGTGGACATGCAGGGCCAGAAGATCCTCAGTCTCTTGGTATCCATTCCCACCCCCAGCTCTCCACACCATATCAAAGTGTGACAAGTGAGAGATTTAAGAAGTACCAGAAAGAAGGTGAGGCTAATGAAATTCAATTATGAGACATAGAAAGAATACATATATGTGTCTCAAAGAGAGCCATTAATTCCGGTGCTCATAAATGGTTTCTTTTCATTTTCCCTTACAAGATATAACTTGCTTCATTTTTCACTTTCCCCGCTCCATGTGAAATACACAGACAGTAATTGTTCCTCATTTCCTTCTGTCAAACAGGTGGCATACTGAACAATTAAGGTTCCTGTTCATAATAAGCTACAATATCTAAAAGAGGAGAAAAAGATTCCATTTTAAAATAATCTGGAAAATGAAAGGACATTCTGCTGTCTCATGGAAACCAGGTCTTTGTAATAAAGTAAAAGTCTTTTCTTTCTTAGGACTATGAAATAAATTTTACCACTCACCACTTTTGATTTTCAGCATTAGCAATTGCTGGGGGAGGTAATCTACTTTCTATTGTCCCAACCTGAGAACATCAGTGGTATATCATCATCTAAGAGGGTTTACTTTGCTATCAGAAATCCTGTCCTCGAAGAATACAGCCCTCTCTGAATGAAGCTGCTCTGAGTAGTGCCGCAGTTCAGACTGCCTGCACTGTGTGCTGCTCCAAAACCAATTACACAGGTTTTATCAGGAGACAGACTCTGAAAAAACCCTGCACATGTACTGGTGGTTTTCTGCACCTCAGTTCACTATGTAGGGCTGGCTGCTTCAAAACCAGCCCACGCATAAACAGAAAAAACAATTTTACTTATTGTTCACTTACTTAAAGCCTTAAACAGCTGAACACAGCAGTAACAATTTAAATGAAATTATAATGTATGGTATATAGGAAATAATATTGCTGATTAGTGAACAGATTAGTCCAAAATATGTTTTTCAACTCAGTTATGAACATTTGGAGACATGTTTTCCTCTCAATTTGAGCATGAAAAGGGAAAAAATTACTAAACTTGAAGTAACCTTGCATGAATGGCGGATGAGATGCAAGTGAAACATGTTGCAATAAATAAATATACAATTTGGGTTCTATAATTTTCCATTGCATTAATTTGTCTGAATATATTTAGAGCAGTAATTTAGACTGGAAATTAAGGCTGTTTATGGCAACTGCTGCATGTTGATGGAAATATCATTTCATGTGCTATATTTTAAAAACATGTCATTGACTTTTTAAAACTGCTTCAAAGTTAAATGCACAAAATTACTTCAGCAAAATGTTTTGCCATACAATTAAAACATAAAAGATGAGATGTTAAAGGTCTTGCAGATTTTATGCATAAATTTTAATTTTTCCAAGAGCAATTTAACTGACCTGAAATTACTTTTGTAGAAAGACATTGTCAGATGTAGTCAAAATATCTCAGTTAAATCTTGCTTTGTCACTATTTTTTAAATTCTGCATTTATTAATATATGCACAAATTTATTTTTGCAATTGTAATTTTTCAAAGCCTAAGTAAACCGTCCTATGGCTATAAAATAAGAGCAGACTCTCACTAAACTCTTTGAGAGCTCTGATTTAATGTTTCATTCCTGAGAGAACATATTGAAATTGCAGATTTTCCTTCATCGTGCCCATGGACTGCTCCTGGGTGAGAGAATCCTTTGCCTGTGCGTCTATATGTGGGTGGCCTTTGTTGTATCATTTCATTGCCCATTTCATCATGAGTGATTCCAAAACCTTCAAAAAATCATTACTTTTTGGAGGGGACAGTGTTAACTACAGTTTATCCACGTCAAAGATAGATAGCACGTAAATGAGTCAAGCTTGGTCAGTGTCCTGGGTGTCCAGAGGAATCCGTGGAAACAAATGATTGCTTCCTGCCAGGATAGCTACCTTGAGAACTGTTGCTTAGCCTCAGGAGAAGACAGATATGTTTTGCCTGCTCCTAGGGATAAGCATTAGTGAGGAGGGAGAGGGGAGACAGCAGGAATCGGTGATGGGAACCAACAGACTCCAAACGTTACCCATGGTTGCAAGGGCAGGCTGGGACTGTCTTCAAAGAGAAAAGCCAGAGGGTGGGTTTTTGAGGCCAGAGAAGGAAACAGCACAAGCAGTAGTGGAAGAAAGCAAATAATGATGATAATAAAACACTCAAAATGAAATGTCTGTAGTTGTAAAATTAAATGCTGTTCCTAAAGTAACGAGCAGGGCTTTGGCATGGTTAAAAATTTCATTTACTGGGAGAGAAGAGTAGAATGAAAGAAGTAAATTTCATTATATACTGAGAGAGCTTTTATCTTGTATTTTCAATTGTTGACTCTGAAGGGGTGCTCAGAAGAAAATGAAAACCTGAATAACTACATGGAAGCTTCTTGAATACACATCTCTTTCTAATTGAAAATCATGCATGGCAAAGCTTCTGGCTGACAGGCAACTCTTGGAGAAGTAGCCACTGAATCGGAGTCCCTGTTCTTGATTGCCTCTTCTGACATGCTTTGCAATGTGCAATAAGAATGAATACATAACTGGGCAGGACTGATGCCTGGCAATGACTGGCATGCTGATCCACAAGCTGCAATTGCATGGCCATTACACTGTTTGTAAAGACACTGTTTGAAATTGGTGTCCATTAGAATGAGTACTACGGCACTTAAAAAGACAGAAACACAGAGATTGCTGTAGGCAATTAACAAATGGGCCACTATCAATATTCCATCCAATTTAAGCTTAGCAGAGACATTATTCTTCATCCTAAAGATCTGCTCAATTTTTTTTTCTGTGGTAAGTTATCTTGTATTTCCCCCCTCCTTTTATACTGAAAGACACTTAAAATTACTTGAACCTGTTTTATAAGTGGTTTGATTATAGCAATAAGGAGAACCTAGATCAGTGTTTTGGGCATGCTTTCAAACAGATTAAACTCTAATATTCTGCCTCTTACTCTTAAACACTTAAATTAAAAAAAAATACGATTTCTTCCATAAAGTGCATTTTAAAAACACTTGGAGCTCTCATAAGCCATGATATTCTGGTTGAAAGGCTGTTGCAAAAGTTCAGTCTTGTTTAGATATTCTTCTAATCATTAGGTCTGTGTTTATATCTTCCTTCTAATTTCTAGGATATAATTAATACTCACTTGTTTTTGTGTCAGTTTGTTTTGTGACTTGGTAGTTCTGTTCCCTTCCTATAGTCTATCACTGACTCACATCCTGCCTAATCCTTTGTTCTAATAACCAAACCAATTTTTTTCTGGTATGATAACCTGGGCTTTCCTAGTCATTCAAGCAGTTTCCTCTGCATCTACCTGGCTTAAAAGTGGTGGTGCTGAAGACCCAGTGCCCACGCATTTAGGGGGTTTCCATTTTAGACTTTACTTAGTCTCTTTCTATGAGCTGAATGCCCCTTAGCAGTCAGAGCACTTTCAGTGTGCCTCCTGAGTTTGTCTTCCAGTTTAGTTTCTCCTCAATGAATCAGGTCCATGTGCTCTTTGACCTCTCTATGGTGTGAACCAAGGCATGGTCAGCAATGATCCACTTCAAAAACAGCAACCTTGTCCAGACTGAAATGATGTTGTAGACAATCCCTGATGTCCCCACAGGACATTCTTGAGGAACTGGGATTTAGTACTGTGTCCTTTTCCCAAAACTTTTCAGTCTGTGTACTGAGTCACATATGATAATTGGCTGTTGCCCTCCGCAGCTATCCATTATAATGAGAAATCTTTGAGTTTTTTTAAGAAGAGAATGCAGATTGCCATAGGCAATTAAAAAATATGCCACTTCTTACTACACCAAATGTATTGATATTATATTTTTCTCATAGGATAAATCAATTAATAGAAAATCCATTTTTAATAGGAAACAATTTTAAAATGCAAATATTAAAAGGAGTGACCATTTAGACCCTTCAAATAAATGTGCTTCTCAGGTTTTTTTTAACAGTTTCTTTGTTGGATTTTTGTTTTGTTTTATTTTGTTTTGTTTGGTTATTCCAAAATTGCATGATTTTACTTGGATCTAAATGTGTTGAAAGGCACATTAACCAAGAGAGGGGGGAAAAAAGGAGCTATATATAGTTTTACTGTCCCTTTAGGGAATCATTGCTTGAGCTTCATTAATATGCATTTTAGCACAATCTAATTTACTCATATGGCTGGCCCCAGGTGTTTGGAAAGGCAACCAGAGGAAAATCAGATCATACTAAAATTAGAGACAAGAAATATTGAATGCCTTCCCTTTTAGGTCCTTGAAAGGCACATATTAATTATAACTGGATAAATTTATGAAAACTAATACTATGAACAGCTCCAATAGTAATTATTTTTGAAAAATGGTCTTTAGCAATAAGTGTATTCTGGTCAAAGTGCAGAGAAAATGTTCTGTTAAAGAACATATGTATATACTTCCCCCTCCAAATGTTAAACTTTTAGTGTAGTGTCCCTGTGACATCCTTCTGATATATATTTAATCACTGAAAAACAAAATAAAACCCCTTATTTAATGTGTGATTTTTTTAAACCCATTTCCAATGAGGCATTAGAATTTGATGGATTTGTCCATTTTTTCTACGAATGCATCTCTGTTGGGTTACAAAATGCCGAGGCCAGCAACACTGGGGAGGGAAAAGTGAGGAGGTGTGGGGGAAAAGGTTAAAAAACTATTTCTGTGTAGTCTGATTAAAAGCTTCATGCTTTCATGATGTCAATAGGAAGCTTTGGCAAGCAAGCGTTCACAGCTGGTCTCTGAGCTGCTAACGGGATGTAGTGGTTCAATAAAGGGGCTTTATATATTAATTTCCTAAGTGTCATCTTGATTTGCAACAGGAAGTGTAAGCAAAACAATGTCAAACACAGTAGCCCTGGAGGTGCCTTTGGAGCAGCACTCGGTGGTCTGCCCTTGCCCGGGTGCTCTGAACTCTTCAACTGGGCAGGGGCTTGCCTGGGGAAGAGACTATTTCAGAATCATTCTTTAGGGCTTGAACAGCCTGAATTGCAGCGGCAGCAGGCTACTGGGGATGTATATGTTATGAAAACACTTAGTCATCTCTAGTGAGATGGTGATCTGAAATATCTGACCTTGCTATGATTCAAAAATAGCGAGACTGCAGTACAAAGGACAGTAGCCACACGTGTAGCAGCACAGTATGACCTGTGCTTGGAGAAGCAGTGCTGACCAAGAGAGCTGCTCCACCCTGCCATTCCCACCCAGGAGACAGTCTGCAAGGCTTCAGAGGAGCTCAGTGCTCTCCAGGCTTCATGTATCTCGCCACAGGGTGCTCTGAAGAGTCTTAATCCTCTAGATAGGAACTTGGTAAGAGATCCTGTTATTTCAGCTTGGGGTCAAATTTGCTTATTTGGAAAGGAGTGCAGTTAGTTCTGTTTTGAGCAGGGTGTGATTTCAGGTGATGCTCCACTGAAATGTACTCACATGCACATCATTGGATGTTTGTCAGACACTCTGTTCATTACACCTCAGTGGAGCTCTATGGACAAACGTTACTTTGATGTGATAAGCAGGGTGACATTAAAGGTGAATACTAGAGTGCACTATTAAGAAGGAGCTTAAAATGTACTTACGGAAAGGAATAGAGTCTCCACAGAGGGTGTCATTTAAGAATAGTCCGTCTAAAGAACATTCCCCTAAAGCAAAACATCAAAGAGAGGATAGGAAATATGTTTTAGGCTGCAATTCTGGAAAGAAATCAAAGTCATATGAATTTCATTAAATCACGAAGGAGTTTAAGAAGTAGATTTGAAATGTACATGAAAAATATTGCAGTAAGTGAAAAATAAAGTGTCCAGTGACTGGAGAAAAATAGAGAAAAGAAGATGAGGAAAAAGTGATTATTCAGAAGTAGCTTAGGGAAAGAAGTTACCCTGGTAGATGGGAAAACATACCTATGGGAAGCACTTTTTGCTCCTATCTGACCACAAACCCAAAGTCTATTCACAGAACCAACCTTTACATAAATATGATCCTTCAACCTTGGCAAACTAATAGGACCTTATAAAAATTTTTAAAACAGTTGAATCTTTTTCTTGTCTATATGCATTGTTTCTCCTAGACTAAGCCAATGAGCACATTTACAGCAATGAGAACATTGTGTTTAATAGTTTAACTACATGGCACAAAATTCCAGCAAACCTACAGTGAAGCCCTTCCCCTCAGCCAGCTGCTGTCCTGTCTCTGTGGCTGGGCTGCAAATTGTGGCTGGCGAAGAAGCAAGGCCACTGAAATAGAAGGAATGTGAGGGTAAGGAGAGAGACTCAGGGCTAGAAGTAGTGGCTGGGATGTAATGTGACAATTAGTGCTATAATATCAGGTAGAAATAAAATACTTGATCAAAGTTAATTATATCTATTCCATATGATTTTTTGATGAATGAAGTCACAGAAGAATGAGAACATTCAAATGATGTACTGCGTGTCTTCATTACATATAGTGCCACTGATATATGTGTTTCTGCACAAAAAATTACTTCCTCTAATAAGATCCACTTTTACCCAAGACTGGGTTGAGAGTTGCATAGAAAAAACCCTGGATGTATCAGACCATGAATCTATACTTACATTGTCCTTTGATGACTTGTTAAGTGTATGTAATCCTGAGCACTATAAGTTTTAGCTAAGGATTCACCATCAACTTATGTACTTAAAACCAGGGATATCCAAGGAGATCCTGATATGGCCAGTAGGCACTTATGGCTACTGTTCATTCAGATGTTGAACTCATGAAGAATCTAAAAGAGCAGCTGCCTCTGAAGCACTCAGGGTAAATGCTGGACAGGTTAATGAAGAAGCAGGGCAGGAAGAAAAAGTGGAACAGATAGACTATGGATGCTTTGTCTTACTTAGGTATGGAAAGGAGTTTGTGCCTGAATTATACCATATTTAAACCTCAGTTGTGCACATTTTCTGCTTGGGTAAGAAATTGCCCATCTAGAATAAACTGTACATTTTTGTATATATAATCGCATGATTTTGTTGCAGACTTGGGAAAAGAAAATTTTTTTGGTTCTTGGCTTTACTGGCCCTAAGGAACCTATGTAAATTTACATCCATAAGTAAACTATGCAATTGTTATTATTAGCTAGTCGTGCTTCACTGAAGTCTAAAATTCTCTGCCTGTCACATGCCAATACACTGTGAATGGATATTACTGTGCCCAGCTGTAAACATCGTGTCCAAAACATCTTTGCAGAGAGCATCTTTGCCCTTGCGTTACCCTGGAGATGTTCTCAAGGTCAGTCTGAAAGTTCCCCAGGCACCTAAATACAAGCATCTACTTCACTTGGACATGTGCAGAACATATTCCCTGAAGAACGTCTATCGCAATCTGGAGTTTGGATGACTTTTCACCTCAGTTCACCCCTCAGATGTGCTCTGAAAATCCTAATACCTAGAAAAATAACACTAGAAGTGGAAGATAGAGGTCATCAAATCCTCTGCTAGCCCCAGGCTGGATGAGTTTGTATCTGTATCCAACCTATAGCTCAAGAATTCTGGTGATGGGGCATCTACTGTTTCCCCTGGTGAGCTGTTCTAGTGCGTAATTACCTTGCTGAAAGAAAATGTGCCTTTTTACCTACCCTAACTATCTGTTCTTTGATTAAAGGCTACTGTTTCTTGTCTTATCACCACAGACATGGATAACAGATACTGCCCAATTGCCAGCAGTCAGTTTTTGAATACCCAAATTTCTGATCATGACTTCCACCAACATCCCCAACTCTTCCATGACCTTCCTTCTAAATTCTGGATTTTAGCCATTGCATCATTCTCATTGTTACTGTGTTTTCTCTGTTTGGTTCATGTCATTCACAGACTATGACACTGACAGCTCAACACTGAACAGAGCAGCTCAGTTTAGGTCTCCCCAGCACTGAATGCCTGAGACAAAACCCAGAGACTTTGCAGGAAAAAATGTTGTTTAATTCATTATTGACATGGTCATACTTATAGCTGACATTTGGAAGCACTTACACAGGAGCAGGAAATTCTGATTTCTACCCATTCCTGAGCTTGTAGGTGTTTGGACCCACACTGTCCCTGTACAAGGATAACGCTCTTTTTTTTCGGCTGGTTTAGCTAGCTCTGCCTTCAGTTTAATCACACTCCAGTTAGAAAAAAAACATCCACTTGGACAGAGAAAAAAAATATCAGGATGGAAAAATGCAACCAAATGGTTATGGCATTGGTATGGGGCTGGGGTCTGGAAATAGCCTCTGTTGCTGATCTTTATTTTTATAGTTGGCAGTCCTCAACTTACTTTAAGAAGTTTTAATACAGGGCAAACTTAAGAGGACAAAATGTGTTGCAAGGGTTTTCTCTGTTCCATCAGACAGGGGCAGGACTGATGTGTTCAGGTTCCATTTGCACCATTATTCTGGTTCCACATCTCTGGGGCTCTGCTTCATGGGAGATGCAACAGGTATGACTCATTTAGAAAAATAAAATTCAAGCATAAAAAGCTCATGCATAGATACTTACAGGATAAAGATCAGAGTCTTAGTCATAATGAATTCACTAGGATCATGTAACTGGAACTATCTTTCTTCAGAAGAACAACAGCCTCAGAATAAGAAATCACTGAATAAAAATTTCCATTTTAGGCAACGGAAAATTATGTCACATATATTGTGCATGTATATATTGGCAGGGACGCATGTGTGTCTGAAAGAGAGACCTGAATTATAACCTGAATTGAAACGTTAAAAATAGTAGGATCCTGTTTAGCAGAGGTGACATAAAGAGACATCCTTAGTCTCCCAGTAATGCACACCATGGTTTAATGGCAGACTGCTCTATTTTGGTCACCAGTACATCATCACCCTGCATTACAGTGCTCCAGATCTCAATCTCCCTTCATTTCTCAGACATACCACTGTACCATTCTGCCTTTTTGACTAGTCATGCTGCTTTTGCACATCATCCTTAGGTACTCAGCAAAGATGATTTATTCATTATGAGAGGAGGAATTACAAGTTTGGTGTGGGTATGGAATGTGACTTACCAACACAGCGCCTTTGCAAAAATCCCTGTTACTGCTCTCTGTAAGGTAACAAATAAACATGTTTGATTTGACAGCAGGATAAACAGAAGTATTTTCATCTTCTTTTCTGCTGAGAGGTTGAGGATGATCACTTTTTCTTTAAAATCTGTAATTTCTCTTAATATTTTAGGCATTGGTATTGCTTGATGAAAGTGAGGTCAGTTGGGCACAAGAAAGAACAAGTCACAAATGAAAAAATTTGCAATTTAATGTTAACAAATTACTTTAGCCATCATGAAAGTGACTTAATTATGTAAGATGATTTTGGTACCAAATCCATTTTCATGAAGTTGGCCATCCAGGCCATGGCAGGTCTTCTGTGATCACATTCCTACCATGTTTCTAGGATTTCTTGTACACAGAGACTGCCAGGCTCCTCTGCTATGTGTCTGTGCAGCAGGTAGGCAGGATGGTCTATGAGGGCTGCAGCAGATAGGCAGTGCTGTCTCCAGTGGTGGGAAAAGAAAAACCTTTAAAGTAGAAGTGGTTAGTAGGCATTAACATACCTTTATGTAACTGAGTGCTGTAAATTTTCTTGCTTAAGAAGAAAACCCAGGTTCATTTTTCCTAGCATGACACTAACTGGGAATTGCAAGTCCCAGTTGTGCATTTGTGATGAAGCTCTTGGCCTTAGCAGCCTGGCCTGAGAAAAGCCAGGACCATTTCCAAGGTGTATATATAGTGGTGGGCTATGTGAAAGGGAAGTATGTAAACCAGAAATATTATTTGTTTTTACAAATTATTTATTCAAATTAGCATTTTTATACCGTCTTTTCAATATTATGCATATTTAATGGTAGTTTCTTTATGAGGTCGGACAGGTAACTCTTACTAAAATTAAGAAAAAAATGTAATTCTTACAACTCAGACAAAAGACTTTAACGGGATTTCCACCGTCTGAGTGAGCTGAGAATCCACCACTTTGCCTCTTTATCCATGTGGAACATCAGAGAAAAAGCCAAGGGAAGATGCTCTCCCGCAGCTTGGAGGAGAGGTTTGCCACCAGAGGGAGTCGTGGGAACACAGTAAAAGGGTTTGCTTTGGCACAGGACAGGTCAGTAGACAATTCAGCCATAAGGGTAATGATCAAAATTTTCTCTTTGGCCCCAGCTAATTTTTTACGAATTCATCATGCAATGAAAATCAGCTTAAAATTTTGGCTTTTGGCTAAACATACAAAATTTCCTTGCTAAAAATGCTGCCTTGATGTTTCAAACTCAACCTTCATAATTTGTGCAAAGTATGCACTTGCTCAATAAAACAAAATTGCTAACTAAGCCACACAAATTCTATGCTTGAAAATACAACTCCAGGACTGAAAATCAAGACTTTCTTTAAATACCATGTACAATTTCACTGAGTTTGTATAAAAATTGTGGCAATCTGAAATTCTCCTGGCAACATCTTTGCTGGTGATAAAGCAGATTATGTCTGATTGCTGTAATGGCTCTGCATTGCTGATAGCAGACTGAGCTACAGAGAATCATGCAACAAATACTGTGGCTCTGGAGATGAGTAGAGGGTGGAAGAAATGCAGCATTTGTGCTGTAGAATTATTCTTTTGACTAGATCCAATGTTTAAAGAGGTACAGAATCTATTCAAAATAATACTGGAGTGCTTTATACTGCCAATATGTTTTAAAAGTTCTTATAACAGTCAAGAAGAGAAGCTGATAGGATCTGATGCTTAGCAAAAGAAAAATAACTCCTTTAGAGAAGTCTATCCATTTAATTCCTTCTTTGGCCTTATGTGCTACGCTTCAACTCCTTGTGCTTCTGATATGTGCTTTAATATGGAAATGTATGTACACCCCTCCCTGAAGTGACAAACTTAATAAAATTTTAGGAGCCCATTCGTCACTCATTAAAACTCACAGTCCCATTGCTGCATAGGGTTAAGAGCTGTGTATCAGAAATTGAAGAAACAGCAGACTGGAAAAGGACTCAAATAAAAGAGAAACAGCAGTTTCAAGCCCTGAGGGTGCCCACAGATCCCCCACAGTGCTTTGTGGCAGGTCCCGGGTGGAATTAGGTTATCTTAGATATATATAATAAATATAATATGTATAAATGCCTCTGCTTTTCCCTGCTTTCTGCCTATTCCCCTTCTACTAACCCACTCACTGCTGCTCCTCTGTAGCACTTACAGAATTTTTCCGCAGCTCTGCCAAACCAAAGTTCATTTTAAGGCTAGAGCATGTCACAGAAGAGGTGCTGATGAGCCTTTTAAGTATTCATCTCTTTCACTGTGGGTGAATTCTTTATAAGCTTTAGATTTCCTGTCTTTTGGGAATTGTGACATTTTCATTCAGACAGACCAAACATCCTTATGATCTTTGCAATTTCCGTCATCCTTTTCCCTTAAACTTACAAGAAATTCAAGGTCTAGAACTTGTAAAGATTGAAATAAACCACAAAGACCTTCCTTTCTATCTTGTTTTCCATACCTATTGGAATGGAGCTGTTCTGGTAGGAACCAACTAACTCTTGAAATTATGGCATATATAGAATACCACCTGTTCATAAACACAAATACAACAATTAAGGAAAAAATATTTGTAAAATTTTTATTTTTACAATTTTCATACTTGCAAGAAAAATAAAAAATAATTAAAGACATGTTAGTTAAAATAATTAAAATATTAAAATGGAATTTCTAATTTGTCTCAATTATGCTATTGTTAATATTTGAGACTATTGATACAATCCTCATTCATTTTTCTGGGGAGGGAACATGGAATTTTTTGTTAGGATCCACGGGGGGAATTCCATCACAGTTTGCAGGAGTAATTGTGAATCTAGTTTGCTGTTTATTTTATAGCTCAAGCAAACTTTGTAGGTGTTGCTTTTCTTGCACTTTGTGCTGCAGAATAGCAAAACCTGCAAAGATTGGTGATCCTCCTGTACATTCTTCTCTATACTTCTTTTTGTGCTTTACTGCAACAAACTCTTGTGGGATGTATCTACACATCACAGCTCCTGTGCTTGGTGTTTTTGAGGGCTTTTGTAGGACATCTGTAATGGACCTGGAATGTTGTGCCTTCCAGAGCCCTAGAAGATAGATAAACTTGTGGAAGGAAGGTAAATGACTTGACTGTTTTAAAAAAAATATTGGTTAAAATTAGTTCAATACACTCAACAGTGCCTATGTGGCTCCATAAACAATGTTAAATACAGTTATTGTCCTTACCTGCACGTTTGGAAACGAAGATGTATGTTCACACAATTTTAAATTGTACACATGCAAAATTGTGCCTTTTTAAAATTTTACAGGTTCAAAATAGATGTCAAAACTTGCACCTGTGCAGGTATTTCAAGGATTATTTTACTTAAAAGTTGCTCATAATGATTTTTGGTTGAATGTCTTCTGATAGTTTTATTAATTTTTAAGTGTTACTAAAACATGTTTCATCATTTTTAACAGAAAATTTATTTAAATTTATTAAATGCAATTAAGTATAAGTGATGAAAAATGACTCATCTTTATGAGATAAAATTCTCAGTTCAACTATCATTTTTGAATCACTGTAGACTTGAATGCTAAAGTGTCCATTTTAATGTGATATTTTTCATATGAGTATTTTCTAATGTTCTTATATAAAACAGTAAGTGTTCCAATATTAAGAAATCATATTACTTCTGCATAACTGCAATTCTGATTTTACATTTTTATCCCTGTTTGTAGTAAAACACTGTGAAATACTCCATTTTCCACTGAACCACACATTCTGTTTTCTTGCAGATTCTATTTTATTGTTTGAAAAATGCTGCTAAAACCAGTTCAAACCTGATAATGTTCCATGTCATGAGCAAGAAGTTCATAATGACATGCTTGGTGTCTTTTAAGCTTGGAGTTAGTAAGTCAGATTCTGTCAAATGCTTAGGTTTGTACGTACTTTTGAAAAACATGACTAGGCCAAATCCTTTATCTTTACTAATACTTTAGTCAACAGAAGAATGTCAACAATTAAAATGTTGCTCCCAAAGCTCATTAGTTCTCTAAGTCAAATGAGAAATATACAGATTAGGGGTTTTTTCTGTGTATTTCCTTCTAATTTAGTGTGAAAAACAATGTGGAAGAAGGGACATTTTCAGAGCTGATTAAAAAAACCTCAGATGTCAGGGAATACACAGCTCTTTTAAGAAAAGAATATTAAGTAGCCTTTGAGCAGCACAGCAATGTGACATTTTTACAAGGAACTCATTTGGAAAAAAGTAAAGAGCAGATACTCAGAAGAGTGCAGCTATTATGCGTTCCTATCATCTGGAAAAGGCGATGACTTGTTATTCTTATCCACTAGAAAGTATTCCTCAGCAGAGCCAAATCCCAGCAAAACAGATATTGTCTGCAGGGCCTGTCTTTTTAATGCTTCCCTTTTATTTTCAGTAGCATTTGTCATTCTTAAGGCCTTGCTTCTAATCTCCTTAGAAAATTAACCAAGATGTTAACAGCTGAGAAAAGATACAAATGCTCCTGGGAGGAGATAGGCACAGAGTCACAGATCCACTCATGAGCAGCTCTTGGAGCAGTTCCTGCAGGCAGTGAGGTGAATATGTTGAACGTTTTTTGCAAGAAAAGCCTCTGCGGTATTTCAGAAGTATTTCTACCCAAAAGACTACCTGAAAAAGATCTCCATACAGATGCTTTTAAAGCATTTGCTTTTGGTGTTTCCTATGGGAGCTGGATTTTGTGCAGCTGCGCACATCTGCAGGAGCCACTCTCAGTTCTGGCAGACATCCATGGAGAGCTGAGGACTGCCTCAAGACCCTAAGCTGCTTCACTGGAGTGCTGCTGTCACCCCTGAGAGCAGCTCCTCTGGAACCCACCTCCTGTGAGAAGGAGCTGAGAAGGAAAGGAAGGACCTGCACAGGCATCCTGTGTATTCCCTGGCTGGTGGTGGAGCAGGAGAAGGGCTTGTGTCCCTGGTCAAATTGATGTCTCTCACAAGCACCGCCTGGTGTAATACCTTCCCTTACTCTGACTGAAGCCACGTGGACATGCAATACATATATAGCAGCTGCATAGGATGTTCTAAATGAGCATGCCCATTTTCACCACTGTTGAAAGGCAGACCAGCTTATTTGGATTCACTGCTGCTGTGTGAAACCATGCATTTGATTCCCATTCAGGATGCTCTAAAGAGAAATCATACTGGAATTCATCTGAAAACTGGGCATATGTCAGAAGAATTAGGTTCCTTTTGTGCAGTTATTTCCTGTATGGAGATAAATGCAGATCACCTCACACTTTTTTTTTGATTACCTGATGTAGAAGTCCTTTGTGAGAAGCCACAGTCTTCTAAAGTGAGTCTAAGTAGTCTCATCTGTTTTAATTTGTCTTGCATGTGTTTACTTGCAATGATTGCAGGACAAACTTTTACAAACCTAAATCTGTTCTTGATGGCTTAAGAAAGAAAAAAACCCAAGTGTCTATTTGCCAAATTGAAGTGGCAACATCTTCTTTGCACCACTTGAGGGCTTTATATAAAAGAAATTATCATCCCTACTTGGAATGAAAACCTTTTCCTGGTTAGATACCACCAGGTTTACTAAGGGCTACATTTCTTCCCTTTGTTTGTTTTGTGTCCTCTCTGCTGCGCATTGCCTGAGCAATGAGCTGTGAAACTGCATTTGTTCGCAAAATGAAATTCAAATGATTTGGTCCCAGTACAGCAGAAATTCAGAAATTTACCTTTACATACAAAAGAATTTTTTGTCCTGAGAGTTACAAGGCTTTACTGGGTTTGGATGGCCACATATTATCAGTAGGGGGCTACAGAGGTGGATTCTGTGAGAAGCTCCCAGAAGCTTCCTCCATGTCTGACTGAGCCAATGTCAGCTGGCTCCAAGAAAAAACTGCCACTGGCCAAAGCCAAGACTGTCAGTGACAGTGGTAGAGCTTGTGGGATATGGTGTTTAAGAATGGGGAAAAAAGCCCTGCAGAATTCCAGCCAGAGAGAGGAATAAGAAAATGTGAGAGGAACAGCTCTGCAGCCACCCAGGTCAGTGAAGAGGGAGGGGGAGCTGGAGCTCCAGGTGCTGGGGCTGAGATTCCCTGGCAGACCCTGGTGCAGCCCATGGGGAGTCAGGCTGTGTCCCTGCAGCCCATGGAGGAGCCCATGCCAGGGAAGATGGATTCCTTCTGGCTGTGAGCCCGTGGAATGCTCACGCTGGACCAGGCTCCTGGCAAGACCCATGGACCTGTGGGGAGAGGAGTCCACACTGGAGCAGGTTTTCTGGACTTGTGACCCTGCAGGGACCCACCCTGGAGCACTCTGTTCCTGAAGGACTGCACCCATGCAGTTCCTGGCAGGGACCCACGCTGGACCAGCTAGTGAAGAACTGCAGCCCATGGGAAGAACTCACTCTGGAGAAGTTCATGGAGGACTATCTCCTGTGGGAGGGACCCCAGCCTGGAGCAGGGGAAGAGTGTGAGGAGTCCTCCTCCTGAGGAGGAAGGAGTGACAGAGACACAAGATGAACTGACTGTAGCCCGCATACCATTTGCCCCTGTGCCACCGTGGATGGGGTGAGAGTGAAGTTAAGCCTAGGAAAAAGAGAAGGGTGGGGGGAAGATGTTTTTAAGATTTAGGTTTATTTCTCGTTGTTCTACACTGCTTTGATTGGCAATAAATTAAACTAATATCCTCAAGCTGAGTCTGTTTTGCCCATTATGGTATTTAGTGAGTGATCTCTCCCAGTCCTTATTCCAACTCACGAGCCTTTTGTTCTATTTTCTCTCCCTTCTCTCCCTTGTCCAGCTGAGGAATGGAGTGGTAGAGTAGCTCTGGTGGGCACCTGGTGTCCAGCCAGGGTTAACCCATCACAAAAGGGTTATAAAAGTAAACAGAAAAATAAGAGCAAGTAGCAAATATCTGGAGTTCCAGTGTGATCCACAGTAGGGCTTTGCAAGGCTTTATTTGTTTGAAAACACAAAAGAAGCAAACAAACAACAAAAAAACCCCACAGTCCCTGAATTTTGCGATGCACTTGTAAGTGCAAACAACAAAGCTCTTTCCATAGATACTATCATATAGCAAGAGCTGGAAATCTGGAAAGGGTCTTTTGTCCACATTAGGAAGAAAGAATATGTCAGAACCCCAATTAACAGAATCTGTGAGTAGAACTGGTCACTATCTGCCAAGACCTTAGAAGGCTCCCAGCCTTGGCATAACACAGCTAAGAAGCTACAGCCAGCTAAGTGTCTAAGAGGCCAACTAGAGGAGGCATTAAATACTGGGATTTGAAAACAAAACTCCCAGCGAACTTGCAGGACAAGTCTTTTCTCCCAGTCTCAATTTCCAGTCCAGCAACTTCCAGAGGTTCCCTAAGAAGCTTCCTGCTTTTTAACGCCCTTGAGGTTAACATTGTTTCTGTACCCTGCTCCTCTCAAGAATCTCCTGGATTGGTCTAACTCCCTTCTGCTTGCCCCATCCTGCAAATCCAGTGCTTCCTCCAAGTAAGCAAGCACAGCAGTATTTGAAGAAAGGGCAGTTCCTGTTCATCTTTCCCGCCTTTTCTCTTATTCCACCTCACCAGCTGTGGTGAGGTATTTTCCCTCTGCCACAAAGCTGCTGGATTATTTGCTGTAAAACATACACAATATTGTACCATTTGCTGTGAACAAGCACAGACCAAACTTCACAGAGGGCAGAAAATGGGACAGGGGAGCCCTCTGCATGGTTGTGAACAGCTGAGTATCCTGCTCTGGAGAAAGGGAGTATGGAAATGGATAATATGAATTGGTATATGAAGGAAAAAAGGAAAAACTCATTCTCTTCTCCTCCCGAAGAGTTCCCCATTGCTCAGCCACATTCCTCAACTGGATGCAGAAAATATTTCAGCCTGATGAAGACATTCTGCTGATAGAACATAAAGATTAAGACTGATACAGTTTTCTAATACAAATTCCTTTTAATTTCCTAAGAAAATGTTACTTTTTAGATTGTGTGTGTTTCAGAGCAAGCCAAACAAGTTTGTTTTTTGACCCACAGAGGCTAAGCCATGAAGAAGCTTCTCATGTCCTCTCAGATATCCAGGAAACGCTGCACTCCTTGAGGATCACCAAGCAAAGACATGGTAGTTTTGGCAATCTGATGTAGATTGCCAGCTCTCACATACGATGCTCCTGCATTGTTGTCGCTTAGAGAGTAGATGGGTGTTTGGGATTACATCCCCCTGCAGAAGAATTTTTCCAGGAATGGAGCAACTTGGTGCATGGCAGAATTTTGTCTTGGCATAAGGCTAGTTGGAAGCCTACTCTTCCTACACATTTTGTGAATGAAGAGGAACACAAGGCTGTATTTGCAAAGTCAGATATCAAAAAACAGCACCTCTGAGTAGAAATTCTAAAAATTACCTATTTTTTATAATCACTGGGAACCTACAACTCTGATTGCCTCTAGTTCATCATCTAGTAAACAATCCATGGGAAAGGCCCTCAAACAGTGTCTTATTTTGACCACTTGTATTTAAGCGACTTTTAAATTTGAGGATTTAAATGAGGATTTCTGCTTTAATTCTTTTGCAAAGTTCTAAGCTTGTCAAGGTGGCATTTAGTCAGGAACATTTCATGAGTGCTAACATTGTCTAAAAGCTTGGAGAAGTTCCTCCCTTCTTTTGTTGGAAGCTGCCTTGGGTAGAATGGATCGGAGGGTAAGATGTTAGCATGGTTAGCTTGAGACCCAGTAGAACAAAGTCCAATATTCAGCTCCACTATAATCTTCCCTATGACAGCTCATTGTTTCTGCTTCAGTTCATCATTTTTATTACTTTTGAAACAGAGCTGAATAACTTCCTAGTTTTCTTTTCAGACCCTGGGTTGTTCTGCTCAGTCTGGGAGTCACTAAATGGAATGGAATGATCTGAGAATATGAGAGGTTAGAGTGGGAAGGTTTTATATCCCTGGGAAATAGGGATGACACTATTTCCTTACTTAGAGCTGTAAAGCCTACTGAGATATCAGTAAGTTGACCCTTAACAGCTAAAAATAGAGTGTTCAGCTAAAAATCTGATACAACAACAACAGCAACAAAGCTTTTAAAATGAAAATCCTTAGTATTTGCTAAGGAAGGTGGCATGTTTCAATTCTTCCAATTTTTTGGAAATCCTGTGTCGATGGCAATAGAATTCATACGCATCTGGCTACTCGGTTATGTAAACCCACAAACAAATAGTGAATAATTGAGTAAGAAGGTTGGTCCAAATTTAATCGTAAGAAAACTCGTATTTTTAATACACATATGGACTTAATATGAATTTCCCACCATAACCAGGTAACTAAGAAAACAGCCATTGAAGCTGCAAAAAATCTGAAGAGTTTGTGATCTTAGTGAATCAATGGCAAATTATCCATTGTCTCAGTGGGGCCTGAATTTCAGTTATAACATGAATAGAAGTATAGCAGACGTGGAAAATATATTGGGTTTTCATTTTTTGTATCAGTGACCATAAAAAATGGACTTAGAGTCTGAGGTTACAGTTTGTGAGGGGCTTTTTAGGAAGGGTATAAAAGGTTTCAAAGCTTTTATCACACAAACATTCCCAGGGTTGGTAGGTCAGATGAATCTGACAATCCATTTCACACTGTATTTTCTCTTACACGAGCTAAGTGATGCCAGAGTTTAAAAAAAATATTAAAAGTTATGTCTAAAATACGATTACTTTAAAAATGGAACAATGAGGGTTTTATTTACAAAGGTCTGAGAAAGGACAGCAAAATTGAGTTTATTATGACACAATTCACAACAAATGGATTCCTTCGGAATAGAACGGAGAATGGGTGATTGTCTAACAGTCTAACATTTTTCTTGGGAGAATGCTTAACATGAAGATGCTTGTCTCTTGGACCAGTTGGAGAGAAGTGTATTCCCCAGTTCTGAGATGAGGGAAAATATGCAGTTTCCCTAGGGCAGCCTGTGAGAACTGCCTCTGCCTTATTAGTAAGAGCAGAGCACGTGAAGATGCACAAGTCAGCTTCCTTCTCCTCTCCTCTTCCCTTGGCCACTGCGTTTGTTCAAACTGCTGTTTGAAGAGTTTTCAATCATGCAAAATGTGTGGCACTGCTCCCTCCATGTAATTGAAAGAGACTGACTTGGCAGAGCACCAGAAAGGACTAGACCTACTCAAGGATGAGCCCCCAGCATTATAGCTGATGTCAGATATTCTTTATGATGAAACTTGGACATTTTTGAAGAAAGAGATTTGTAGAAATAAAACTATCTGTCCATCCATCCATCCATCCATCCATCCATCCATCCATCCATCCATGTCCTACTTTAACAGTAAGGCTGACATTTCATGTGGAAATATTGTGGACCACAGATGAATCTGAAAGATGACATCTTTGCATTGTGAAATGGAGGCCTAAAGGTATTGTGACACACAGTCTTTGGTTGTTCACATAATTTTAATGACTTGACATGAATCTATGAATTTGCATGTGAGTTTAATACAAACAAAAAATCTGTAGCAAGTTTGAACTGTTTGCAGTTTAGGAATTAATTAATTTGTGAATTAATGTGCAGTTTTGACCTGTCCAATTGCACTGCAATAGAAGAACATTCATAATAATAAATTATAACAGAAACCAAATTTTGGGATTACTTTTGACTTTTTGCTAATTTGAACATGACTGAAGTTTGCTGTCTTACCTTACATCGTCAACAACATAACTCTCCCAGGAATCATCTCAGAGGAAAACTGAGTTAAGGTTCATCATTAATACCTCTTTCACCTTATGGAGGATGGGATGAAAACCTATTCCATTCTCTTTTCTGGGGTTTAGATTACTTCTGAGAAGGCGTTGCACTCCATACTCATCTGCACAGATGTCCTTCTGGGCCACCTCTCACAAGTTAATTTCCCACTGAGGAGCAGAAATGAGTATTTTGAAATTATGTTCCAGTATTTCTAGTTGTGGCCTAGGAACCAATCAACAATGATCTGAAACAATTAGGAAAACCAAACCAGACAGGCCATGCAACATGATTTGGTTACACAAATTTGACTCAAACATAAGATACTTACTTGAAGCTGGAGAAAATTGCTAGAAAAAGATTCATAGGTGAAACTGTCCAGAAAATAGGTTAACAGTCGTAGACAGACATGTGGAGAAGAGATTCACAAAAAATTGCCAATCTACTGAGTCAAAATAACAGGGTTACCTTGCTTTTCTCAATATTCTATCAAAGTTAAGAGACAGCAGTTAAACATTCCACAGATATAAAAAGCTCCACACATAATGATCAGAATTCAATTTAGAGCATTCTTCCAGACTTTTTTCTAGCCAAGTGTATGGAATTTTAAATGATTTTTCATAGTCCATTACATTCCAAAAATTTTTAGAATCACTTCAGTTGATGGTATTGATTATCATTGGTCCTCTTGGTCTCTAATTACACAGTCCTACAGGACCTGACAGCCCTTATCAGTGACAAAAACCAGCCCCGCAGTGATAATGGGAGAGTCTTTATGAAAAACCATGTTGTCATTAATGTTCACTGCAGAACAGTATCCACATGTTGTCCTTAGTCATGACCGAATTTCATTTAGAGCAAAAGGATGAAACAGAATACAGTGCAAAGACAAACAGTAAAATGAATCTTCTTTGACATAATTGTGATTTTACTTACAACTTTCATCACAATATACTTACAATTGAACTTGAGCTTGCCAACTTATTTCCAGGCCTTTGCAGAGTCCCACCAAGCACAGGTGTTATGACCCTACACAGTTATTTCTACAGCAGGTTGCAAGTTATAAGACAAAATAATACAAGTAATTTACTTAAAAACGCTATATTAAAAGGTGCACAAATCCATCTCTTTTTAGATAAACACTCATACATATGCTTTAATTTGAACTTGTATTTGTATCCGTTTGAATTCAATAGAATTTGTCACATTGAAGCTTTCCTGGGCAGAAGCTATCAAGAAATGTGTGAGGGAAGATGCCAGACAAGCTATGGGAATGTGCTGCTACCTAAGAATTTCAGCTGAATTTTCATAACAAAATATTATCAAGCAAATAAAATAAGTAGACAGTTGTAATACCTATTGCCTACCCTTCATAACCAATATTATGCATTATTGTTTCTTTTTATGTTTAAATACAGATAAATTAATACTGTTAGTAGCAGCAGAAATGTGTGCACACAGAACTTTTCAAAAGAGTTTCAGGAACATGAATTAAAGAAATATGCCCTTTGGAAATATCATGAAACATGGCCTTTTCCTTTTTCTGAAAATATATCTTCATACTGTCATGACTTGTGGGGTTGGTTAAGTTGTTGGCATTAACATCCTGACAAAATACTTTTCTGTAGAAATTTAATTTACTTTGAAAATACAAAAAAGAGAGAAGGATTTTCCTGAGATTTTGACAGCTGTATTCTACCCTATGATACAAATTTTACATTTGAAAATTTTAGTGAACATTGAAAACCAATGAAGTGATTACTAACATATTTTGTCACTATAGTTGCAATTTCTGGAGATCATGCTAATATTTTTTCTATGATCTCTAAGGTAGCTTGTCTTTCAACAACCCAGGCAATTTTATAGGTCTCAAGTGTCACTTCACAGGATTTTTATTGAGTGAAATAGAAGTTTCAACATTTAAGATAAATTAATGGTTAAAATCAACATATTTCGAAATAGTTATTTTCTTTCAGCACTGGGCAGATACCAAGCAGAGAGAAATATATGAGAAATAGATGGGATCTGGTGTCTGGGACCTCCAAGTATATGAAGTCATGCTGTACATTTTATACATGACAGAAAACACACGAGAGAGCTGGAAATGTGGAGAGATGTTCAAGGAACAAAGCAGCCTCCATGCATCCACACTGAGCAACCACAACATGACACACTCAGAATTAGTGTCTTGTTCTGAAAATGTTGATTCATTTTCAAAAGTGTGTGTTTTCCTTCTCTATATAGAGCATGCTGTAAGATGATTCTATTTCTAGACAAACAGATGCCAGTAACTTAATATATTCTTCTTAGGTTTCACATCTTATACTGTGTTTGTGAAAGTTGTGCCCAGTTTTCCATGCTGTTTTTGCTACTGGTGTAGATACTCTAAAAATAACATATGTGAGGGTGATATTCATTTTACATTACCTTGTCACTGGTTGAAATCACATTAATCATGTCTTTGGGTGCTCGAATAAATGTATGTACCTCCATAGGAGCATTGTTATAATTTAATATCAACATCCTTTTAATAGAGGCCTCAGTTTTAATGAAAAAAAAAGTAAGATATTACTTGTGTGTGAGACTGAGGCGGATTTTTGGAAAAGATTAAGCTTGTATTATTTTTCTCAGATAAGGATGCCAGAATAAAGAATAATATAAAACTAAATTGTTCTAGAGAAAGACAAAAAAGTCTACCGTGAACAAAAGCACTGATGAGAGTTACAAATCTCAGCCCAAGAGTACTGTCTGCATTTCCTACCTTTACTGGGAACCGTCCATTCCAGGAGGAACAGAGGTTGAGAGATGCTCTGTGTTATTGGCAGGGCTCCTACACAACCTGGAAAAAATACAGCTTTTGCTCCACAGTGGAAGCCCACAGAGAGCAGTGACAGAGCCACTGCCTGACTTCGCTGGGAGAATTAATCTCCCACCAAGGAGACTGGCTGGCACGAGGATGCGGTTTTCATATAAGCACTGATCCCATGGGTAAATTGCTGTTATGTAAAATAAACCTTAACAAAGATCTCCCTTGTGTCATTCTCCTACATGGCACAATGTGTATGAGTAAAATCTGTTTAACAAAGGGATCTCTCAGTAGCCCATCTCTTTGCTATGTTGCCATAAGATTCTAATTTAATTGAGGATTCCTAAGTAACAGTGTTTTTTCATTTAAGAAAAAAGTGGTCATTTTCTCTCTTGAAAATGTCTCACACTAAATTTCTTTCCCGTCAGTTAAGAGATACTTTTTGGCATCTTTAATTCACTGATCTAATAACTTCTGACAGCATCAGTGTGCTTTAGCCATGGCATCCTGGAATGCTACTACTTCTAAAAATGTAAGGGAAAAAGACCAACATATAGTTGGAAAAAATACAAATATATATATATATATTAAAGGCATTTTAAAAGAGCTTAGAAAATGCTGGTTGTCCTTCAGCAATTTTGTGGTGAGAAAGTCAGCTGTTATTTCACAGACACATAGAACTGTAGAGTTGTTTAGGTTGGAAAAGACCTTTAAGATAATAGAGTTTATCTGCTAATTGAGCACTCCCACGTCCACCACTAAACCGTGTTCTTGAGTGCCACATCTGCATGTCTTTTAAATACCTCTAGGGATGGTGACATAACCATTTCCCTGGGCAGCTTGTTCAAATTCTTGACCAGTGAAGAAATAATTCTTAATATCCAGTCTAAACCTCTCCTGGCACAACGTGAGGCCATTTCCTCTTGTCCTGCTGCTTGTTACTTGGAAGAAGAGACCAAACCCCACCTTGCTACAACTTCCTTTCAGGTAGTTGTAGAGAGCAATAAGGTCCCTCCTTTTCTCCGGGCTAAACACCCCCAGCTCCCTCAGCAGCTCCTCATAAGACTTGTGCTCCAGAGCCTTCCCCAGCTCCCTTGCCCTTTCTTGCAGTAAGGGGCCAGAACTGGACACAGCACTCGAGGTGTGGCTCTGCCAGCGCCAGGTACAGGGTGACAATCACTGCCCTGGTCCTGCTGGACATGCTGCTGCTGATCGAGGCCAGGATTGGGCACTGCTGGCTTATGCTCAACTGGCTGTCACCAGCAGCCCCAGGTCCTTTTCCCCTGGGCACTTTCCAGCCACTCTGCCCCAGTCTGCAGCGCTGCCTGGGCTTGTCATGACCCAAGGGCAGGACCTGGCACTTGTCCTTATTGCACCTCATACAACTGCCCTTGGGCCATGATCCAGCCTGTCCTGATCCCTCTGCAGAGCCTTCCTGCCCTCCAGCAGACCAACACTCACACCCAGCTTAAACTTTCCCATTTATCTAGGGCTGCTGCTAAAGTGGTTTGTTGAGCAATTCTGCCAGTTCCCCCAGCACCCTTGGGTGGATCCCATCCAGCTCCATGGATTTGTTTTTTCTAGGTGGTGCAGCAGGTCACTGATCATTTCCCCTTGGAACATGGTGGCTTCATTATGCTCTCTGTCCCTGTCTTCCAGCTCAGAAATGTGAATACTTTAATGGTCTTAACATTAAAGACTGAAGCAAAGAGACCATTAAGTAGCTCATCCTTTTCCTCATCCTTTGTCCCTGTGTTTCCCCCACATCAGTAAAGATTGGAGGTTCTCCATGGCCTTCCTTTTGTTGCTGATGTATTTATAGAAGTATTTCTGTCATTTGCTGAGAACTGCTATCGTAATGATGCAGACCTGTGCTTTGTGGCAGAGTCGTGAACCTCAAAAAGCTTAGGCTGAAAACACTCATGTCCTTTTCGGAATTTAGGAAACCTGACTGCCTCAAAATTCTGGCAAATTCTGCTATTTAAAAAATACCACAGCAAAGAGCTTTCAGGCTGCTTTCTTTGCTTTATTTAATTCAATATTAAACTATCTTTAAAAATGCTTTTCAAAATCATGCACAGGGACAAGGGTTTTTTCCATTGACAATATCTTGTCTAATTAGGAGCCCGCCAACCAGACATTTTTTGTTTTTTGAGACAAAATATTTTTTTCACTATTTGGGATTCATGTAATTAACTCATGCTTTTAATGAGAAAGGATATCTAATAAGCAAACATGGTTAATGAAACCTAATCTGTCAACATTCCTATCAAGGAAGCCAAAATCTGTGCATCAAAGAAAGTTCAGGAATTCATTAGGACCTGGTAATCATCATAGTACCTTGCTCATAAGAGCTCTATATATTTATGATTTATCAATATGAAATCAGAAATCCAATCTTTCTTTGCTTTGTATCACGGTGCACAATCGCTCAAATAAATGCTGAGTAAACATCAAATTTACACTCTCGTCTACTTGCTGCACCACCCTAGGCATCAGAAAAAGTTTTAGTTAAGTACAGGGTTCCTATAAAATACATTATAGAGGATCACCTTCCTCTTTGGAAACCACTGCATTTTGGTGCAGTGACATAATTTTTTTCCATATTATTCATCTCGTCCAACACACTCCCCCATCTCACTCCCTGTAAAATATCTTTAAAATCAAATCACAGTTCCCAGAAATGTATTTGCAAAGTCTCCTAAAATATTTCTTCCAGACATGAGAACTGCATCTTACCAAATTTCATAGGCATAGCACTAGTAATTCTAAAAGTCTAAATAATTAAATTAGGTCTTGAAAGAAAATTGTAGCCTATTTATTGTGGCAATATGAAATTCTAGCAGTAAAAGGTACCTCTTACTACGGACTGATCACAAAAATTATTGGAAATTAAACTGCTTTACTCATGAGCTCTGTAACAATAATCAAGGGGAAATTGTGACATTAATGCCTGTGATGACATTATAGCACTCTCAGAGCTGTAGTTCATTAGCACGGCCTGCAGGCTATCTAAAGTGAAGGACTATAATTTAGCAACACGCAAGGTGGTTTTTTTTCTGTATGCAAAGGTGAAATTTGTCCCAGTCCCTTTCTCTCCGTGAGAGCCTCTGGACAAAGCTCCTGTCATCATCCCCTCACTCCCAATAGTCATCATGTTACTGATCCTCCTAATCTCCATTTGCTGTTTTGTGAAGGTTAGTCAAGGATGTGGATTAGAAACACAATTGGTTATTTTCTAAGCCTTTTAAAATTAAATCTACCTATTTTTCTTTTTTTTTTTTTTT